>JAKOGI010000961.1:5000-353051 GCA_029747015.1 Carnegiea gigantea
CAGGGGCTACTATCATGGCGATTAGATTTGATGGAAAAAATTACTATCTCTGGGAATAAGCTATCAGAATAGCTTTGAAAGCCAAAAATAAACTTGGCTTTATTGATGGAAAAATAACTAAGCCCATGTGAGTGAAGGAGAAGAGTCGACTGAAGCTAATGCATCGAATATTGTCAATTCTGTGATCACGTCATGGATCATGAATGTGATCGATCCCAAACTTCATGCAAGCATAGCTTAAGCCAAATCGACACATGAGATGTGGACTAACATTCAAAAATGATATTCCTTTCCCAATGAAACGGAACTTAGAAGTAGTGGAGTTCCTTTGCAAACTCATGGCATTATGGAACGAACTTGGGAATTACACCCGAGTTCTTATCTGCAAGTGTGAAGCTACTGAAAAGATGGCTAAGATCATGGAAGATGACAAAATACACCAATTTCTGATGGGGCTCGATGATGATGTTTGTTCTACGATCCGAAGCCAAATTCTCACTCTCGATCCTTTGCCCTCTTTGGATAAAATTTTAATATGATACAACTAGAAGAGAATCACAAAAAGATGATGATGAACCGTGATGCAAAGCATGAATACGCTGGGCGTTCACAGTCTCACACCTTAGCCGAATCACGCAATCATAGGCAGAAAGACCCACTTGTAAGCATTGTGAGAAGTATGGTCACGACGAAGCTGGCTATTTCGAGTTGATTAGGTACCCACCCAGTTGGGGCACGTGTGGTGGTCGTAGCAGCCATGGCAGAGGAAGGGGTGGCAGAGCCGACAAACTTTATAGCATGGGCACAGGACGAGGCGCCAGTGCAAGAAAGGAGACGACTCATGCTGTGCAACCGGCCATACACGATGAGGCAGCAGGACCATCTGATCAAACTCGAGGAGGAAGTGCAGGTTTCACGGCAGAACAGGTTCAAAAACTGCTGAGTCTAATCGAGACTCCTAAATCCTCTCATGAGAGACTTTCGGCTAAGGATGTTTGGCTTCTAGACATTGGAGCATCATGTCATCTAATCGATAACTTTAATTTTTTGCATAATGTTCATGACGCGTTACCTATTCACGTGGAACTACCCATGAGGGGCAACTACCTTGGCAACCAAGAAAGGATTAGCGTATCTAAATTCTAAGATTGTGTTAAAGGATGCACTTTTTTGTGCCTTAATTGTGTTGTAATTTGATATTGGTTGCTCAACTTGCTGATAACTTATTTTGTTCTGTAACATTTACTAAAAAGCTCTGTGTGATGTAGGACCTCACTACAAGGAGCTTTATTGGAGTGAGTGAGCTAAGAAGAGGGGTCTACTACTTCCAAGACAAGTGTACAAAAAAGGTTCACGTCAACAAGGTGTCTTCCTACAAGCTTTGGCATCAACAGTTGGGTCATCCTTCTAGTCAAGCATTATCAAAATTTTCTAGTAGTATTCGAGAAGACTTTGATGAAAAAAAGGATGTTTTGTGTGATGTGTGTTTACGTGCTGAACAAACTCATCTGTCTTTCCCAATTATTGATAATAATACCTTTAATAATTTTGATCTCATTCATTGTGATTAGGGGTGTGCAAAAAATCCAAAACCGAAAACCGAACGGAAAAATCGAAAAAACCGAACCGAAAAACCGGTTAACCGAACAAATTCTTCAAAAAAATCGGTTCAGTTAACCGAACCAAAAATAATTTATTTTTTAAAAAAATTATACATAAAAAATAAAAAATTTCGTTAAGAAAGTGCACTTTTCTATTATTTATAAATGGTAACCAAAGTTTAATTTTTACAAAAAGAATTTAAACATAAAAGAATGACAAATTTAGGTCAGAAAGTATAAGTTTTTTATTATTTCTAAACGGTTAACCGGTAACCGAATCGAAAAACCGGTTAACCGAACCGAAAAACCTATTAACCGAAATTTTCGGGTCAGTTACGGTTCCGGTTTTGGACGAACCGAAATTTTCGGTTAATCGAAAAACGGTTAACCGAAATTTTCGATTCGGTTGCGGTTCGGAATTTTTTTGAACAGAAAAACCGGTTAACCGATTTTCGGTTAACCGAAACTCCGGTTAATCGGTTTTGCACACCCCTAATTGTGATATATGGCGGGGATATCGTGTCCCAACTTTTTGTGGTGCGCACTTTTTTTTATCTATTGTCAATAATGCTAGCAAGTCAAGGTGTGTGGGTTTATCTTATAAAGGATAAAAGTGAGGCATCTTAACTTATTCAAAATTGTTGTCATACGGTCCACACTCAATTTAACACCAAAGTAAAAGTGCTTAGGAGCGACAATGGAAAAGAATTCACCTTTGGACCTATGAAGAAGTTTTACGCAGAGCATGAGATTATTCATCAAACAAGTTGTGTCGATACACCTCAATAAAATGCGCAAAGTGGGAGCAACATCCCTACATTGTGAACGTAGCCAGAGCATTACAATTTCAAGCACACCTTCCTATTGACTTTTGGGGAGAATGTGTGTTAACAGCTGCCTATCTTATTAATCGAACCCCCACCAAAATTCTTCATGGAAAGACACTTTATGAGATCCTATTCAAGACTACACCATCCTATGATCATATTAAGGTCTTTAGGTGTTTATGTTATGCACATAACTTCCAAAGAAAAAAAGACAAGTTTGGAGCAAGAAGTCGAAAATGTATGTTCATTGGATATCCTCATGGATAGAAGGTGAGGAGAGTTTATGATGTTGAAAGTGGTGACATGTTCGTTAGTATAGATGTGATTTTTGCAGAAGACATATTTCCATTTGCTGAGAAAATAAGCCAACAAGGGGAACAATACTTTCAACCTCCTCTTTCTGATGTAAATGAAGCTAATCCAGTGGACCTATGGGGTCCAAATTCACCAAATCTGGTCCAGGGTTACCAATAGCAGGTTGGCTCACTGAATAGGCCCAGCCCTAACTTCTGTTCCTTAACTAGGCCAATTAAGCAGGCCCGTGTTGATGCCTTAAGAGGAGAGCCAATAGCGTAGGCCCATACGCTACAACCAGTACCGAAAACTAATGGCCTGCTGGACTCCGTTGGGCTGCTACCTTCTGTTGGACCCTCAGTGTCTCTGCCTAGACTAGGAACAGTTGCAAACCAAGTAGGCCTGTAGGCAAAATGGGCTAGAGATGCAGGACACACAGCGTCAACCAGTCCAACAGACAGGGGGAGTGATCCACAGATAGAATCCAACAACTCGGGATAAAAAAAGCACATCAAGAAGTCACCGAATCATCTGTCATATTATTTATGCTACATGACTCACCTATGAACCCCTCTTCTATGGCGCATCTGTCTAACAAGGTCTCCTTAGGTAAGTCTTATCCTATAGCTAATTATGTTACATGTGAACGATTTTCTTAGGCACATAAAAGTTATCTCGTTGCTATTACCAAATTATCGAGCCCAGGTAATTTCATGAAGCAGTTAAGGGAGAGAAGCTATGTCCAAGGAAATTAAGGCACTTGAATTAAACAATACTTGGACCCTAGAGGAGTTGCCTGTTGGAAAGAAGACCATTAACTGTAAATGGGTTTACAAGGTGAAGTGCAACTTAGACAGAAGCATGGAACGATATAAGACACGATTGGTGATTTACGAAGATCAGCAAATTGAAGGGTTCGACTATGGTAAAACATTTGCCCTAGTGGCCAAAATGACAAGTGAAGAATGTTTTCTAGCAGTTGTAGCTGAAACAAAGGTTGGGATCCACACCAAATGGATGTCAACAATGCTTTCTCCATGGAGATCTTGATAAGGAAGTATATATTACCTTGCTAATGGGACATCGAGCAAGTCAATCCAATAAAGTATGCAGGCTCCGGAAGTCTTTATACGGATTAAAGCAAGCTCCTCGTCACTAGTCTGCAAAGTTATCTTCGAAACTCCTAGAATATAGGTTTATTAGATCTTGTGCAGATCATTCATTATTTATGTATCACCAAGGAGGAAAGTACATGACATTGCTAGTCTATGTAGACGACCTTGTCCTTATAGGTAATGATGCTGATACTTGCCGTAAATTTAAAGAATATCTCAATAACTACTTTCATATTAAGGATCTGGAGTCTCTCAAATATTTTCTGGGTATTGAAATTGCCCACAATTCACAAGGACTGTTTTTGAATCAAAGGAAATATGCGGTGGAGATAATGAAAGAATGTGGGCTTCTAGGATCAAAGCCAATAGATTTTTCCATCGAAACAAATCATAAACTTGCCTTAGTCGATGGAAAGCTCTTGGAAGATCCGATGCAATACTAGAGACTCGTTGGCAAATTAATCTATTTAACCATCACACGCTCAGAGCTGTGTTATGCGGTACATATTATTGCTCCGTTCATGCAAGCACCTTGCGAGGAACATATGGAGGTTGCAAGATGAGTGCTAAAATATCTAAAAGGATGTCCTAGAAGGGGACTATTACTGCAAAGTAACTGTGACCGACAGTTGTACGCCTTTTGTGATTCAGATTTTTGGGGCGCATGTCCTCTCACTATATGTTCTCTAACTGGCTACTTTGTTACCCTTGGTGGGTCACCTATATCATGGAAGACCAATAAACAAACTACTTTATCACGACCCTCAGCCGAAGCAGAATACAGGGCTATGGCTATAGTGACCAGTGAGGTAATCTGGATAAAAGCCTTTCTTATGTCCCTGAGTATATTTATGAAAGTTCCAATATGATTGTATTGCGATAATTAGGTAGCCTTGCACATTGCAAAAAATCCAATCTTCCACAAGAGGACCAAGCATATAGAAATCGACTGTGATTTTGTATGAGAGTGTATACTTTTTAGAGAATTAACCCCCAATTACTTACCATCAAAATATCACCTAGTAGATATATTTACCAAAGCTCTGGGGAAAGAACCATTTCAATTCCTACTAGGCAAGTTGGGCATTATCAATCCGCATGCTCCAACTTGAGGGGGAGTGTTAGAAAATATTATGTGTTTATTATTATTTAGTTTCCTAGTTATCTACAGTTTCCTAATAGATAAAGGCATTACTTTCCTAATTGTTGTAAGCTTTGGATTCTTGAGTATCACGCTAGGGCTAGGTGTGTGATAGACCATGGAGTCTTACACTATATAATCATGTATTATGAGTTGATTGAGGCAATACACAGAAATACAATTCCTTTGCTCATCTCCAATACAATTTGTCACAAGTTCTTTCTACTTTCGCTTTTTGAGTAATGGCAAATAGATTCTACAAAGACTAACATCTGTATGTCAGCTTGCCAAATTAAAGGAATTTATTTCTCATTCTAGCTTCTCGACAAAGAAACAGGGGCAACATGTCTAAAATTGCAGGTGAAGAGAAAAATTCCCAAATAGAAGAATTTCTTATGCTCTTCATCATCATAGATAAATAAACAGAAATTTGAAGAATCATTCCCAAATAATATTCAACTATATTAAACATAAGGGTAGTTCCACTGGCATGATTGTGTGTTTTTCCTCTACTTCTTGATTTTATGGGGTATTTTGGGGCTGATGGGAAGGGTTAGGGGTGCCACATTTTAGTACTGGGCCATTTTTTAAAAAATTAATATTTTGTTTTTTTCTCCTTCCCAGGTCTTGTCTCCCATTACATGTTTTTCTTTTTTTAAGAAAAAATAAAAAAACCTACTGTAGTACGTTTTGTGGATCTCGCAATTGAGAACATTAGATAAAAGTTAGGTGGTAAACATGAACAATAAAAAAATAGGTGATATTTTTGAACAAAAATAAAATCTGGATGGTACTATAATTTTAAGATTCATTAATAATATTTTTAACTATTTGCTGGTATTCCAACTTTTTTCCCCTTTTTTGAAAGATTTCTAATTTTCATTAATATTATTTTTCCGTTTCTTTAAATATAAAGACCATTATAAGTTATATAGGATGATAATAAATTATCATCGAAAGGTATCAAATTATTTTTAATTTGGAGAGAATAGTACAATCGATTGTTATACCCTTTAATTAGTTGTGTTTTCCAACATTTATACTCGATAGATGAGATTATTTTTCATTGGTGCATATAGGTGTGATATTTATTTTCTTGAAAAAATAAGCAATTTGTATTTTTCAGCTCTGAGTCAATTTATTGTGGATGTTTTCGAGTCTTATTATGATTATTTCATATGAAATTTTCAGTGGTTGATTGTTATGAAATTTGGGGTCATTTTGTCTACTAAAGATGAAGAATCTTTTTTTCTTTTTCTTTTTTTTTTAGGTGGCTAGTTACCCAAAGTTTAAATTTGATTATTAGGTTACAATTACTATTAAAAAGGTGTTAGTTAGGTCAATTATAATTTACCTTAATACATTAGAACTCTTAAATTAATAATTTGTAAAAATTTATTCCATCTAATAACTATATTTAAGTTTGAAAACTATTGATTAATATAGAACTTTAACATTGGTAATAATAAGTCTCCAAGATCTGATGGATACACTAATGGTTTTTTCAAGAACAATTGGGATTGTATTGTTGACTTGGTTATAAAGGTTGTCTAGGAGTTTTTTAATGCAAGAGTACTTCCCGTGTAGAAAACTCCAAAGAATCTGGTCATACTCTCCAAGACCAATTGTCCTAAACCAAGTGGAGACTTTAGATCAATTTTATGCTACAATGTTATATACAAGTGTATCTCTAAAGTCCTGTGTGAGAGATTAAAAAATATGCTTCTTGGGGTAGTTAGCTTAAGCCAAAGCACTTTTGTAAAACGGAGGGAACTAGTCTATAATGTAACGGTGCTCTAGGACCTCATTAGAGGGTATAAAAGGAAGCATGTTAGCCCTAGATGTATCATGAAGATGGACATCAAAAAAGCATATGATTCAACATTATAGGATTACATTAAGGAAATACTTATGAGCCTTAAGTTCCCTAAGAGATACGCTCAATTGATTATGAAGTAAATAAGAACTCCTACGTATTCTGTGATATTTAACGGGGGAGTCCAAGTGTTTTTCCAAGGAGGAAGGGGACTGCTTATCTGCTTTGCTATTTGTTCTAGCTATTGAAACACCATCAAGATGATTAATATAGGTAGCAGATAAAGTAGCCTTCTCTTTTCATCCTCAGTGTAACAAAAATAGATTATGTCATTTATCCTTAGCAAATGGCCTGATGGTGTTCAATAAAGATGAGTATAGATCTATCAAGAGCATGATGAATTGCTTCAGAGATTTGTAGACATCTCAAGTATGAGTTTCAATGAAGAAAAATCTCAAATTGCTATTACTAGCGTACCTAAAGATGTCAGAGCATCACTTCTTAAAATTATTGGATTTGAGTAAGGGAAATTACCTTTAAAGTATCTTGGATACCTATCTCAGCTTCTAGACTTTCAAATATGGATTGTCATATGCTTGTGGATAAAATCACAGTCAGGATCAAACTTTAGAGTAGTAGGCATTTATCTTACGCAACTAGAATCACATTGATAAGCTCAGTCCTAATGGGGAAAGTCCCATTCTAGGCTAATATTTTTGTATTACTTCAAGGAGTTATTAGAAAGATAACTAGTGTCGATATGAATTACTTATGGAATTTAGATGATTTTTATAAGAGGGAGTCCTCCTGTAGCATGGGAAAATGTATGCACTAGAAGGAAGAATGAAGGGCTTAGAATTAAAAACTTCAAAGTATGGAATACAACCTTAATCAGTAAACCTATGTGGGCTATTGCAAAGGAGAAGACTAACCTATCTTGAGTAAGAAGATTGGTGGGAGTTTAAGCCAAAAGCAGATACTTGCTAGTACCTCAAGAAAATTTGTAGAGCAAAGCAAAACATGTAGCAGTTCATACGCAAGATGTTATAGATTATAGACCTTAGAAAGGGTATCTATTTTTAAGGAAGTAAAAGGATAAAGTGCAATGGGACAAATGCACTTGAGCAAGCAGTATTATTCCCAAGCATAAAGTAATACAATGGCTGATTTATTGGGATAGGTTGCCACTAAAAAATAGGATGGCCATATTTGTACCTATCTATAGTGATTGTGTGTTATATGAGATAGAAGAAGAGGAGAGCAGAAACCATTTATTCTTATCCTGTGACTTTGCATAACAAGTAAGAATTGCTTAAAAAATAGCCTAATGATTTCAGACAGTGGTATAAATGGACTAGGAGAGGACAATGACTGAGAAGTACAGAGGTTTTATCCTCTGTTTGAGTGCAGCATCACATCTGGTATGGTAGGAATACCAAAATATTCAAATACCAAGTTCCAGACATACAGAATAAAGCAAGAAGAGTTAAAGCATAAGTGAAGAATAGGCTGGACTTTTTGAACTTATATGGGAAAATTAAATATGATTGGCAAAAATTTTGTATAGAGGATCAAGGTTTGTCTATCTCCTAAGAAGTCTCCCTAAAAGGTGGCCTAACAACATATGAGTGCTTTTAGGCTGTATAAATTCCTCTATATGGTGGTTTTGAGAGTATAATGAATGCAACACCTTTTCCCTAAAAAAACTAAAATTTTTTTACTACATGTTAGGATCGAAGAATATGAATTTAAATGTAACAAGAAAATATCATGAGATAAGATAATAGCGAGAAAAATAAATCAGAGCACCAAGAACACCAAAATTTTATGTGGAAAACCCAAATCGGGAAAAATCACGGGCCGGCGATTACCAGAAAAAATCACTATGTGTTCAGAGAGTACAAATTGATCTCAAAGCAATGTGCTTAAGTAAGAGATCAATAGGTGATTACAAATTCACTCAAAATGCTCTCTCAAAACTAAGAAAAATAGTGAATAATTTCTGGTGTGGATGTAATAAGGTGATGATGACTCTTGATTGGTTGATTATGAACCTTGGATGATAAAGCTTGATGAAGATTATTCTTGATTTATAGTAGCTTAGCAATTAATGGATAATAAAGCAAAGAAAACGGATCAGAAAATAAAGAAACAGGAGAAGACCAATAGTCAAGTAGACCACAGACCATGGCCCAGCTAACCGCGGACCATAGGCTTTGCCATGGAGGGTTCATGGAGCTCACCAGATAATGTAAGAAACTCAAATAAAAAATTTCTATTGTTGCTACTGGGCCGTGTTTGCTGCTTGATGTCTTGCCTGGGCGACGCCTTGCCAAGAGGAGAAGCTACTGTTGGGCCATCCAAGAAGCCTAAGTGCTGCTGGAGACAAAGTCAACACGGGTCAATGAGAGCTGGAACAGGCTGGAATATTAGGCCTGCGTGAATTTGGGCTGCGTGAGGTAAATGAAGGCCTGGCTATGGTTTATTTTCTCCATCTTCTTTTTTTCTTAGCTCAACCAGAAACTAGTTAATATTTTTAGGTCATTTTTCTCAACAATCTCCACATTGGACTAAGAATCCTTCAATAACTGATATCGCCATAAAATCCCAAAGTGTATAGCCCCAGAGGGTGGAACCATGAAGGGCTATTATAAGCTGTGAATGCCAACTATGTCTAAGTAATGTGGGAATTTAGTAATAGGAAGTGGTTTGGTGAGCATGTCTGTGGGATTATCCGAGTATGAATTTTCTTCACAATAATTTCCCCTTGTGCAATAATATCTCGAGTAAAATGGTACTTGACACTGATATGCTTGGTCATGGAATGATAAGCATCATTCTTGGAAAGATGAATTGCATTTTGGCTATCAGAGAATACAATAGTAGTACCTTGTGCAATGCCAAGCTCAATAAGAAGACCTCGTAACTATATAGCTTCTTCAACACCTTCAGTTGCTGTGATATACTCTGCTTCAGTTGTTAATAAGGCTGTAATAGATTATAAGGATGCTTTCTAAGAGATAACACCCATACATAGAGTGAAGATATAACCAAAAATAGAACGCCTACAATCAAGGACACCACCGTAATCAGAGTCAACATAACTAGTAACACCAACAGTTAATTGGATTTATGAAACACCAAACAATTATCAAGAGAACCCTTCACATAATAAAGAATCCATTTCACAGCATTCCAATGATCCTTACTAGAATTATGCATAAAACAGCTCACAACACTAACTGCATGGGATAAATTAGGTCTAGTGCACACCATTATATACATGAGACTACCAACTGCATTAGAGTATGGAACATGAGACATCTTCTCAATTTCCTCTTCAGTTGTTGGACAATAATTAGATGACAATTTAAAATGAGCAGCTAAGGGAATAGAGATCGACTTACAATCATTCATATTGAACCTATCAAGTACTTTTTTAAGGTACTTCCTTTGTGATAGGTAGAGCTTACCGGCCTTGTGATCTCCACGTATCTGCATACCAAGAATCTTCTTAGCTGCACCAAGGTCCTTCATCTCAAACTCATCACTAAGTTCAGATTTCAACTTGTTGATAAAAGATTTATCCTTCGAAGCAATCAGCATGTCATCAACATATAATAGCAAATATACGAAGGAACTAGGGATGTCAACGGATCGGATTCCGATCGGATGTTGGAACATCCAAATCCACATCCAATTATATTCGGATTTGAAAATGCGATACGAATCCGATTCGACGAATCGAAGGGCATCCTCCGGATCCAATCTAAGTCAGATCGGATCGGAGTGGGGTTTGATCTGAGCCAAAATAATTCCTTTTGCCACGCAATAATTTTATATAACTTTTCTATATTATACCCATCTATCGATGCGATGATGTGCATTCTTATATCGTATTAACCTAATCTTGAACATTAAAGTTAAATGAATAATAAAAGAAAGGACATATTTCAAGCTCAATAAATGGTAACATGTTCTAACAGTTACAAGTCTTAACAACTACAAGATACATCTGAAATATTACAAATAACATATCCAACTCATAAAAAGAGAAAGAAAATTAAGAGTGCAAACCCTCCACTTGCTTCATTTAGCCCTTCTTCTCGATTGGTCCCCGACTAAGGGTATACATAGAATGATATCAATAAATATTGCTTGTATAGACTTAAGATTTTCATTGGAATTAAGTATTAGAATATTATTTTGATCATAATACTGATCTATATGTTGATGTCTTTTTATCTTATCATATTTATTCCATTTGCATCTTTCACAACCATATTAATATCACCATGTATAACTTAATTGGGCCCTCATTAACCTCTTTCAATGACACATTCAGGTAGCCAAAAGTGAAGATTGAAGGCTTTATTGTAGACGTTTATAGACACTGAACACTCACTAAAACATAACACATCGGCAGAAACATCAATTCACATCAATCCAAAAAATGATCAAAATCAATAATCTTCCCAAACCCTAAATTGGCAAAACCCAAAGTCTAACTTCTCTTGTTCTTAACCCCAAAAATCTAAACAACACTCAAAGTCATAAAAATATATGTTTAGATTTTATTCAATAAACTATTAAATTAAAGAGAAAGAGGAAATGTGTACTCACAAGAGACCAAAGAGGGACAATGAAATGCTTGGCGTCAGTGTTGTAAAAGCCAACAAGAAGATAGAGGCTTAGAGAGGGGGGGAGAGAGGGGGGAGTTGGAGCGAGGAGCCAAAGACTGAGGAGGGACTACTCCGAAAGTCCAACTAGCGAGTAGCGAGAGGTCAAGACCCAAGAGTGACTAGCAAGCTAAGCAGCAAGAGCAACTAGCAAAGTGGCGAGCAGAGAGAGCAACTAGAGGGGAGTATTAGAGTTTCAACGTTTTAATTTTTGCATATTAAAAAAAACTGTAGACAAAAAAAACCAAAAAAACATTGGGTTGGGCTGACAGCTTGGGGTTGGGGGGAAAGGTGGGTATATTTTGTATGTTTTATTTCTAAAAATTTTAAAATTTAAACTTAAATTTTAAATTTAAATATTTTAAAAATTTGTCGGATTGGATTGAAATTCGGATCAGATTTTATCTATCATCCGAATCTGATCCGAATCCAACTCGAATTTGAATTAATTTTATCGGATTCAGACTTGAATTTTTCTTTATCGGATTCGAATCAGACAATTTTGCCTCAGATTAGCTCTGCTTCGATTTCGAATGTAACTTTCATCCCTAGAAGGAACCTAAAAATTGCTGAAAATAGACACAATTATGATAATGACATCGTGTATAACCTTGTCCAATCATAAAGGCATCAAACCTTTTATACCATTGCCACGGAGCTTGTTTAAGGCCATAAAGAGACTTCTTCAAGTGGCATGCAAGATTCTCGCTACCATAAATCACAAATCCCTTAGGTTGCTTCATATAGATCTCTTCCTCCAACTCGCCATGGAAGAAAGTTGTTTTAACATTTAGTTGCTCCAACTCCAAGTTAAATAAAGCAACTAAAGCAAGTAGCACTCTAATGTATGTATGAGGTACAATAGGAGAGAATACTTCATTAAAGTCAATACCTTTTGTTTGGTTGCAACCAAGAACAACCAAACACACTTTCCGCCTTGCATCTTCAACTTCGAGGATGCCTTTCTTGTGCTTTGTAGATCCACTTAGCGGTTAAGGCACGATGACCTTTAGGAAGTTGACATCACTCCCAAGTTCCATTCTTATGCAAACTCTTCATTTCTTCTTGCGTTGCCATTAGCCAATTTGAGGAGTTAGGATAAGAGGTAGCCTCTAAATAGGTTGAAGTTCAATACCTTCGGGGGTCTCTTGTGCTATGGCGAGTGCATAGGCTATCAACCTGCTCTCATCATCGGTGGTATAACGAGCGGGTTTTCTAATTCTTCTCCTCGGTCGATCATGAGCAATAGAATATATATCCTCTATCTGAGGCTCATCGAACTTGAGCTGCTCGAACTTGGCTCATCAATAGGAACCTCATTGGGAGGATGAGGTAATGTGGATGTATTACCTCCACCTTGATTTAGAACTGATAATTCATATTTTATATGTAATTTTACTCTTTATTTAATGCTTTGAAATATAGTTTTATGACAGAATAATGCATATTTTATATGATTTTCAAGTGAAAATAAAAAAAGAAATGAATTTGGCCATGAAGCTGATCAATTTTACTTGACTTAACTCCAACCAGCTCATGTTCAAGCCTAAGCCCAGCAGCAAAAGCAAAAAAAGGGAGAAAGAAGTGAATGGCCCATCTTCCAGTCCAGCACGGCCCATCTTCCAGCTTATCCTGGGTCCAGTCAGCCCCCCATCCTTCTCCTTCCTCTCCCTCTCCGGCTGGGCCTGATCCGCAACCCAGTTCCTATAGCCCAGCGCCCCATCCAACGCCTTTTCCCTTAATCTCTTTCTCCCTCTAGCCCAGTTGGGCCTATTACGCGGCCCATCAGACAGCGCCCCTAGCCTCTTTTCTCTCATTATCACCATTTGGGCCTCTTTTTCTCAACTTTGGCCTCTACCATGGCCCAATTAACCCAAATGCTCCATTTTCTCAAAGTGCTTCAATTTTCTACATGAGTTAAGTGACCTAGTCAAGGCTAATTAATTTTAATTAACTGTTAGTTCAAGGCTAGCCATTTTTCTTGCACTATAACCATCACTTAATTAATTTAAATTAGTTTTCATTAATTTTTGGGGCACCAAAAGAGGTTCGATTTCTACTATAAAAATGGCCAAGGTTGGGGAAAAATCGTTTGATCCATTCATGTATTCACCCATTCAAGCATCCAAGCATTCTTTCATCTTCTATCTTCTATTTTTTAGAGAGCATAGAGTATTTTGTAAGATAAAATCATTTGTGTCAAGGGGTTTATAAGAAAATAAGCTTCAAATTAGCTATTTTTCTCTTCTCTTCTCGTCTCATTTGTGAGTCACATTTGAGCGTTTACACTTAATTTTATCATTTTCTGTAATTAAATACAAAAGTTTGTGCATAGGAAGAGAAATGTACCAACTTCAATAGTGTTTTCACTAACCATATGTGGCCGGCTAAACTGCTCATTTGTTGGATTAAGATGGATCCTTGATAATAATATTGACTTCGCTAATCTCTTATGGGGTTATTCTTGTCTCTTTCATCGCATAATTTGAGTTTATATTTGAACTTAATCTATATATGCATCTTAATACTATTGTTTAATCATGTTGACTATAGTCATTTAACTTGCTATCTCAAACGAATGTTAGACCTTGTAGGCTAATGTGATGATTATGTAATTAGACTTAAAATTATAATTGTTAAAATTGAATAATTTATACTAGAAATTAGATGAGTTGTGCCTAAAAAGAATGATTCATACTAAACCACTAGACAAATAATCTCATTTGATAATTATGATCATCTTTTTAATTTATGGCCTAATGCTTGTACCTTAGGTTGAAAAAGAAAGAAATTGAACCCTCGTTTGAATTAGTAAATCAATATTTACATCAATGGTGAAATCTAATGTCCTAGATCTTTCTCTTATTTGATGTCTCTCCACTTTTTTGGCTCATATATTCTTCTTTAGTTCCTTTTAATTCGTATTGATAATTAACTCATTAATTGAACTATCCTTTATAATCAGAAAAGCTAAATCGAAAATCACTATTGTTTTTCGTAGGATCGACACCCTATACTAGCTAGTCTACAATTAATCTTGTACACTTGCAAGTAAAAAAGTGTTTTTAAACTAAACATAAAATCCCCATCTAGTGCTCTAACTCCACCTTGTTGTTAGTATCATGTGGATCATCTGCATCAGTAGAAGACACATTAGATTCTTTCCCATGAGAAAACATAGCATATTCATTAAATATAACATCCCACCTTTCGATGACTTTCTTGGAACCAGGACATCACAAATGGTATCATTTGGACTTGAATGCATAACCAAGAAACATGCACTTGATAGCCTAGGAGCGAGCTTGCCATCATTGACATGTGCACATGCAGGACATCCAAATATTCTCAAAATAGAATAGTCAACGGCATTTCCTAACCAAACCCCTTCCGGGATTATGATGTCAATAGATAAGTGTGGAGAGCGGTTTACACAAGATAACAAGCCGTTGAAACAACCTCGGCCCAAATATCTCAATGGCTCCATAAACGGACATTGAAGAGCATACATCGAGCTCTCTCTAGAAGAGTCTTACTAATATGTTCAGCGACATCATTTTGTTGAGGCTTACCAACTAAAGTTTCATATCTAGTAATGCCTTAAATAGCACAAAACTTACAGAAGTTCGACTCACAAAACTCTAGACTGTTATCGATCCTAAACTTTTTGATTTTTCGCCCAGTCTGGTTCTCAACAAGGGCCTTGTATTTCTTAAGCATAGGGAATGCTGCATTTTTGTCTTAAGAAATAAACCCAGACCTTACGAGAAAAATCATTCATAAAATTCAACATGTAGCGTTTTCCTCCAAACGAAGGAACTCTAGAGGGGCCCCATAAATCAGAATGAATATAATCTAGGAGACCCTTGGTATGATTTTTAGCAAATAGTAAAACTGACTCTCTTTTGTTTGCCAAAAAATACAATGATCACAAAAGTCTAGTTTACCCGAACCTTTACTACCAAGAAGTCCTCTCTAGCTTAGGATAATCATGCCCTTCTCACTCATGTGGCCCAAATGAGCATGCCATAATCGAGTCAAATCAACATTCAATAAGGATGTAGCGATAGCTCAGTACCTGTCGCTGTAGAGCATTGTAGGATGTAAAGACTACCATGTCTCACACCTTTCATGAGAACAAGTGCACCTTTGGAGACTTTAAAGACTCCATCTTCAGCCGAATACCTATAACCATTAGACTCAAGAGTACCAAGTGAAATAAGGTTGCTTCAAATCTGGAATGTAACGAACATTTGTTAAGGTTCTCACAATACCATCATAGGTTTTGATTTGCACAGTGTCAATGCCAACCACATTACATTGGGCATCATTGCCTATAAGCACAACATCAAAATCTAGTAAACCATACGTTGAAAACTAGTCCCTATGGGGACACATATGATATGTGCAACCAAAATCTAAAACCCACTCAACATCATACCTATTGTTTAAGGTAGTCACACATAATACATCACCATCTGACTCAGAATCAACAATGGAAGTTTCAGCTGATTTTTGAGGTTGTTTGTTCCTCTCCTCTTTCTCCTTTTTATTGTTCAGATTGTAACACTCATCAACTAAGTGTCCTCTCTTCTTGCGATATTTGTAAAATTTATTGAATTTACGCCCTCTAGACTTAGAATGTGAGTTTCTCCTGGTGGTGCCCTCTTTTCCAAAGGGTCTACCCCTCACATTCAAGGCCTCACCTTTATTATTAGAATGCAATTCAAGGTTGAAATTCTCTTTGGACAATAAACTTGTTGTTATGCTCTTAAAGATAAAGTCTCATTGTTACTAAATAGTAGTATTTCCTTGAAATGCTTACAGGAAGAGGGTAAGGAAATTACCAACAGAATAGCTTTGTCATCATCCTCAATTTTAACATCCATACTTTCGAAATCAATAAGAATAGAATAATCATCAAGATGATTTTGAATTGGAGTACCTTCGGCCATATAGAATGTGTGCAAACGATCTTTGAAACGGATTTTGTTAATGAGATTTTTCGTCATATATAACGCCTCCAATGTGAGCCAAAGTTTTTCTTGTCAAGCATAGTTGTATACTCGAGAGCGCCTTCTCGTTAAGATCTTGCCATTGCTCATTAGTCATGGATGTAGGCCTCTTGGTTTTTCCATCAAGAGCTTTTTTCAATCCATTTTGTGTAAGAATGACCATCATTTGGATTTTCCAAATGTTAAAAATGATCTTAATGGGCATCGAATTTAGGAATATCAAATTTCGTAACGGTTGTCATCTTTGATCTAAGGCTCTAATACAACTTGTTGGGATCGAAGAATATGAACTTAGATGCAACAAGAAAATATCACGAAATAAGATAATAGCAAGAAAAATAAATCAGCACCAAGAACACAAAACTTTTACGTGGAAAACCCAAATCGGGAATAACAACGGGTGACGATAACCGGAAAAATTCACTATGTGTTTGGAGAGTACAAATTGATCTCAAAGCAATGTGCTTGAGCAAGAGATCAATATGTGATTACAAATCTACTCAAAATGTTCTCTCAAAACTAAGAAAAATAGTGAATAGTTTTTGGTTGGATGTAAGACGGTGATAATGATTCTTGATTGGTTGAGGATGAACCTTGGATGATAAAGCTTGATGAAGAATTTTCTTGATTTATAGTAGCTCAGCAATTAATGGCCAGTAAGAGCAAAGAAAACGGATTAGAAAATGAAGAAACAGGAGTATACCAACAGTCAAATGGACCATAGACCGTGGCTCAGCTAGCCACGGACCGTGAGCTTTGCTCAGGAGGATCTGTGGACCTCACTGGACAATGCCCAGAACTCAAGTATGTTGATGCTATTGCTGGGCCGTGTTTGCTGCTTGACGTCTCGCCTGGGCCGCACCTTGCCAAGTGGAGAAGTTAGCACCGGGCCATCCAAGAAGCGCAAGTGCTAGTAGAGACAAAGTCAACGCAGGTCAATGGGAGTTGGTACAGGCCGGACTGTTGGGCCTACGCGAATCTGGACCGTGTGAGGCAAATGAAGGCCTGGTCATGTTTTATTTTCTTCATCTTCTTCTTTACTTAGCTAAACCAGAAACTAGTTAATATTTTTGGCCATTTTTCTCAACACTACAGACAAAAATTCAAAAAATATCCACACGTGGCATTAGCCCGAATACTCTACTTTCCATCAAAAAATATAATCCATGTTCCTCCTCCAGGAAAATGTCTTCTCTGATACCGAAAAACAAAGGACGCAAGTTAAGTCAACGAAGAAACGAATATTGTAGAGTTTAAAATATTATCCTCCATTTAAAATGATCTGGACGCCACAGGTTTGACTTCAGAACGCGCTAGCCTTCTAATTCTATTGTCCAATCGGCAACAATGTCGACTGTAGGATACACACAACATGGCATGGTGCTTGCTCTCCCCGTTTAATAGCAATTCTCAACTCTTATTGAACTTATTTAAAAAAGGAATTATCAACGCACCCATAAAAAAAAAAAAAAATACAGCAAATAATAAAAGAAGGGACCATAAAAAATCATGATGAAATCCTATTTTGCCTTTACATCAAGGCCAAGTTGTCAATTGAATCCGGTCCAAACTCATAATTTGGTTAATACTTGAAAAATTGATTCCAATTTTAGACATTTTAGTTAAGTATGCATGCTTAGAAAATTACTCCCAACTGTAGATTTGTTTTTAATAAATGTATAATGACAAAAGTAATAATTGAATTCTTGCCTCAAATCCAACATCCAAACTATTACATACATCCAGAAGCACATATTTGTCTGCCACATGTGTGTGTATATATATATATATTCTTTACATGCATCTATCATATATTATTTTCTTTCTTAATCTTAATTAGGAGCTAGCAATGTTGACAATGAGTTATTCGAACAGAAGCACTAGAGTAGTTTATTATGCACCAAGAGGATATAGATAAATTACGATGTGATTTCATCTTCTATTATTAAAGTCCAAATGTATATATGTGAATTTGTAATAATAGGTGTTCAAGAACTAACTCAACCAAAAGCATAAGTTAATGGTTAAAGGTTCAAGAATAGGTTGCTACTCTGATACACCTCATCACACGAATGCTCTGTGAGATTCAGGCATGGATGTTGCGAAGGCCTGTTTTACCTTGCTCAATCAATCAATATAAGGGTTGATAAGATTCGAAGATGGGAGCTCTCACTCATAAAGACTCTGATATCATCTTCAAGAACCGACTCAACCAAATATTTAAGTTGACAGTTGAAGATCCGGGAATATATTTATACTCTAACAATAAGCATGATTCTATGTGAGTGACAAACATTGTAAAAGGCAGCTCGGTGCACAAGCATCCCGCGTTCACACAGGGTCCAGGGAAGGGCCGCACCCCAAGGGGTGAATTATAGGCAGCATAACCTGATTTTGTCAGTGATTAATTCCGAACCTGTGACCTTTTGGTCACACGGTAACAACGTTACTGTTGTTTTAAAGCTCCACTTCAGTGACAAACATTGTAAAGATGTCTGAAAAGCTTCTTACTATTGTGTGTTTTTTAATGGAGAGCAATTAAGCTTTGATTAATAAATATTTGCCGGAAGAAAACTTAGAATGCTGGTAATACAATGCAAGGTAAATAAATGGTATAGTATAACTTCGATATTTATCAAACAATATATACTCGTAAATTAAGGAGTAGCCCTAAATTTAAATGATTTTCATTAGGATATGTTAAATTAACAAATCCAAGTCAGCTAATATACAACTAAACTCACGCTTTCCATTAAGAGTGACGCAAGTGAGGAGAGCGACTCAACAGTACGGGGCACGTACCAAACGTAAGGGAAATTCTCATTGGCCCACGCCCTACTCATGTCCTGCGCAAGCCTCACTTTGGCCTCATCAATGATCCGAAAACCATGCCAAATTTCATTCCACATGATAATATCTTAATATCATCTCTATTTAATATACGCTTGAAGAATGCAACTAGTTAATATATTAGTTAATTTGAGAAATCTGGCACATAGCGTACATGATTCTTACCCTATATAAATATCCCAACATCTCCCAACACGAAAACACATCCACTAGGTAATACCCTTCCTAGCTAGCTCCTCTTATTTGTGTAACAAAGAACGTAACATAAAGAAAAATATGGTTACTACCTTAAAGAGGACTATAAGAGTCCAAGCACTCTCAGTCTCCTCTTTCTTGATCATCGCCCTCGTTCTTTCTTCCTCATGCCGAGCCCTGGCTGAATCTGATGATCAGGGCTCGAGCTGTGAGGCCACAGCCACTGGGCGGTGTTATGACAAGGCTAAATCGACTAAATTGAAGATCATAGCTATATTTACCATTTTAGTGGCAAGCATCTTAGGCATAGGCATGCCGTTGTTTTCGACTGCCTTGCCTGCCCTCCACCCTGACGGGAACCCAGCGGTGGTTGTGAAGATCCTAGCCTCAGGGGTGATCTTGTCCACGGGGTTCATGCACGTATTGCCTGACTCGTGGAATGACCTGACCTCTGAGTGCTTGTCTGAAAACCCCTGGAGGGCTTACCCTATGTCTACTCTGATCGCCATGTTCACTTGTGTGTTGACCATGATGATGGACACAATCGCCACTTCGTACTTTAAACAGAAAGGCATCAAAAGTAGGCTGTCACACTGCCATCATGGTGCCATTGGTGGGGGTGTGGTTCACCATATGCAAAGTCCAGCAATTAGTGAAGGCATGGAAATGGTTGACCCAAGTGGTGTCAAGGTGGGGCATGGCGGCGTTGGCGAGGACAAGGAATCCCAATTGCTTAGGTACCGAATTGTAGCTCAGGTATGAAATTTTAAGTCAATCTATATTTCAAATACCCACTTCAATAACTTGAGCCATACATTATTACAAATACTAATCTGAGATTTGATTCGTCACGAAGTTATAAACATTTTGACATCTGGAAGTGTGTACTATCGAATCGTGTGTTTCGTCATTATGAGTCATCTTTTTCTCATAGTAATTAATCATATTTGGCATTTACTAAGAAAATTAGCGTAAATTAATTTTAGAAGAGCAGAAATAAGCAAATGTAAGCATAATAGGCTTGGTACTCATAGCGAGGTTAGTCTATTTAAGTTGATTAAAATACTTGCAGCCTATACTCTACACCTAAATCCTTAATCGTCACTTGTTACTTTTTTAACAAATCAAGTTCTATCGGATAAAGTTGCTTACAAGTGGTTAGTTTTATTAACTTCGTTAAGTAGCCAGTAGCTATCAGTCAGGGCTACGTCAATTTCAGTATACATAGGGGTACAATTCCGTGCCACAATTGATGTGTTCGCTGTACTTGCACTGGGTACTTGAATATGATTTCATTTGCGTAACATCGCAAGTCAAATAGTCTAATTGTTTCTCAACAATATAATATAATTATAACATGTAGTATCAGGGGGGGAAAATGTATAGTCAGACAACAATCTATGAATTTTATTAAAAAAAACTGCTAAGCAGATTGTTTAACTTAAGAGACATCTTGACCAAATGTTTAAACTAAAAGCTAAACACTTAAGAATGATTTCACATTTCGACACTCCCACTCACATGAACATCCTTTGAGCTTTAAAACATGAATGTTGCAAAAATTGAAATCGGACATGATATTATGGTATTATGATATGTGTACCCTTGAATTATAACTCAATATGCGACTGGGAAATTATTGAAATTCAATGGAGACATTTTACTTAAAAAGGATATGATACTGTGTTCAGTAATCATGTCAATTAAGCTCTTAAATTGAAGGCTGAAAATCTGATAATAATTTCATAATAAACACATAGTTTTTCATATGCCGTATTTATTTTATACATAGAGACTTTGTGTAGTTCTAGTAATTCTTTTAGCCAGTATATAGTTTTTTTTTTCCCCTTTTTTCTGGTGAGAGCTCTGCTTTTGTGTGTGTGTGTGTGTGTGTGTCTATATATATGTGTATATATATACACACACACACACACACACACACACACACACACACACACACATATATATATATATATATATATATATATATATATATATATATATATATATATATATATATATACACACAAACACACACACACACACACACACACACACACAAACACACACACACATATATATATATATATATATATGTAAATGTATACGTATATGCATATGTATATGTACATATGCATGTATGTATGTATGTATATATGTATACGTGTATATATATATGTATGTATGTATGTATGTATATGTGTGTGTGTGTGTGTGTGTGTGTGTGTGTATGTGTGTGTGTGTGTGTGTGTGTATATATATATAAGTATGTTTGTGTGTACGTACATATTAGTTAATTAGGTAACATTGTCCTTTAGAACTCTGAAGCATTATATTTGGTGTGATGTGACTTATGAAAGCATATGCATAATAGTAGGCCTTTCAACAACATTTATGAGTCGGTCCTTCAAGTAATTTTATAAATTGGCAAATAACTAATATGCTTTTCATTTGTTATATTAAATATACTATGAAATAATATAAACACGCAAGTACTTTTTTTTGTGGCTAAGCATAATTAAACACACAAGCACTTATATATTAGATATGATGGATATGTTTTTTGGGGCAGTAACATCAAGCTAAGCACATACTCACATCATTTGACTTCTTAATTTTTCACATAAAAAGGAAAACATATGTCTAGCAATCATGATCATTGAACTACTGATCCTGACTGCAAGATCTTACAATTTTGTGATTCAAAAATTCTTCATCGATTCAACTCCTAATAGAATCTGAAAATCATTAGGATCCTATGATCCTAATTTTTGTTCATAAAATACAGTAGGATCATAATAAGATTATGCAAACGTACATTCTGATCCATGATCTTAGACAATGTCATGAGGTGCTAATACTTAATGATATTCGAGAAATCATTATAGTGATGTATATTTTGTGTTAAAAGTTTCTGCAATAAATTGTTAAACTCAATTTATGCTCTCTTTGTCAATGTTTGCTAAGACTTCTATTATTATAAAAATAATTTTCACTGTTTCAAACAAGTGCTAGAATCTTATAATCATACTCAACTTGATTCTACATTTCCAAATCTAAAACTCTCCAATCGATTTTAATTAGGGTACTGAGTTTAACAATCTTGCTAGAAATCAATTAAATAACAAGTTTAAAATAAATGCTTGAAATTAAAAAAAAAGGCAGCTCAGTGCGTAAACATCCCGTGTTCACACAGAGTCCGGGAAAGGCCCCCCTAATGGGTGAATTATAGACAGTCTAACCTGACTTTGTCAGTAGCTGATTCCAAGGCTCGAACATTTGACTTTTTGATCATACGAAGACTCACCTTGAAATACTTTAAATACTTTAAATTAATAATTGAAGACATGAAAATAGATCCATTTGCATTTGAAAATACAATTTATATGCTTTAGGTCATGATCTTGTACATGTTTAAGTAGAATTCATTAGTCCCTTCCATGTTTGCCCAACTTAATTTAGCCAATGGCATTTCTTTAATAACAAATAGAAGAAAAGAAGAGAGAAAGGGAGACAAAGTCACATGCCATGTGTCATGAATCACGTGCATGCGTGAAGCTCACATTTTTCAAAATTAATTATCACGAAAATCAAAAATTAAATTTAAAAAAGAAAACATGCTACTCTCTTATGAAGAGTAGAAAACAAAAATAAAAATAAGGTTAATTCCGCAAGTTACTTACGTTCCTGCAGTGTTTAATAGTTTTTATTTTCACACAAACCTGAAAGAATTAAATCAACAAATATTTTTAAACAAACTGCAAAAATGTGAAGAGATATTAAATGGCCGTGTGCATGCATGCAGGTGTTGGAGATGGGAATTGTCGTACACTCAGTTGTGATAGGACTTTCAATGGGGGTTTCTAACAATCCATGCACCATAGCCCCTCTAGTGGCTGCTATGTGCTTCCATCAATTCTTTGAGGGCATGGGCCTCGGTGGTTGTATCTTGCAGGTAAATTCACAACCATTTACTTGATAAATTCCTTCCACTATCATATCGTATATGCATATAAAAAAGTGAGTCCGAACATTACGGTCGTGGCATATGTCCTGTTAAGCATTTACTAAGATTTTATTTGAAAATAAAGATTTAAACAATATGTGATTTAAAATCATCATACTACTTCAATGACCAAAAAAGAAAATAATTTACAAATATATTAATGTTATTATTTCTAAAAATTTAACTAATTTTTCTAAAAATATTTTAGCTAAAATTTTAAAACAAACTGTGTCTAACACGGGTTTAAATCTAGCTAATGAATATTCTAACAGTCATATCTTTTTGTACTAACTAATGACAATATGTCTATTTAATGTCTTTGAAATACTTTTCTTCATGTGTAATTTTGGTCCTGACAGCATGTTAATGTAACTGATGTTTCAAATGTTTTGAACGAATCAAAACAGGCGGAGTACGGGATAAAGATGAAGGCAATAATGGTGACATTCTTTTCAATAACAACACCATTTGGGATAGCACTTGGGATGGGCATATTAAATGTGTACAATGAGAATAGCCCAGCTGCTCTTATTGTAGTGGGAGTGTTGAATGCCATTTCATCTGGCCTTTTGATTTACATGGCTTTGGTGGATCTATTAGCTGCTGAGTTTATGAGTGCAAAGCTTCAAGGAAGTATCAAGTTTCAACTTGTCTGCTACACTGCTGCTTTCATTGGCATGGGTATTATGTCCCTCATGGCTAAATGGGCCTAATGACATGCTTGCACGACTATGTCTTTCCAATCCGGTGTGAAGTACAGCTTATTATACTGGTTTTTTTGGCCAATGTCAGTCAAATCTGTCAAAGTAGTAAGCAAATAGGATGCATGTTTTAAGCGGTTGATTGGTTGAGTTTGCACTGTTTGTATGTCTCAATTTCAGTAGTTTGTGTACTTAATGTTGTTCAAGAGACAACCTAGTGTGCTTGCTAGAAAACAGACGTGATGAGCAACATTCCAATCCAATTAAGTGATCCAACTCTGTAATTTTCTTGTGTAAGAAAACTATCAATAAAAAATGTTGCTTAACGTCGTAAATCTTTGTAGTTAATGCATATATATATATATATATATATATATATATATATATATATATATAGTTAGGAAACTAGAATCCTAGTTGTAATTCTATATGTGTAACCTCTATAAGATTGCGATTGTATTTACTTTCCATAGGACTTCTAGGTGGATTTGTTTCCTCATTCTAGTACAAATTGTCTTTCCTTTGTTGATATAATTTCCAGGCTGAGGAGAGTAGTCACATCATCAATTCTCTCCCAATCATAAATTCTTCATGGTATCAGAGCAATAAAAGAGAGAGAGTTGACCTATGAGATCATCTTCCTCATGATTGAAGATAAGAAGAACACACCTGAACTGAGTACTAGCATGAATGGTCCTAATTCACCGTATTATTTAACTAGCGCATATCATACTGGTAATGTATTTTCTCCTGTAATCCTTAATGGAGAAAACTACGCTAAATGGGTTAGAATCGTGACAAATGCACTCAAATCAAGAAAAAAATATTATTTTGTTGATGGGTCACTTAGCAAGCCTGCAAGTGACTCCCCAGAAGTTCATGCTTGGGAGAGAAATGACTCAATCGTCATTGCATGGCTACACAATGTCATCGACAAGTCTCTCCATGGATCCGTTGCTTATGCTGAGAAGGCAAGCGAGATATGGACAGATTTAGAGGAAAAGTATTCGCAGAATAACGAAATTAGAATTCTCAACTAAGCTAAGAAGTTACCATCACAAAATAGGGAAATCTTACTGTGAGTGCATATTTTACAAAACTCAAAGGATTCTCAGATGAATTGGGAGCCTATCTGCAGCTACCCAATTGACAACTTTAGCAAGCATCAAGAGGCAGAGAAAGTCCATCAATTCTTAATGGGATTATACTCCACTTAATTTGGTGTGGGAAAATCTAACATTCTTGCAATTGAGCCATTACCTAACCTCAACAACGTGTATGTTATGATTCTCAGAGAAGAAAGCCAAAAGAACCTGAGTGATGGAGCTGAAGCCATAATTGCGGTTGAAGGGGCAGCGTTCAAGGCTACGGTTGCCGGAAGAAATCGCCCAGGAAACAGATCCCGGTGCATCCACTGTCTGAAGCTTAGGCATGAGAAGAACCAATGTTTCAAAATAGCGGGATATCCACCGAATTGGCCTACTAGACGTGCAAATCGAGTAGATCTAGGGCAGAGATGCGCGAATTAGGGTGGCGGAAATCCACCTAGAATCTAAACCGTCGACCAGAACCCCGCTGGAGTGGCGTCATTCGCTGGACGACAGGGGGAGCATCGACCAACCGAGCCTAGCAGCGAGGGAGGTGCAGCGAGCATTGGTTTCACCCAGGGCTAGATTGATGCTCTCTTTTGCCATGTTTAAAGAGAGAGAAAGCAGATAGAAACTAAATGGTAAGTGCATGACCGAGTGGATACTAGACTCAGGGGCATCACACCATATAACTTTCAAGTTGCAAGTTATAACAAAACTAGTATAATTGCCTGAAATCATTAATATAACCATACCAAATGGTTGTAATGTTGCAGTCAGAGAAGCAGGAACAGTTGACTTGGTGCACAGTTTGGTTTTGAAAAATGTGTTTATATTCTCCTGTTTTTAATTTCAACCTTATATCTATACAGCAATTCACTACAGAGGAGAACTGTATTATTACTTATGGGAAACAGTTTTGTCTTACTCAGGACCTCACCTCGAAGAAGCCGATTAGAGCGGGTGAACAGAGGAATTGGTTGTACTCTCTCAAAAAGGACGTGGGGGGAATGATTGCTGCTATTCAAGACGAGGATTGCATTCTCTAGCATCGTAGGTTAGGACATCCATCTATAGGTGTCACATTTATATGCTCAGATGCGTTTCATTTGAATAAGGAGTCGTATGAATTATGTGACGTATGTCATCAGGCAAAACAAACTAGAAATCCCTTTCTTAATAGTAATACTAAAGCTCAAATACCTTTTTCTCTTGTCGATTGTGACTTATGGGGACCGCATCATACACGGTCTTTGAGTGGTTGCTATTATTTTATGTGTGTTGTGGATGATTTTAGTTGCATTGTATGGGTTTACTTGCTTAAAGATAAATCAAAAGCATGTGAAAAATTAATTAGTTTTTGTGCTATGGTGAAAACTCAATTTGATGTCAGTTTCAGAGGATTCGAACTGATAATGGAACTGAATTCATTAAAGGGCCCTTGCAAGCATTTTTAGCTAAGCAAGGGATACTTCACGAAACCTCTTGTGTTGATACACCTCAACAAAAAAAAAAAATAGACATATTCTTAATGTTGCCCATGCTTTAAGGTTTCAAGCTTTTCTTCCTTTGAAATTATGGGGAGAGTGTGTTCTAACTGCTGCCTATCTCATAAATCGTGCTATGGTGAAAACTCAATTTTATGTCAGTGTTCAGAGGATTCGAAGTAATAATGGAATGGAATTCACTAAAGGGCCCTTGCAAACATTTTTAGCTAAGCAAAGGATACTTCACGAAACCTCTTGTGTTGATACACCTCAACAAAATGGACGTGTAGAAAGAGAAAACCGACATATTCTTAATGTTGCCCGCGCTTTAAGGTTTCAAGCTTCTCTTCATTTGAAATTCTGGGGAGAGTGTTTTCTAATCACTGCCTATCTCATAAATCGTACCTAACAAAGTTTTTACATTACAAGACCCCATTTAAAGCATTATTTGGCATTAAACCAAGTCTTGAGCACTTAGTGTGTTTGGTTACCTTGATTATGTACATAGTCATAGTAGACCTCGGGACAAATTTGACGAACAAGCATGCAAATGTATCTTCTTGGATTATGCACAAGGGAAAAAGGATTGGTTGCTATATGATCTTAATAATCAAAAGCTTATTATTTCTTGAGATGTTGGCTTTCCTGAACATATTTTTCCATATGCTATACGGCCAAGCCCTCTTCCATATTTGCCTACTCAGCCTAAAAGTCTTTTGGCCTAAAAACTTCCTCACATACAGGGGGAACCCACGGCCCAGCAAGGTGAGCTCGTCCTTGCCTTGGACCCTACAGTAAGCACAGTGGGCTTGGAAGAGGATACCTGATACACTGAGCATGGATAAGAAGTTTCAGGTGAGCTTGGTGGGGTACAGACCCCTCGCACAACACCTGTTATGCCAATTGGGCCAAAGACCCCTGTCTTTGAAGCTAAAACTGGGCCGTCTAGTGAGGGCGACACACTGCGGCCTGACCTTGAAACTAGACGGACTGCTAAGTCTGATCCAGCCAATTCTAATGCTCCGCAAGCAGACCATTTAGCAACAGTTCGACCTCAATGTGAATGAAGACCTCCCACGTGCCTTAAAGACTATGGCCCTGTTCTTTTCGTGGTTTAATAAACCCAACCCACTCCTTCCTATACCCCCCACTCCTTCCCCCCCTTCCCACTCTTTCCCACACTTAAACAAAAATACCACTCCTTTCTACTCTCATCCACTCCTTCCCCCCCTTTCCCTCACTCCTTCATTCAACTCGCCAACTTCATTTAACTCCTTTCAACTCCTACCTACTCTCACCCACTCCTTCCCCCCTTTTCCCACACTCACACATCCTATACCCATCATTTTCCACTGAAAAGAACAGGGCCTATGTGTGTCATGCTATTGAACACTCCGCCTCTTCACCCATCCATGACAGCTCTTCAGGTATATGCTATCCACTCTCAAAGTGCATTTCTTATAACAACTTCTCACCTACCCACCATGCTTTCGTAGCTGCGGTAACTTCTGGTGAAGAACCTAGAGATTTCTCCGAGGCCATAAGAAATCCTAAATGGAGAGAAGGCGAGGAAGCTGAAATTAATGCTTTAGAAGCCAACAATACTTGGGACTTTATAGCCTTGCCTCTAGATAGAAAGGCCTTGGGTGCAAATGGGTCTACAAGATTAAATATCATGCTGATGGAGGAATTGAACGATATAAAGCCCAATTAGTCGTCTTTGGAAATCACTAAGTTGAAGGAGAAGATTTTCATGAGACTTTTGCTCCAGTTGCCAAGATGGACACAGTACAGTACCTACTTACAATTGCTATTGCCAAGGGTTGGGAACTTCATCAAATGGATGTGCATAATACATTTCTTCATGGTGACTTGCAGGAGGATATATATATGAAGCTCTCAGTAGGATTCTATCCTCCAAAGCTTGATATGGTCTGCAAACTTCCAAAGTCCTTGTAGGGGTTACGAAAAGCACCTCGTCAATGGTTTTACAAGTTGGCTTCTGCATTACTTCACCATGGTTTTTAATAATCTTATTTGGACCATTCCTTCTTTATCTATAAAAAGAGGGGTAACTTTTGAGCCCTTCTCATCTATGTGGATGACCTTGTTCTAATAGGTAATAATCCTAAGCAATGTCACTCCTTCAAAGCTTATTTACAAAATTGCTTTAAGCTTAAGGATTTAGGGACACTGAAGTATTTCCTTGGCATCAAAGTTGCACACTCTTCAAAAGGGTTATTTTTATGTCAGCAGAAACTTGTCTTAGATATTCTCAAAGAGATAGGCATGCTGGGCACCAAACTTGCTTCATTCCCTGCGGAACAAAGTCACCAGCTATCTCATAATACAAGAGAACCCCTTGTTGATGCATGTCGATGTCAACGATTAATTAGCTGATTGCTATATCTCCCTATTTAAACTCCATGTCTAGGTCATTGGGATACTATTGTGAGAATTCTTCGCTACCTTAAGGGTTCTCCCGGCCAAGGAATTTTGGTGCCGTCGCATAACCTTATGCAGCTTGATGTTTATTGTGACTCTGACTGGGGCAGCTGTCCAATGTCTTATGGATCCATTATAAGATATTTGGTTAAGCTTGGTCCTACACAGATAGCCTGGAAAACGAAAAAACAAGCCACAATCTCTTGATCATCCACAGAGGCTGAGTATAGGGCCATGGCCAATGCCATAAGTGAGATCATTTGGATATGGAATTTGTTGAGTTTTCTCAGTGTTCCAATTCTGTCTACTAAAATGTATCGTGACAATCAAGCTGCTATTCATATTGCCAACAATCCTATTTTTCATGAGCGCATTAAGCACATTAAAGTGGATTGTCACTTTGTTCGTGAGCACATTGTGCCCGACGAAGTTACTCCTCAATATGCTTGTAACACTTAGTAACTAGCGGATATCTTTACTAATGCGCTTGGCCAAAGCCACTTTCAGCATTTACTGGGCAAGTTGGGCGTGTCTAATCCCTACGCTCCAACTTGAGGGAGAGTGTTAGGAAACTAGAATCCTAGTTGTATTCTATATTTGTAACCTCTGTAAGATTGCGATTGTATTTACTTTCCATAGTACTTCTAGGCTTATTTGTTTCCTAATTCTGGTACAAATTGTGTTCCCTTTGTTAATATAAATTTCAAACTGAGGAGAGCAGTCACATCATCAATTCTCTCCCAATCATAAATACTTCATATAAATATAAATATATATATATATATATATATATATATATATATATATATATCTGTGTGTATCTGATATAATATATATATATATATATATATATATATATATATCTATTATATATATATATATATACACACATATCTATGGTGGAATCTCAAAGCATTAATGGTCTTTCTTTTTCAAATAAATATTAATATTTATGTTAATCATTTATAGGAATTATGTATCATTTTTATTAAAACACTAAAGGGATGGTCTAGTGGGAGTTAATCCATCTTCTAACAAGAATGTATTACTAATTATTAAGCAACAATGATTAAAATTTATAAATATGCCTTAATTAGCTCATAATTCCAATAATGTGGGGAAAAACCAAAGCAAAGTTAGTGCAAGATGATTTTACAAACCCACGATCGAATACATAAAATTCTTTTTTTTTTAAACACGACAAGTGTATGCTACCCATTGGCCCCCTCTTTTAGGGGAACATAGTGTGTCAACAAACAGTCCAGGCAAAAGCCCAGTCTAACCACTTCACTCTCCATTACTCAAACAAGAGAAATGTTGTGCTCCTAGAATGTACCTTAAAGGTGCGATGTCATAAGAAAAGCTAATACCAACCAGACTAATACATGATCAATATATATCTATTTCTTTGAAAAATCCAAAACGATATCTCTTTTTCTATAAACATTCCTTCAATTGTTTAACATTGAGTAAATTAACATGGAATCAACTTTTGTAAATCTTCAACAAACACTTTTTGACTTAAATTGTGATGATAGAGCATGTCAGTATGATATATACTTTTATGTCAAAATTCAACCATCTTACTTCACATGGCATGTGTCAGACACAAATTTATCATATTTTACGTGCCTCTTTCACCTAATTTTAGCTCGTACAATAATACAATCTTTAGGATTTTTATTCGCGTTATTTACTTTTATAGGTAATAAGATCAACCAAGCAAGTACCGTGAAAAAGAGCAAAAAGGGACGAAAGAAGAAGACAAAACAATGCGAGACAGGGGCCAGTCAACTGCACGACCACCAATGCCCCTAGTAGTAGCCGCTAGCCAGGGACTAGCAATGGCAGCCGCCCCTCCCGGCTGCACGTGCCGTTTTGTTTTATCCCGTCTCCCTTGATATCTTTACCATTCGTCGCTCCATCCTCGCCTACAACACCTAGAGACACCACTGAGGGTGTCTTATGCTTACTTTCTTCTCCCATCCTTTTAGCTCAGTACATGGGGTTAGAGATGGGTGAGTCTCTTAGGGGTGATCTAATTATGTTGAGGATGATTCGTTTCATTAGTCGGGTGTTATTGCATTGCTGGAGCCATCTTTTGAGGTGTTATATAGTGATCATGTGAGGGTTGGTGCCGTTCCTAGCATTAGGCGTATAGATTCCATTTGCACTGAGCCACTTGACTGACCCCCATTTCATCTCCCTTCCTTCCCACCACTCCCTCTCACTTGCATGCATTTCATGAGTCCCTTGGTGACATTAGTGGGTCTTACCCTTCATTTGATCCATATTGTGCATACCTAGAGGACTTGCCTAGGAAAGTCATGTGGAATGCTTTCTTTGATCATGCTTTTGACTTTTAATGGCATTTGATAAGTTTAAGAGGGCATTAATGTTATTTACTACATCTTTACTAGTGTTTTCTTACTTACACTGTTCTGAGATGCATGCACTGATATTTGACAAGCTCTTACGAGCACTGACGGCATCCAAGTTGCCACCGCGAGTCCTAAGCGATGACGAGGAGTGGCTGATGCTCCTCAGGCCTCCACAGCACCATCCTAGAGAGGTATAGTTCGGGCACAATCAGTATTCGACCTGGTATAATTGTTCTAAGTCTTCTCTCTTCTTTTTACTTTCTTTCTTTTTCTTTTTGTTTAGTTGTGGATATTAGGTTGTGTTTTTGCTGGTGATCAACTTTGAGGTGAAATTTGTGGAGCTGATTGATGGCTATGATCACCTTTGCTTGTTTTTGTGCATATTTGAGTTTTGTGATTGGTTATTAGATATATATTCATTTTTAGTTGGAGTTAGTTTTGTATATATGTGTGGTCTTATTGTTGATATGGTGAGATTGTATTTTTGGGGGAGTGTGTTAGCTTATGTATACGTGTGTAGGTTTAGTGTTCTTGTGTGATTTTATTTTATTTGTTTTGTGTGTTTTTGTGGTGCTAGTGACTCCTCGGCTCCCAATGAGAATATTGTGAGATTTAGGTATGGGGATGAGAAGTCATATAGCCTTCTGCTGTGTACATTTTTTGTGAAAATTTTTCAATTTTTCAAATTTTGTATAGTTTTTCTTCTTGACTTTGGGGGACTTTTGTGCCCTTATGATCGGTTTTTGATCTTTGATGGCTTAGTTGCTATCTTGTATATGGTTTGGATATGCATGGTGGAACACTTGTCTACAATGTGGCCTTTGGTCTCTCATAATAACCCTGTTCCACGTGCGGTTTTGTGCCTACCTTGTACACTTAACCATTAATTTTTGGTGGTAGTTGTTGAAATTTGGGTTTAAGGACATTCTACTTGGTTAATTGATTTTTAGTTTTAGCTTCATTATGAAAAAAGGAAAAAAACAGAGAAAAACAAGAAGTGTAAAAGTAAGATTAACTCCGGTACCTCTATTTGGGCTTGAATAAGTGCTTTGCACATCCAAATAAAACCCATAAATAGGAAAGAAGCACGTATATGTGCTAAGTTGTTCCTCCAAGGTTCAAGGCCTAACGAGCTAAGAACTACCCATTCGAGCGAAGGAGCATAAGAAGAAAAGTGGGAAAAAAATGAAGAAAAGAAAAAAAAGGGAGCAAAAATAAAAGGGAGTTATTAACTAAGTGGAGGTGACCTTTTACCCGGTCTTAGACTAGCATTAGGAGTTAATACGCCTTGCACGAAGCACCGAGGTGTATAAATCGCGTCATTGTGTTAAGTGGGGTGAAAAATGAGAATCGAGGTGGATTTATAGCCTGTGTATCTTGAATGTATGTTTTGCTTGTATATGGCTTGGCAACTAGGTTCCTAGGGTGATAAATCGATCTAGATGTGTATATATTTTCCCCTTTGCCTTGTATATATGTTTTGTTTTTAAAAATCCAAAAATACTTTACAGATTTTATGGGTATATCTTCCGCAAACTCTCACGAGACCTCACTCGTCCACTTGGGGAAACAAGGAGTTTAAAGAGCTTGCTGCAAGCGCTAAATGCAACCGTGATTCCTATGACAGTGGGTTAGGTTTCTACATTAGATTTTTTTTTTTAAAGATAGGTGTGGGGGTATTTTTTAGGCTCTAATTTATCGTATTTTACGTGGCTCTTCCACCTAATTTTAGCTCGTAAAATAATACAATCTTTAGGATTTTTACTCATTTTATTTACTTTTGTATGCAACAAGATCAACCAAGCAAGTGCTGCGAAAAGGAGCAAAAAGGAACGAAAGAAGAAGACAAAAGAAAACGCAATGGGGGGCCCATCGACTGCACGACCACCATCACACAACCCCCAATATCAGCTGCCAGCCAGGGGCTGGCGACGGCAGTCCCCTCTCTTGGCTGCGCATGCTGTTTTGTTTTCTTCGAGCTTGAGAATAAAAGGGGCTTGCTTCGGTTCTTTTAGGAGGTTCTTTCAGGAGAATAAAAAGTTCTTTTAGTAGTTTAGCTTAGGGTTTAGCCTCACAAACCTCATTAGGAGGAAATAAAGTAGATAGATTAGGATTAATTGGGTTGTTTTTGGGATTCAAGCATTGTACATTCAAATTCGTCCAAACAATCCATAAGTTTTCTCTCTCCTCTCTCTCTTCTTATTTCATGTCTGTTCTTGTTTCCTCTTGTTTAATCTTGTTAGTTTAGATTATATTTAGCTTAAATATTTAGTTTTTATTGTGATTTTGTGTTCATTAGTTGCTTTAATCCTTGTTGGATTATATTAATCCTCTTAGTTCATGTTTGTTTCTTTGCTTTGCTAGTCTAGGTTTAAATTGGGGCTTTTGTGTTTTTGTCATTATTAGTAATTAGTTTGGTTGCCTTGGGTTGTAATTAGCCCTTTGATGGCTAATTAGTTTAGTATTGGGCCTAACCAAAAATAATTTACGCCTCCAATTTAGAGTTTTCTCTCACGCCTTTCACATGTTCGATGAAATGCTTGAGAGAGCTTTCATTGTTATCTTTGGGCGGTTGACTTACGCCGAGAGGTGAGGTCAACTGGCTAGTGTGGGGGAGAGAATAGGTAGGGTTGGGACACAAAAATAGTCCCAATCTTAGCTAGGTCTGTATGTTACTATCCTTGTAGTCTAATTGGGCTAACCCCATGAAAATAGGTGGTTAGGCCAATTAGATTGACCTATGACCTTCGAGAGAGTGCTTGGGTGGTCTTTCACAGTGCAACCAGCCATCTCAATTGTTGGCGGAGGTTGGTTATGTCAGGACTCATTTAAGCTGTTTAGCACTTAATTGATCAAATTACAATTCCAAGCTCCTTTCTTTTATGTTCGTTAGCTTAGTTTAGCTTACTTTTCTTACTCCTTGCAGCATGCTACATTGCATTAGAAGGGATAGAAAGAATCCAATCATCAAAATAGTTGTATATTTAATTTACACATTGGGAATAACCAAGTGGTAACTCCCAAATGGGCATCTTAGAATAAGCCACATAAGATCGTGTCCACGCCCTCAATTAGAGCCAGTGACAATAATTTTTGTTGTTGACAGCTTCAGTTAATGCTATTGTTAAATTTTATATATCAATTGGGCCTTAAATAAAGAGTCTTGCATATTAGCTCAAATAAGGTTCCGACCCAATACCAATTGGTAAGGGGTGGAGTGACTCATAAGTTTATTGTAACACCCCCGACCTCAGGCGGGTCGTGTTACACGCCACAGCCTTTCCCTGGGGAAAGACTGTTAAGGCAACTTGCTTATACCTATCTAAGACATAACCCGCCAAGGCTCGAATTTTTTTAGAACTTATGCCACTTATAGCATAATTGTGCCATGAGTATAACCCTAGGGTTAGGAATGCTAGGATTTTCTCAATTTTCTGGGGTAAAATGGCCAGAGTTTCCCCTAAAAACTGACCATTTCCTAGGCTTAAAGCCTTACATAATAACCCTGCAATACATAATGGTACTATATAACACCAACATCTCAACGGCTACACGCCGGAGTCCACAACTCTACGGGCCACACGCCCAGAGTATACAGAGCTTTCTATTTTTCATAAACTTTACAAGAAGTTAAATAATTACATAACCTTACAACATATTCAATATTACATAATTACGTCATAATCAAACCAAGCAAGTCCATCCTTGTTGCACTCCACGTATCAGTCACATACCTGTAGATCTGGGGAAAAAGGGAAAAGAAATGGGGATGAGCAACCACCGCTCAGTGAGTAAACCCTCTCTCCCAAAACATACTTAAAATACATATTAACTTACGCAAGCCTTTCGTAATTCATTTTAGTTGAAGAGCTTTCACATAATACATCATATTCGAACTATAAACCGAGTGAAGGAATAATCATACCAAACGGCTTAACTTTAGAAGAAACCATAGTGCGTTGACTTAACATAATAAAGTTACGCAAACCCGGAAACATAGCATAAAAGGGGTTTTACGCATAAGTTTCACTTACCGAAAATCATACATAGTAACATAATCACGTAAATGAGGAGACTAGACTCTTAGAGGTACTTTGTTACTGCCATCCCGAGTCGGCCAAACTCGAGCGGCAACATACGCCTATCCGGACAGACATCATACTATGCTGAGACATAATTTCATACTTAGACTTCAGGCGGGAATCAAACCACCATCCCTGAATCTATCATAACGTAACATATGTGATACCAGGCGGGAACTAAGCCACCATCCCTGGGTCTCAGACTTAAGCTTAAAGTTTCTAGAGTAGCTCCTCCACGTACACATAGAGACAAACATAACCATACGTTCACATACATACTCATACTGATTCATATATAGGTCTTAGGAACTTATGAAATTCATATACATACATACTTAGTAGATAAACATGCTTATACGTATGCATATATAGGTTTTATGAACTTAAAACATAAAAACATAATATACATACATACTTCGTAGACAAACATACTTATACGTATTCATATATAAGTTTTATGAACTTAAAACATGAAAACATAATACACATACATATTTAGTAGACAAACATGCTTATACGTATTCATATATAAGTTTTATGAACTTAAAACATGAGAACATAATTTTCTTACGACTTTAGCTTTAGGCAAATAAGAAGAAAGGCCTCTTAAAAACATGGTGAGTATACCAACTCACTATTCAAAACTTCGTAGTTACTGGCGTGCTCTTGAAGGTTAGGATTCTTAAATAATCACCTTCAGTTGCCCTTCTACGCTCATTACAATCTTTCAAACACAAGCGATGAACATGATACAAGCTAAGTATACTAATCTCATAAATCGATTTCATGAATGGTTTAAAAGCTTTTTCATAATCGAATTAAATTTGCTAACGTGTAAACTAACTTTGTAAAATACGTTTACGAATTCGTAAAACGACTTCGTTTCTAATTTAGAAGCTTCGTATAAACGCAATACGTTAATTAACTCGTAAAACGATCTCCTTTTGGACTTAAAAGCTTCTTATAAGGGCAATAAGTTGGTTAATACTTAAAACGACTTTACTTTAAACTTAAAGTTTTCTTATAAAGGTAACACGTTTACTAAATCGTAAAACGGCTTATTTTCTAACTCGAATGCTTCGTATGAACGTAATAAGTTTACTAAACCGTAAAACGATTTCGTTTTCAACTTAAAAGCTTCTTAATAACGTAAAACGATTGCCAACTTATAAAACGACTTCGCTTTCTAGCTAAAAGCTTCCTTTAAATGTAATATGTCTGCTAAATCGTAAATCGAAACTCGTTAGAAACATAACGTGCTTAGTTAATGCTTAATTCAAACTTCGAAGCTTAAGGCTTCTCATAAACGTTATAAGTCTATTAACACATAAATCGACTTCCTTTGCAACTTCAAAGCTTCTTAAAACGTAATAAGCTTGATAAGTCGTAAAACGATTTCGTTTCTGAATTAAAAGTCTCATATAAACGTAATACGGCTACTAACTCGCAAAATGACTTCGTTTCTAACTTAAGAAACTTCTCATAGACGTAAAACGTTTACTAGTTTATGAAACGACTCCATTATTGACTTAAAAGCTTCGTATAAACGTAATGCGTTTATTAACTTGTAGAACGACTTCACTTTAAACTTAAAAGTTTCTTATAAACGTAATACGTTTACTAAATCGTAAAGCGACTTAGTTTCTAACTTGAATGCTTCGCATAAACACAATAAGCTTACTAATTCGTAAAGCGACATCGTCTTTAACTAAAAAGGCTCTTTATAAACATAATAAGGTTGCCTAATCATAAAACGACTTTAATTCTAACTTGAAAGTTTCGTATAACCTGATAGGGTTGCTAAATCATAAAAACAATTTCGTTTCTAACTTAAATGCTATGATTAGCAATAATGTAGGCTAGATTCATCGAAAACTCTATTTTAAAGCATCTAACAACCTTTCAAGAATATATTGGTTCTGCCCTAGCATAGCAGCGTTTAATTCATTTGCTTGTCCACACATATAATCGAATTCATACAATAATAATCCAATCTACCAATTCAGTAAACTGATTCATATAACTATCATCGAAATCCTTAAACTAGGAGGGATTAAAGGTCCACCCCCCTCGAATTCAAGCTATAGGCGTGCAAACTGACTGGATTGAAGCTAATTTCGAACTCCCAAAGCTCAGTATCCCCTCTGCTCTTCACGCAAGGCTCGACCACTTCCAAACCCAAAACCCTAACTTGTAATTTTTAAGAAATTAAACACAATTAGGAAGAATCTAGGTCAAGAATGCAATTTATAGATGAAGGAGGAGTTCGAAATCACCTTGCATGCACCGAATTCGCCGGTGTTCGGCCGGTCGTGGTGCGTGGAAGGAGGAGAAACGAACGAGGAGGCGAGGAACAGGGGAGAGAGGGGCGGTCGGGGGTTTCACGCAGAGGGGGAAGGAGGAGCAGCTCACGGGGGGTCGACTGGCTCAAGGCCGGCGACCGACGACGGCGTGCGTGGCCGGAAGCGAAGGAGGAGAAGGAGGACAGGGGAAGCAGAGCACCATCGAGAAGAAGAAGAAGAAGAGGAAATAAAGAGAGCTCGGGGGGGTGTTCACGCGTGTGTTGACAAGACTAGCCTCTCCTCCTTTTTTTTTTTTGATTCAATTCTACCACAAAACTTCAACCTATTGTATTAATAATCGGATACCCGAGCCTCTAATCATAAACCGAATTGCTAAATATAATCGTTGGTCAGCTTACTGGCGCTTTGATTATATTAAGGATCGATTTAGTAAATTACAGAACTGTTACCAGGATTCAACAATCTGATCGTATTTGGGAATTGCTTTGGTTGGAGTTTCAAGGAATCGAAGGCTTGTCTTGTTACACAACTTTAGGAAATTTATTTTTGGGGATCTAAAGTTGAATAGATCAATAACTTGGGCGATATGGCAGTTGTAGGTTGGCGGATAATAAAATAAAATTTTCCAACCCAACAGGCATAATATTTGATAAGCAAGTACGATAAAAATACGGGTCTCACATTTCTCCCCCACTTATAAAAAGTTTCGTCCTCGAAACTTATACGCTTTGGTCACATGATGCGAAATAAATCCATATATACTTATATAAGAAAAGGAAGTACTTAAAGAAAGATTTCTTACCGACTTTCATACACATCATGGAGCTGTGAGATTGGAGGAGTCATTTTCTTGCTTGGAGATTGTTGCCGCCTTGCCTATTTGCTGATTGAGTCCTTTGATTAGCCTGCATGTTCTCCTGTACTTTCTTCGGACGTTGGTTTTGGTAATGCCCAATTTCTCCACACCCAAAGCACGCCCCAGTTAACCTTGCACAGAGCCCATTGTGGAGCTTGCCACACGTCTCACATCGAGGCCTTGGCTCATATGGAGCGCGGTCCTTCTGAGATTGATGATTGGAGTTAGGCTTCCACCCATTCCCACGCACTCCTCCTTGTGAGCTCTCGACCTCACGCTTCCTTTTTTATTGCATAGCTAACTCAGATGCCTTAGACTCCTCTATAACACGCTCCACTTTGATGGCTTTTTGGTACATCGTTTGGAGGTTTGGAAAGGTTAGTGCAGCCATGTTTGTCTTTAACTTAGATTTGAGGCCTCTCTCAAATCGTTCCATTTTCATTTCCTCATTCGCCACTTGATGAGGAGCAAACCTACTCAATTCATTAAACTTAGACATATACTCAATAACTGGTATTTTTCCTTGCTTTAGGTCCAAAAATTCCTGCTCCTTAGCCCATTTTACCTCCTTAGGATAGTATTTTTCATCTAATAACTCCTTGAACTCTGCCCAAGTTAGTGGTTGTTCACCTTCTTTCGGCTTAACGGTATCCCACCAAAAGCTAGCATCTTTCTCAAACAAGTGAGCTACGAACTTCATCTTATAATTAGCAGGACACTCCATAACCTCAAACAATCCCTCAATCTTCCTCTTCCAGTGCTCATACTGAATTGGGTCTAGTGCTCCGTCAAACGTAGGTGGCCTAAGCTTCAAAAATTTAATGAGCATTTCCATCCCATCATTTGGAGGCGGAGGTGGAGGGGGATTTTGCCTCTCTTCCGACATATCGTATACTATCTTAACTCCTGCACTCGTAATAAGACTCCAGGTCACTTATGTGCACCATATACATATACTACTTATAGAGGAATTTCCATCAACCCCCTCCTAGTAAGCTTACAACAATTTAGCACTTAACACGTAACACTTAATATACAACATACATCGCATAGCACATAACACATAGCACATAACATATAACTCTTAGCACATAAAAACATATCGGCGAGTCAAATCTCATTTTCTTTTATCCTTTTAGAAAACCCTAAAGCTCTGATACCATCAAATGTAACACCCCCGACCTCAGGCGGGTCGTGTTACACACCATAGCCTTTCCCTGGGGAAAGATTGTTAAGGCGACTTGCTTATACCTATCTAAGACATAACCCGCCAAGACTCGAATTTTTTTAAAACTTATGCCACTTATAGCATAATTGTGTCATGAGTATAACCCTAGGGTTAAGAATGCCAGGATTTTCTCAATTTTCTGGGGTAAAATGGCCAGAGTTTCCCCTAAAAACTGACCATTTCTCAGGCTTAAAGCCTTACATAATAACCCTGCAATACATAATGGTACTATATAACACCAACATCTCAACGGCTACACGCCGGAGTCCACAACTCTACGGGCCACACGCGCAGAGTATACAGAGCTTTCTATTTTTCATAAACTTTACAAGAAGTTAAATAATTACATAACCTTACAACATATTCAATATTACATAATTACGTCATAATCAAACCAAGCAAGTCCATCCTTGTTGCACTCCACGCATCAGTCACATACCTGTAGATCTGAGGAAAAAGGGGAAAAGAAATGGGGATGAGCAACCACCGCTCAGTGAGTAAACCCTCTCTCCCAAAACATACTTAAAATAAGTTAGCCTTTCGTAATTCATTTTAGTTGAAGAGCTTTCACATAATACATCATATTCGAACCATAAACCGAGTGAAGGAATAATCATACCAAAAGGCTTAACTTTAGAAGAAACCATAATGCGTTGACTTAACATAATAAAGTTACGCAAACCCGGAAACATAGCATAAAAGGGGTTTTACGCATAAGTTTCACTTACCGAAAATCATACATAGTAACATAATCACGTAAATGAGGAGACTAGACTCTTAGAGGTACTTTGTTACTGCCATCCCGAGTCGGCCAAACTCGAGCGGCAACATACGCCTATCCGGACAGACATCATATTATGCTGAGACATAATTTTCATACTTAGACTTCAGGCGGGAATCAAATCACCATCCCTGAATCTATCATAACAGAACATATGTGATACCAGGCGGAAACTAAGCCACCATCCCTGGGTCTCAGACTTAAGCTCAAAGTTTCTAGAGTAGCTCCTCCACGTACACATAGACATAAACATAACCATACGTTCACATACATCTTCATACTGATTCATATATAGGTCTCAGGAACTTATGAAATTCATATACATACATACTTGGTAGATAAACATGCTTATACATATTCATATATAGGTTTTATGAACTTAAAACATAAAAACATAATATACATACATACTTCGTAGACAAACATACTTATACGTATTCATATATAAGTTTTATGAACTTAAAACATGAAAATATAATACACATACATATTTAGTAGACAAACATGCTTATACGTATTCATATATAAGTTTTATGAACTTAAAACATGAGAACATAATTTCTTACGACTTTAGCTTTAGGCAAATAACAAGAAAGGCCTCTTAAAAACATGGTGAGTATACCAACTCACGATTCAAAACTTCGTAGTTACTGGCGTGCTCTTGAAAGTTAGGATTCTTAAATAATCACCTTCAGTTGCCCTTCTACGCTCATTACAATCTTTCAAACACAAGCGATGAACATGATACAAGCCAAGTATACTAATCTCATAAATCGATTTCGTGAATGGCTTAAAAGCTTTTTCATAATCGAATTGAATTTGCTAACGTGTAAACTGACTTTGTAAAATACGTTTACGAATTCGTAAAACGACTTCGTTTCTAATTTAGAAGCTTCGTATAAACGTAATACGTTAATTAACTCGTAAAACGATCTCCTTTTAGACTTAAAAGCTTCTTATAAGGGCAATAAGTTGGTTAATACTTAAAACGACTTTACTTTAAACTTAAAGGTTTCTTATAAAGGTAACACGTTTATCAAATCGTAAAACGGCCTATTTTCTAACTCGAATGCTTCGTATGAACGTAATAAGTTCACTAAACCGTAAAACGATTTCATTTTCAACTTAAAAACTACTTACTAACGTAAAACGATTGCCAACTCATAAAACTACTTCGCTTTTTAGCTAAAAGCTTCCTTTAAATGTAATATGTCTGCTAAATCGTAAATCGAAACTCGATAGAAACATAACGTGTTTAGTTAATGCTTAATTCAAACTTCGAAGCTTAAGGCTTCTCATAAACGTTATAAGTCTATTAACACATAAATCGACTTCCTTTGCAACTTCAAAGCTTCTTAAAACGTAATAAGCTTGTTAAGTCGTAAAACGATTTCGTTTCTAACTTAAAAGTTCATATAAACGTAATACGGCTACTAACTCGCAAAATGACTTCGTTTTTAACTTAAGAAACTTCTTATAGACGTAAAACGTTTGCTAGTTTGTAAAACGACTCCATTATTGACTTAAAAGCTTCGTATAAACGTAATACGTTTATTAACTTGTAGAACGACTTCACTTTAAACTTAAAAGTTTCTTATAAACGTAATACGTTTACTAAATCGTAAAGCGACTTAGTTTCTAACTTGAATGCTTTGCATAAACACAATAAGCTTACTAATTCGTAAAGCGACTTCGTCTTTAACTAAAAAGGCTCTTTATAAACATAATAAGGTTGCCTAATCATAAAACGACTTTGATTCTAACTTGAAAGCTTCGTATAACGTAATAGGGTTGCTAAATCATAAAAACAACTTCGTTTCTAACTTAAATGCTATGATTAGCAATAATGTAAGCTAGATTCATCGAAAACTCCATTTTAAAGCATCTAACAACCTTTCAAGAATATATTGGTTCTGCCCTAGCATAGCAGTGTTTAATTCATTTGCTTGTCCACACATATAATCGAATTCATACAATAACAATCCAATCTACCAATTCAGTAAACTGATTCATATAACTATCATTCGAAATCCTTAAAATAGGAGGGATTAAAGGTCCACCCACCTCGAATTCAAGCTATAGGCGTGCAAACTGACTGGATTGAAGCTAATTTCGAACTCCCAAAGCTCAGTATCCCCTCTGCTCTTCGCGCAAGGCTCGACCACTTCCAAACCCAAAACCCTAACTTGTAATTTTTGAGAAATTAAACACAATTAGGAAGAATCTAGGTCAAGAATGCAATTTATAGATGAAGGAGGAGTTCGAAATCACCTTGCATGCGCCGAATTCGCCGGTGTTCGGCCGGTCGTGGTGCGTGGAAGGAGGAGAAACGAACGAGGAGGCGAGGAACAGGGGAGAGAGGGGCGGTCGGGGGTTTCACGCAGAGGGGGAAGGAGGAGCAGCTCACGGGGGGTCGACTGGCTCAAGGCCGGCGACCGACGACGGCGTGCGTGGCCGGAAGCGAAGGAGGAGAAGGAGGACAGGGGAAGCAGAGCACCATCGAGAAGAAGAAGAAGAAGAGGAAAGAAAGAGAGCTCGGGGGGGTGTTCACGCGTGTGTTGACAAAATTAGCCTCTCCTCTTTTTTTTTTTTGATTCAATTCTACCACAAAACTTCAACCTATTGTATTAATAATCGGATACCCGAGCCTCTAATCATAAACCGAATTCCTAAATATAATCATTGGTCAGCTTACTGGCGCTTTGATTATATTAAGGATCGATTTAGTAAATTACAAAACTGTTACCAGGATTCAACAATCTGATCGTATTTGGGAATTGCTTTGGTTGGAGTTTCAAGGAATCGAAGGCTTGTCTTGTTACACAACTTTAGGAAATTTATTTTTGGGATCCAAAGTTGAATAGATCAATAACTTCGGCGATATGGTAGTTGTAGGTTGGCGGATAATAAAATAAAATTTTCCAACCCAACAGGCATAATATTTGATAAGCAAGTACGACAAAAATACAGGTCTCACATTTATACACATACTTAAACCCTTTCATTTTATCAAATGGGACAATACCTACTTTCATACTCCAACACACTCCCTCTCGTATGTGCTATTAACAAGGATCAATTTTAATCAAACGGGGACGATGACAAATAATCTAGATTGAGCAACCACTCTAATACCATGTCAAATTTTATATATCAATTACATTTTAAATAAATAGTCATGTATATGAGCTCAAATGAGGCTTCAACCCAAAACTAATTTACAATAATTGAGTAACTCACAAGCTTATATATATGCTTAAGCCCTTTCATGTTATCAATGTTGAATAATACTCACTTTCATACTCCAATAGCTATCTCCATCCTTGCAAGCTCCAATATCTCCTTTAATCTCTCAGTCTTGAGTTCGTGGAGCTTTTCTCTCCTCTTTCTATAGGTTTGGGGCTTGATTGCTAATATTATTTGTAGGTATCCTCAGTTTAGTATATTCTAATTTAGTACGGGTTCACTCCTCGATGCTTCTTTTTTCATGCATTCTTATGCTCTCTTAATGACAGCTAGATCTTCCAAGCGTGCCTCTTCCTTCCTTTCTTCCTCTAGTGATTTGTCTATGGATCAAGTCATTTTATTTTGTTTCACTATATGGTTTGACTGTTGTGGGCTCCAACCTTCTATGAATTCAAGGTGGTAGTCATATCATTCTTTTAGAACAACTTCTTTTCTCTATGTTTTTGGCCTAAATTCTGGTTCAAAACTCTATATAAGCTTGGTAGTGTTAGTGATGTCTCTCTATCAGTTAGGTTGGTCTGCGTTATTTATATGGGTTCATCTCCACACACTTTCTTAGTTAATTTTTTAGAATCCCAAATCTAGGAACAGTTTGATGAGAGTGTCAAAGGTTTCATTATGGAGATGGATGATCCAAGCTTTCGCTTACAATGTATTAATCATCTAAGGATGAAGATAAGCAATTCTTTAGGAATCAAGCATATAAAATAACAGTCACTAGGCATGACAAATTTCGTCAATATAATTGTGGTGTTGTTCCCTCAACTGACAAGGATGCTAACTTAATAGAGGAGCTTAGATACCTTTAAATCTTGATCTCGTTGCTTGTTGGATTGAACTATGTGATTATACACAAGGCAACCAGAAATGATCATGACTTAGTTCTTAAATTGGATTTTAGCAATGTTAGGACTTGATTTAAAAGAGCATGGGCTCATTTGCATTTAGATATGGTGGATTTTAGCAGTGTTAAGACTTGTCATTCAAGGTAGCAAATAATATAAAAGGTGTTGATTACAAAGAGACATTTGTCCTATAGCTAAAACGACTACGGTTAGAATATTTTGGTAGTGGTGGCCGTGAAAGATTAGCATACATGCCAAATGGATGTTAAAAATGCTTTTCTACATGGTGATTTGGATAAGGAGGATTATATAACTTTGGTAAAAGGCTATAGAGGAGGATAGGGGAGCCTCTCGTAAATGTTTTAATTCCCTCAAACAAGCTTTGAGACAATAATTTGCAAAGCTCACTTTGAGTTTGTTGTATTTTAGCTTCAAACAGTCTAAGGCATACTTACAACATATTTGGCAAGATAAGTATGGTTTCATTGTTGTCCTTGTTTATATGGATGATATGCTTATTACATGTAGTAATTCTACTTAGACTGCTCAATTAAAATAGTTGTTGAATAAACCTTTCACAAGTAGGATTTAGGTGACTTAAGATATTTTGTCAGATGCTGAAATTGTAAGCACCGGAAAATATATGTTCATATCTGAGAGGAAATATGTTCTAGACTAACTGCAAGACACAAAGATTACCATACCCAACCCCTCCAATTTGTAAGCATAGCTGAATCTTAAACTGGGTGCTAAAGAGACCTTGCTCATTGAGTTATATCAATATAGAAGATTACTTGGTAAGCTCATCTACTTAACTAGCACATAACTTGAGTTATGTTACATAATTTAGGTGTTAAGTCAGTTCATGCAAAAGTCCATAACAACTCATAAACAGACTGTTTTACATATTCTTCGATATTTAGAGAAAGTACTTACTCCAGTGATGCTTATGGCAAGAAATTTTTGTTGTTTTTCTTACAATAGTTGTGACAATGATTGGATAAGTTGTTTGATAGCGAAGGAAATCTACATCTACTGATCACGTTATGCTTGGTTCATCTTTTATTTCTTGGAAAAGCAAGAAGCAGTTTGTTGTGGTCAGGTCATCAGCAAAGGTAGAGTAAAAATCAAGTCATTTGATTTTTTCCTTTGTTAAAAAACCTTGGCTAACCTATTCTCATGCACTGTGATAACAAGACTCTTCTCCATATTACTCACAATTTAGTATCCCATGAAACCACTAATCATATAGAGGTGGATTGTCATTTCATCAAAGAGAGGATTCTTGTTGGCATCATCAAATCCACCTACAACCAAGTTTTAGTTGGCAAATATTTTTACTGAAGTCCTTGTTGTTTCAAAGCAACATACTCTTCTTTCCGAATTGAGAGTTCTTCATAAATTCACCTCTAAACTTAAGGAGGAGTGTAGGAGTTGAGACATATTGTTGTGAAGGTGGTTAAGTGGGGTGGTTATAAGCTAAATGAGCTAACATTGCAAAAAGTAGTTTCTTATTGTTTTTTTATCCCAGATATTTCTTGTATTATTTAACCGTTTTTAACAAGGTTGAGTTGCTATATAAGCTCAGCATTTCTATTTGTAGAGGTTATATAGTAAATTTGTAAATCTTGAATTTCTCTCTCTCTCATTGCTTCTCTCTGTAAAACTCTTCCATGGCATGACTTAGCATTTCTATTTTGTTTTTGTTAAATTATCTTAATTGGGCTTTAACTAAATATGTTAAATTTAAACTATTTTGCAAAATAAATCAAACTGAACTTATTATTACTAAATTTAATTTATTTTAGTTAAATTTTAATCTTATTTTTGCCAAACTATATTCAATTAAACTTAATTTTTGTTAAATTGAACTAAATCTAACTTATTTTTGCTGAATTAGAATAGAATAGAACTAAAGTAAACTTATTTTTGCTAAATTAGAATAGAATTGGTTTAGAATTGAACTAAACCAAACTTATTCTTAATACATGATCTATTTTTTTGTTCAGCAAATGGGGGTGTCGTCGTACGATAATTTTGAGTGTAAATTTAAAACCACAAGTGTACGACTTTCGTCGTAGTACTTAAGGGTTGTCTCATCAGGGACAAGGATGAAATTAAGGTTACTAACTACAATAATAAATTAACCAAGCAGCCTTCTAATCTAATTAAAAATAACCAAGTAAACCTATTCACATGAATTTTTTTTCTCCACTTAAATAACCTCAAATTAGTTAAAATGGCACACCCAAGTATCATTTAATCACATTATCAAAAAAATCAAAGGAACATATAACTAGGTAGCTAAGCAAGTTGTTAGGTTAGGGGAGAGGAAGTAGCAATTGAAGCATTAGGAATATAACAAGCCTAGACCATGAGCAAAATCAAAAATAAATGAGAATTAGAGAACCAAAGAAACAAATTTACATAAAAGCTACCTAAATTAATAGAATCCGACCTGATTTCATGATGATTCCAAGCTCACCCTGGATGAATTCTAAGCTGCCATCTCCTAAACTCAAGTTCATCACCACTCAACTCTCAACCCAAGAACAGAGCATTGAAGAACAAGCAGCACGACACTCGAGCAAACAAGCTGAAGAAGCAGGGCATAATAGAACGCTAGAAAAGGGGAAGGGAGGTTGAACTCAGCCATCAGATAACCCAACACCAAGCAACAAATGAGCTTCAAAGCTCATTAAAAATGGCAGAAACATCATTCAGAATGCTCCAAACAGAGCAAAAACAGGGGAAGGGGATATATATTGCTCAAACCCAAACCTAAAAATATTGCAATTACAGCTGAAGATTGTGATAAATTACCTAAATCAACAAATTAAGCCTTGAATATATGAAATTGCAGTCCAAAAAAACAAATCTAGTCTGACGTTCGAAAATCGCACAGATGAAAATAAATCCAAGCCCTAATTTACTAAACTACAATTGAAACTAAAAACCCTAAAAAGTAAAACCTGAAAAACTTAAACTAAAACCTAGATTACCTAGCTCCAATCACTACTGCCTCCATTTATACTCGAACCCTTCAATCTCAGCCCTTCAATCACGCCTGATATAGACGGTGGGATGATGATGCGCTGGCTGATGCTGCGTGAATGATGGTATGGGATGTGGTGTTGGAAAAGGATGAAGATGGTAGAGATGTGGATAGCGATGCATGGTTGAGAGCAAGATGGAGATTATGGAGAAGCCGAGAGAGCATGAGTTTAGGGAAGATGATGGGCCTCAGTTGGTTGAGTGAGAGCCGAGAGAGGAGAAAGAAGGAGAAATGGGGGGGAGGGCAAGGACGTCACCTGAGCAGCACGTTAAGGGGGGTTGGCTAGTTAGTTTAGGATTTTCTTTCATTTTCATTTGGCCTTGCGTTTTTTAGTTTTTGGGTCATTAGAGAGTGCGCCAATTTATTCATTCTTTTCATGCTTTTTCCTGATTTATTCAACACCTACAAAGTAAAATAAAATCAAATAAAATCTAAAAATGATTATTATTTTGAGCATAAATTAGGTATTGTATAAATAGCATATTTTTGGCGCAAACAAAGAACCCCACACCAAGATGTTGCTTGTCCTCAAGTAAAACAATGAAATTACCGCAAAAGAAATGGAAAATAAGAAAAAGAAAATCCTAACTTACTTTCGTATGAATCACGGTTGCATTTAGTGTATGCAACAAGCCCTTTAAACCTATTGGTTTCCCAAGTGGACGGGTGAGGTCTCGTGACAGGTTTTGAGTGAAATACCCATAAAAATCATTTCAAAAACTAAGGTAAATGTTTTTGGTTTCCTCAAAACATGAACATATACAGAAATAATTGGGGAAATTATGTACACGACTCCGACAATTGCATTACCCTAATAACCAAGTCACAAAAGTATATACAAATAAAATGTACAATCAAAAGATATCCAAGTCAAAAAAAAGTTCACTACGCACACAATATGCAATGACATGTACCCCTTGGTGCATTTGCAAACGTGCATCAACTCTTATGAATCAAGTTGCTAACATTGACATGATCCCCGTTTCCTGGCCTAATTGCTTTATTTGCTCCATTTTTTCCTTTTTTTTCCTCTTTTTCAACAAGAATAATAACGGACACATCCTAAACCCGTTTGACTTACAAATAATCGGGCCTTCCCCAAAAAGGGCTTTCATTTGATTGTGCAAAGTACTTATTTTGTTGCCCAAACAGATTTGTAATCAAATAAACTGACACATATTCAACCCAATTAAAGATATGAAATAAAGATAGTGGCCATGAACATTAGTGCCTAGGTTTTCATTCACTTTTTAGTCTTTTTTCCTTTTTCTTTTTTAGCATTTTCAAGAACATAGAAGGCAACTTCAACCAAAAAAAAAAAAGTTCACATGCCAATTTAACAACAAGACCCTAGAAAGTAATGATAAAGTGAGCAAGGTAGACACAAATCACACATATGGAATGGGGTTATTATGAAAAATTGAATCGGTATCCTCAACCAGACATGCAAACTCCATTTACATACAACTCAATGACCTAGTAACATGGCAAAACAATCACCTAAGAAAGCACGCAAATCCTAAAAGGAAAAGAAAAATTTTTGAATTTTTTTGAAATTTTCGAAAAATATGTACAAATGGGCACCTCACTCCCACACCAAAACTCCATGTTGTCTTCATTATAGGAGCTAAGGTGCCAAAAAGTAATCACATAGGCAGTATAACTAGGAAACCAACACAAATTCACATGTATATACAAACTAGGACACCAGCAAAATCAAAAACAAAACCAAAAACTAAATAACCAAAATCAAAATCACATAAGAAAGTAAAAACAAAACCGACTCTAAAACAAAATAAAGCCAAATCCAAAGCAAAACCAAACCAAAATAAAATATGACCAAAACACAAGTAATTAATAAAATAAAAACAAGTCAAGGGAGCTACTAAATACCAAACTAACAGAAAGAAACCTCAAACAAAACCAAATACAAAAGAAAAACAAAATATAAAACCAATAGAGCAAAAAAAAAAAAAAAAGCACTGATCACATATTACCAAAACATATCGTCAATACACAAAACACAACTAAAACATCCTTAAACAAATATAAATACCCAACAAGGACAACCAAATAAAAGACAAAAGAAAAGTAAAACTGAAACAAAACAAGACTCAAAACAAAAGAAAATACCCAAAAAAAAAAAAAAAAACAAAGCCACTACAAAACCAAAGAGCAAAATAAAACCACACATAACTAAAACGAAACCAAAATATTGAACAAAAACAAAGTCAAAGAAAAACAAAACTCACAAAACCAAGGAAACAGAACACACCAAAAAAAAAAAAATCCTAGATATCCACAACTATTCACAATCCTAGATATCCACAACTAACAAGCAATCACAAAACAAAATACACCATAACATAACCAAGGATGATCACAGCAAACACGGTTTAACAAATCTTAAATTTATCTGCAAGATCGATCACCCACAAAATCACAATCCTAAATATCCATAGCTATATACAAAAAGAAAGAAAAGAAACGAAAAAGAAGAGTAGGGAAGGGGGCGGAACGATCATATCAGGTTGGATACAGATTGTACCCAAATTGACACCTCACTCATATGATGATGAGGAGGTCCATGGAGCATTAGTCACTCCATCATAACTCATAAGTAGCTACTCATACCACAATCGACCAATGATCGAAGTAGCTTGTTAAACAACCGAACACAATCCTTACAGAAATGCAAGTAGTCAGAAACAAGAGGTGGAGCCAAGTAAAATACATGCATGGAATGCAACTTAAGGCTCTCTTGAGCTTATCAAAGCTTGCAGCCCAATTAGAACAGAGATGTATATATATAAAATCAGATGCACAAGTCAATGGTCTAACAATAATATGATTATATGAATGCAAAGACCATCAAGAGTGATCTGAGTGACTAAAATGAAGCACCACATCTCTGAAAGGGGAGGGAAGAGCACCAAGGCAAGGCCAATCAAATGAGATATGAAAATCAAAGTGCATATGATGGCCTAAAGTCAAGTACTTCACCTCAAAGTGATCCTCAAGTCTATCTATGTCAGTATCATCAAGAGTTTGATCTAAACAAGAACTACCAAGCACAGAAGTCTCAAACTCTATAAAAGTTTACTCGGGAGGGATAAGGGGAGAAGAAAAGAGTGAAATGGGAGAGGGGAGGGGAGAAGAAACGGGTGAAATTGAAAGGATGAGAGATAAATCAAGGGAAGACTCAATGGAAATGGGATCACTAAGCTCATCAGGAGGTGTAACCTCACTAGACTCCATAATAGAAGGCTTATCAAGAGAATGCTCCTCATAAAAGGTATCCTCTGACTCAATGAATGTGCCACACTAATCATCAGAACCAGCGTCAGTCTAAAAACCATCTCCCTCCTTAAGCTCTCCTAAAGGAGTCAAAAGAAGAGACGAATCATGAACAGTCAGACTACCCTCAAGGTGGTCACTAACTGTGCTGAAATCTAGGGAGGGTGCAATTGTTAGAGGGGCTGAGGGATCACTTGAAACCTCAAGGTCATTAGAAGGTGTATCATCATAATAATCTTGCCCTAAAAGAATCAATGTCTCACTCTTAACATCAAAGTCATCACAACACCTAACCTCAGGTGCAGGAGAGCCTAAGCTGAGGTCAATCTTAAGTAAGCTCTGCAGGTAAATCTCCTTATTCAAGGCAGCCAATGCCTTTAATCTATGTGGTCTACCAAGTATCGGATAAGTGTTAATATCATGGTCAAAGGTATCATAATAATCATATGAAATAGGAGCACATGGAGTATGAGAATGCTCACAAGATATACCACCAAATTGACTCTTATCTAAGGATGTAGCATGTATCATATAATGGTCAAGAGATGGGTGACTGAAAGTCTCCCTCGCATTGTCATACTCCCAATTGTCATTAGCCAAATACTCGAAGAAATCCCAAATTTCATTAGGAGTCTTAGCAAATAAACAATCCAAACCCCCAGGGTATATAGTCTCAACATGACCCTTGATATTCATCATGAAGACCCTCAAAGATCACTTGGCAAATTTTTCATTTCTCAAAATAATGGTCAACACATTGAGCATGAAAATCATTCAATCTACTCAAATATTGCCAGGGGAAATGGAAACTTGTCATTTGTTTTTGAACTTCTAAAATTTTTCAATTTTTAGGGGTTTTCAAGTTTTTAAACTTTTTTCAATTTTTAACTTTTCCTTTTTTTTTTGGATTTTGAAAATTTTCAAGAAATGAACTAAACTAACAAAATAAACAAAGTAAGACAAAATATATGCAACTAATAAGAAAGTGGCTAAGATAGAGAAAATGCGACCTAATCTCATGCTATCATCCCTATCAACGAAGCGAAAAACTTGCATAATAATTTTGTGTGTAAATTTAAAGCCACAAGCATATGACTTTCATCATAGTACTTGAGGATCGTGTCCTTAGGGGTGAGGATGAGATTGAGGTTACTAACCACGAAAATAAATTAACCAAGCATCCTTTTAACCTAATTAAAAATAACCAAGTAAAGCTATTGAATCACCACCACCTATTCACGTGATTTTTTTTCCCTGCTTAAATACCCTCAAATTTGTTAAAATGGCACACCCAAGTATAGTTTAATCACATTATCAAAGAAATGAAAGGAACATAAAACTAAGTAGGTAAGCAAGTTGTAAGGTTAGGGGAGATGAAGTAGCTATTGAAGCATTAGGAATATAACAAGCCTAGACCATAAGCAAAATAAAAAATAAATGAGAATTAGAGAATCAGAGAAAGAGATTTACATAAAAGCTACCCAAATTAATAGAATCCGACCTGATTTCAGGATCATTCCAAGCTCACCCTAGGTGAATTCTAAGCTGCCATCTCCTAAAACAAAGTCCATCAACATTCAACTCTCAGCCAAGAACAAAGCACTATAGAACATGCAACAGAGTACTCAAGCAAACAAGCTAAAGAAGCAGGACATAACAGAACACCAGAAAGGCGAAGGGAGCATGAACTTAGCCATCAAATAACCCAACACCAAACAACAAACGAGCTTCAAAAGCTCATTAAAAATGGCGAAAACGCCATTAACAATGCTCTAAATAGAGCAAACACAAGGGAAGGGGATATATCAAAATTGCTCAACTCAAACCTAAAAATGTTGCAATTACAACCGAAGATTGTGATAAATTACCCAAATCAACAAATTAAGCTTTGAATATATGAAATTGCAATCTACAAAAAGGAATCTAATCTAACATTCAAAAAATTACAAAATTGCACTCAAAACTAAAAACCCTAAAAATTGAAAGCTAAAAAACTTAAACGAAACCCTAGATTACCTAGCTCCAATCGTTGTTACTCCATTTATACTCGAACCCGTCAATCACGCCTAATATGGACAGTGGGATGATGATGTGCTGGCTGATGCTGCGTGAATGGTGGTGTCGGATTCGGTGTTGGATGAGGATAAAGATGGTGGAGATGAGGATAGCGATGCGTGGCTGAGAGCGAGATGGAGATGCTGGAGAAGCTGAGAGAGTGTGAGGTTGAAGAAGATATCGGCCCTCAGTGGGTTGAGTGAGAGCCGAGAGAGGAGAGAGAAGGAGAAAGGGGGGTATGTTGAGCAAAAATTTAATAAAAATACATAATATGCACAACATAAATTTCTAACGTACAAAAAATGTACATAGGTTTATTTTGAGTACAACCCCATTCAAGTGGATAAACCTTCTTAATTACGTCTCCCTCTGGGGAAACCACCTTTTGATTCTGACTCATTTTGTTATTATTTTCTTTCTTTTGTTTCATTTTTTGCATCAATAAGACTTTATGTAATTGACGTTTATCATGTTTTTGATGTCGAATCGTGCATATCCAAGACTTAATTACATCAAATAGTGGTCATATATGCACTTTCTAGGAAGGGTACTAAACGCACACATTCTTCATGTTTAGGTTGTGGAAACGAGTAATTTTATTTGATTTGGAATTTGGGCTGCACTCATCTTTTGCCGTGAGCTGCCTACGAACCTCTTTCATAGAGGATCAAACAACTGTAGTTCTTTAAATAAATTTAAATTGAGTTAAATTTTATTTTTTGTTATGTTATTAATCATAATTTAATTTTATTTAATTTTATTGAATTTGAATTAGATTAATAGTTACAAATTTTTGTCGGCTAAGTTAAATCTTTCTAAGCTGTTTCACAAAAAATTTTGTTTTTATTTTCTAACTTAGTCCTTTAAGGGGTCGGTCCATTTATTTTATTATATTTTTTTGACTTCTGATTGTAACCACAATTTATTCATAGTGATGCATATTTCCATATGCATCATTTTCATTCCTCAAGCTCAGCTTCAAGGGAGCAAGTGACCAAACGAGATCATGCATGGAAACACTTATATTTGGTCCCATTATTTGAGTTCCATGACACAAGACACTTTGTGGAGTTTGTTTTAAACTTCAAAGTGCCTCATTCAAAAAGGGACTTCCAAATGGGGATTAAGACTACCATGCATTTCAAAGGGAAGCTCCAAGGAAGCAAAGGGAGCCCAAAATCTGGTCAGAATGGCGCTAAAACAGTCCAACAGTGCATTGGACACTTCACCCGAAAATTGACCCAGATTGGGCCATCTTTTTGAGCAAGCTCCGGAGGGCATAATTTCCTACGCGCTTCACCATATTCAAGCTTAAAGAATCAGTTTTCTAGCAAGACCAACCACACATTATTTGGAGTCCATTTGGTTGGTCAACTTCAGCCCACAAAATAAAGTACTGAAATGCAGTCCAGTTTTGAGTAGTCTCTACTCTTTGGGCCATAACTTTTGATCGGCTGGTCCAAATGCATAAAATGACATTCGCTGGAAAATAGACATCCAGATCTTTCCAACAAGCCCAAGATCATTGAATGTGGCCGAGTAATTTGAGAGATATGTTCTCTAGAAGTTGGGCTTGCTGCAGGTGTGAATGCATTAATGGCAAAACGCGTGTGGCTTTTGTGTGCACCTCGTTTCAGCTATTGCTGCTAGGTTCTTCCTATTCAGCCGTGTTCCTTTCCCCTTTGCAAGGCCCAAAACGTGTGAAAGTAAGGGTGCATGAATCCCCCTTGGCTGCTACACTCTATTCACACCAAAAGGCTTTAAGAGATACACCACTTCACCTTGGTGCATCCAAATGTGGTTGCTGAAATTTTGCCTTGTTTTTCTTTCATTCTTTTCATGTGTTTTCATACCTTTTCATTATGTAAGGCCTCTACTATATAAAGGCCATAGCATAGGGTTGTTTTCAATTCATCTACAATCAACTTCAAGTAAGACAATTCAGCTTTTGAGTGTTCTCTCAAAGTGAGTGTGCAAAATCTAGTTCTATATCTTGAGTGTTGGCAAATTCAAGTGGTGTTCTAGTTTTTTAAACTCCTCTAGGTGGTGATTCATTTCTGTATCCTAGAAAGAGTGAAGGAATTCGCCCAAGGATTGATTTGAGTGGCGCCTCTCAGCTTATCTCAAACACAACCCTTGAACCTATCCTTTATTTTCTTTCTTCCTTAACCAAAAACCCACAAAAGATAACATTACTTGGTCATTTGAGAGCTCATATACATCATTTGGTATCAGAGCCAAGGTTGTCAAGTCACCAAGAACCCAGCCAAATACATCCCAAAAGCCAAAACACAAAAACAACACAAACCAGCAAAACTGTGCAAAAACCAAGCATCCGCGGGCAGCATTTTGGCACGGCCACACCGTGCTCTCTAGCACGACCGTGCCACCCTTGATTTTTAGTATTTTCAAAGCAGCACTCAAGCACGGTTGCCCAGTGCCCCATTGCACGACCGTGTCCTGCCTCCTCTTCTCCAAAACAGCCTATTTCTAGCCTAAACACATTCCCAATGTCTTCAAGAAAGTCCTAAGATCGAGTTGACGAGTTGGAAGCCCAAGTCAAGTACCTCCAAACTCAACTTAGCCAACTCATGGAAGAGAAAAGAAGATGGAATCAAAGCCCCTCTCACTCACGTACTCATGTGGATTCGGATGAGTCCGAAAGGGAAGAAAAGAGTTACCATGCTAACTCTAGTTATGAAGAGGATTTTCCAAGAAGATACCAAAGAAGACAAGAGAGCAGTCTTGGCGATTTCAGAGTTGACATCCCAGAATTCGAAGGCCAACTCGACCCAGATCACTTCCTAGATTGGTTGCAAACCGTTGAACGAGTCTTTGAGTACAAAGACGTGGCTGAAGATAGGAAGGTAAAAATCGTTGCCCTCAAACTCCGAAAGTATGCATCTATTTGGTGGGCAAACCTTGTGGCCAAACGAGTAAGAAATGGGAAAGGGAAGATTCGAACATGGGCGAAGATGAAAGAAAAACTCTAGTCCAAGTTCCTCCCTTCACATTATATTCAAGACAACTACTTCAAGCTCCATCACTTAAAGCAAGGTTCCAAGAGTGTTGAACAGTATACCCGGGAGTTTGAACAACTCCTACTCAAATGTGACTTGAGAGAAGATGATGCCCAAACAATGGTAAGGTACCTAAGTGGCTTGGATGAGTCTATTGCTCATGTAATTGAATTGCATCCATATACTTCCTTAGATGACTTGAGTTCTCTTGCTTACAAAGTAGAGCAACAAAGGAAGTCTAAAGAAAAGAGCTCCATTTCTAGACCCACTCCTCAGCCATTCCCCACTCAAAAGCCTTCCTACTTTCCTCCCAAACCCTAAAACCCCTCACAACCCAAAAGCACCCCTCCTGCCACCTCTATACCCTTTACAAAGGTACCTTCGAAGCCCAAGGACAAAATCTGGTGCTTTCGATGCCAAGGCTTAGGACATGTTGCATCTGAATGTCCTAACAAAAGAATAGTGTCCCTTGCCGAGTACCAAGCTTCCTTCGAGGAGCCACATGAAGAAGAAGAAGGAGAAGATTGCTTGGTGGAAAATGTGGAAGAAGTTGAAGAAGGCCCCGATGAAGGTGAATTGTTGGTCATTAGAAGAGCCTTGAGTGGTTTTGCCACCCAAGACAACTTGGAACAAAGAGAAGTCATTTTCCATACAAGGTGCACCGTTGAAGGGAAGGTATGCTCACTCATTATAGATGGAGGTAGTTGTGTTAATGTTGCCTCCAAGACCATGGTGGACAAGCTCAAGCTCAAAGCCACACCTCATCCTAAGCCTTACACTATCCAATGGCTAAACCAAGACAAAGGTATGCAAATTTCTACCCGATGCCTCGTTTCTCTCTCCATTGGTAAACACTATAAAGATGAGCTATGGTGTGATATAGTTCCCATGGATGCTTATCACATCCTTTTGGGAAGACCTTGGTTATTTGATAGAAGTGTCATCCATGATGGCCGGATGAACACTTATACCTTCCACAAAGACCAAAAGAAAATCATCTTGACCCCTCTCAAGCCCACCCACTCTCCAAAACCCAAAGACAACCCTCATACCGATGTCTTTCTCACCACCCTTCTTAAGTCCCAACACCATGAGTTTGAACCCTTTAAGGACTTAATACTTATGCAAACCACACCGGAACCCCCTACCCACTCACACCCCCTAGTCACTCCCCTCCTACAATCCTTCCATCATGTGTTCCCACAAGAAATCCCCCATGGTCTTCCTCCACCAAGATTCATCCAGCACAAAATTGACCTTCCCCTCTTCCCCTTTTATCTAGCCCATGGCTTTGCTCTCTCTCCAAAGATGTCCTATGGCCTTTCCCCACAAAGAAACACATTTCACAAGATTAACCCCTTTTATGAGAAGAGCGAAGACCTTTTGAATTTGAGGACAAACTCCAAACAACCCAGGGAGTATGATGCATATTTCCATATGCATCATTTTCATTCCACAAGCTCAACTTCAAGGGAGCAAATGACCAAACGAGATCATGCATGGAAACACTTATATTTGGTCCTATTATTTGAGTTCCATGACACAAGACACTTTGTGGAGTTTGTTTTAAACTTCAAAGTGCCTTATTCAAAAAGGGAGTTCCAAATGGGGATCAAGACTACCATGCATTTCAAAGGGAAGCTCCAAGGAAGCAAAGGGAGCCCAAAATCTGGTCAGAATGGCGCTAAAACAGTCCAACAGTGCGTTGTGCACTTCACCCAAAAATTGACCCGATTTGGGCCATCTTTTTGAGCAAGCTCTGGAAGGCATAATTTTCTACACGCTTCACCATATTCAATCTTAAAGAATCAGCTTTCTAACAAGACCAACCACGCATTATTTGGAGTCCATTTGGTTGGCCAATTTCAGCCCACAAGATAAAGTACTGAAATGCAGTCCAGTTTTGGGCAGTCTCTACTCTTTGGGCGACAGCTTTTGATCGGCTGGTCAAAATGCAGCAAATGAATATTCCCTGAAAAATAGACATCCAGAGCTTTCCAACAAGCCCAAGATCATTGAATTTGGCCGAGTAATCTGAGAGATATGCCCTCTGGAAGTTGGGCTTGCTGCAGGTGTAAACGCATTGATGGCAAAACGCATGTGGCTTGTGTGTACACCTCATTTCCGCTATTGCTGCTGGGTTCTTCCTCTTCAGCCGTGTTCCTTCCCCCTTTGCAAGGCCCAAAACATGTGAAAGTAAGGGTGCATGAATCCCTCTTGGCTGCTACACTCTATTCACACCAAAAAGCTTCAAGAGACACACCACTTCACCTTGGTGCATCCGAATGTGGTTGCTGAAATTTTGCCTTGTTTTTCTTTCATTCTTTTCATGTGTTTTCATACCTTTTCATTATGTAAGGCCTCTACTATATAAAGGCCATAGCATAGGGTTGTTTTCAATTCATCTACAATCAACTTCAAGTAAGACAATTCAGCTTTTGAGTGTTCTCTCAAAGTGAGTGTGCAAAATCTAGTTCTATATCTTAAGTGTTGGCAAACTCAAGTGGTGTTCTAGTTTCCTAAACTCCTCTAGGTGGTGATTCATTTCTGTATCCTAGAAAGAGTGAAGGAATTCGCCCAAGGATTGATTTGAGTGGCGCCTCTCGGCTTATCTCAAACACAACCCTTGAACCTATCCTTTATTTTATTTCTTCCTTAACCAAAAACCCACAAAAGATAACATTACTTGGTCATTTGAGAGCTCATATACATCACATAGGCTTTGTGCATACTCTTGGCAACAAATCGATGTAGTTCGAACCCAAAATTTATATAGGCTTACGTCATGGGAGGAGGACAATTAGTGAGCTTGCTTGTACATTTGGCTCAAGTGTGGTCCATTTTGCTATACTTATTATTTGAAAGAGATTCAACTTTTTGAGAAGCTTAGTTTTTCATTTATTTTGGTTACATAATGTGTAACAAAGGATCATAGAACTGTAATTTTGGCCTTTTGTGAAAGAGGGGGAAGATAAATTGGGAGGCTTGGCACTTTGGCGTTTGAGCAAGTAAAAAAAATAAACAACTTTTTTTTAAAGTAGGGGCTGTCGGTTGGAGCCCATTGGAAGACTTCGATTTAGACTGAACTTGAAAAATTTAAATCAAGATTCCTGTATATCCTTAATGGAATCAAGTTACCATAGTTCTAGTTGAACATGGCTTAAGCTGATTATATTTTTTTCTTTTTCTAAACTTGTTTACATCAAAGTATGAAAATTAATACAATTGTTCCTAACTTGATGTAATTCATCTCAATTATCATCACTTGAAGCATTGTTATTTTTTTTTAATGCTATTATTCTTTACTAGTATGACTTGATAACAAACAATATCACCTCCTGTTATCCCTTGTTTTTGGTGGATCTTTGTTGAGCATATCCAACAAGCTCTTCCCCATTTTTTTTTTAATTTAATATTAGCCAAACCTTGGCCTGATTAAACGTTAATACCACAATAACCTTTACAATCTGATCTTAATTAATAGATAGATTTTAGCCAATCTGTCAAATTCAGAGGAGTCCTGAAGCAAATCAGATTTATCCACTTTAAAAACAGAAAATTCAAGCTTATAAAGATATACCTACTTGATTTTTTTTAGAGTTTGCCTTTTCAAGCAATACTCATGTTTTTTTTTTAAGGTAGAATTGAGGCTTTCTTTTAAATGTTGCTTTGCATCCATTTCAACGATCAATCTTCCCCCCTTTCCAATTTATTTAATGTGGAACTCAGATCAATCTGCTCACTCTTCGATCCCAGCCAAGTCATGAAGTTTTATCATATTCTTTTAGTTCACAACCACGTCATAAACAAGTAATTGAATGACCCCTGGGACTCATGATTTCATAACTTCGGCCTCCTCTGTTGTGAGGATTTGACGCTCTCAAATTAGAAAAATTTTATGGGTTTTGAGTGAACTCAAAGTAAATGTGTTCCTCTGAAATTTACTAATTTATTTTAGAGCATTCAAAAGAGGTTTAGACCCAGCAGGATCACAATATCCATGAGTCTTTCAAGACTTAAAATCCATTGAACCTGAGTTTGCTGATCCGGTAGGATCCAGATTCGGGATTCGGTAGAATCCATCAGTTCATGAGTACGTCAGGACCCGAGATCTAGCAGGATCCTTGAATTTGTGAGTCTAGACTGGATTTGCACAGCACAATTCATGCTTTTGTGATTTGTTTGACTTCTTTTTTGGGGGGGGGTAATGGGCCCATCTCTATTCAACTTGGCCACGGAGGAATGGACTTGAAGGAAAGAAGGTCAATAAAGAAGAATGACCATTCGAACACTCAATTTGGCATATCTCAATACCTTGGAGTTGTTGTATCTTTCTCACGCTTTTAAATTTGCAATGGCTCTCACTCTGCCTTTCTCTTGACGTCTTCTTCTTTCACATTTCTTTGAGTTAATCTTCTCTAACTTTGAGTCTTCTTCTGCTTCTTATGCCCAGATTTTTTTTTTCCCTTACTGTATGTGTCTTTGTTCTTTTTCCCCCCTACAGAATCCTCCTTTTTTTTTTTTTTTGGGCCTTGGCCTTGATTTCTCCTTTTATAATGGAGGGTTGGGGAAGTTAGTTTCCATGATGCATTAAATTAGGAAAGTGGAAAACATGGGGGGCCTACATGAAGTAACCTCTTTATAACATCAACTACAAAACGTCTAAGCAATCAACTTTGTGCAGTAATTGCTTTGACCATCCTTTTTGTTTCTTTCTCGGGCTATCAATAAAAATAAAATATCTAGCCACACCTTAGCCATAATTATTGGTGTCAAAGTGAACAACGAGTTGGCTAATTAAAAATTAACCCACACATAAGCCTAACTTTTTTATTTGTGAAGATTAATGCGAGACAAAATAAATAGAAACAAAAATTTACTTGATTTTATATCTCTTTAGTCGCCTTTATAAAGGGTCTAATTCGTAAAGCTCTTATATTAATTTATACCCATAAAATGTTGTCCCCAATTATTATTATTATTATTATTATTATTATTATTATTATTATTATTATTATTATTATTGTTATTATTATTATTATTATTATTTACTAAATAATGTCAAAATTGAATTTATGAGTGTTAACTTTGAGCAACATGAAATTATTAAAATTTCCCATTCAACAGTTGCCCCCGTGCATTATTTGTGTTAGGATTTTGACAACACGAATAACGTACGTATCTTATAAGCATGTTTGGCATTCAATAATTAGTTCTCCCTTTTCAGTTCTTTTTGTAGCGGACAATTAACTATCATGGATGCTCCTCTTAGTAACGAAATGGCTCCGCTTCAAGATGGCCGAGAATGTGACTGCGGACCTTATTATCGTCGTTCAAACTTCTTGCAAAGTCTTAATGTAATCCGTTCCTCAACAATAACGTTTATCTTGGTCAAGAAAGTTAAAATCAAGCGAGGAATGCTCTGTTATCATTGAAATAACGAGAACAAGTGTGTAGATGTAAGCAAGGTTACGAGAACTACTTTAATGCCACTGTTCTTGGGAAGGTCAACACCGAACGTCGCAGAGAAGAAAGATATCTTGTTGATGATGAATTTTATCCAGCCTTACATAGGCTTCTTACTACAAGAAGGAATTACGGATTAAGCTTCCAGTTATGAGGTTACTCAACCTTCATGATAGGAGTGATGGAATGGACCAAACAAGTGCTTGTTTATTTTAAAGAACCTTTACAACATGTTGGTATATTTGGTGCTATTGGCATATACCAATTTCTATACCATTTTGAGACAAATGTATCGAGGGCCTTTTGTGAACTTTCGGGTCCATCAACCAATACTCTTCATCATGGCATTGATGAACTTGGCATTTCACTTTATAACTTAGAGCAAATTGGGGGTTTACCTATTTTTGGAGCTCCATACGATGAGTTCTTACCTCCGAATAAGGATTTGGCTGACTGTAATGAATATCCTGCTACAGTTGTTGAACTACTGTGTATTCATGCTAACCCTTGCAAGTTTCATAACATTGGTCATATTTATTACAACCTCTGGCTAGACCATTTTTATACAGAATGTTTGGTCTACTTCGTATATGAGAACAAATAGACTCTGAGAAGGGTAAAGTTGAGGCAAAGAAAAGCATCCCCTTACACATTTCATATTAAGAGCAAATGGAAAACTCAAATGTCATAGTTGAGGGTGAACTCGCTGCTTTCTTAGTCTTTTAGTTAAGTCGCTTTGTCTTACCTCATGGCAAAGAAGTTATAAGGTCAGAAACATTTGTAATGACAGCTTTGATAGCTTCTTGGCAATGAATTTCTTTAGCTTCCACAGTTCTTGGTTACATCTATCATGACTTGGGGGAGGTAGTATGTCACCCAGATCATCCTAGTAAAGCTAACATAATCTTTCCCAACCATTATGTAATAGGTTGGTTAGCAGAGTTATTTCCTTCTCTATACCGTCGCCGCCTAGATGGTGACTGTCCTAGTGACTTTGCTAGTCATGTTTACTATGTTGTGCTGCTTAGCAGCAAACTTTCATTACCATAAGTGTGACACATTTTTTAGGGATGGGAGATATCTTTCTCTCAGACCTAGCTCTCATCATGAGGACTCTCATAATGGCCAAGATGTGATTCACATGGGGTTACTAGATAGCGACTTTAAATTTCTTTTGTCTATTCGGTCCTCTGTACTTCTTGTACACATTGAAGCCAAATTACTTTTGGAGCCCTATTACCCCAACCAATTTGTTCGCCAAGTTGGATTTGATCAAGTGATTCAATCTAATCTCCTGAGCTTTAGTAGAGCCCTACGATAGCAACGGAGTATAATGGTTCTTGCACAAGCCTATGTTGAGTTGCAAAGAAGAGATACAGGAGCTAAGTTCTATGTTCCCCCTTCCTATTATGAAGTAGTTTATTCTTAGGATTATAGTAGTTGATGGACCAAAATCAGCATTCTTATTTAAGTCAATCAGTGGAAAAGGTTCACCAAACTACAATGACTAAAAAGAGCTTTTAAGGGAAACTATTTACATTATTGATTACCTACGTCCTCTCTGTGAGTTTATTCTTGAAGTTGTTGAAATTTCTGGAGTTATGGGCAGTAGTTGTGCCAAGCAAAAACCTTCAATATCATCCTCTAAAAAAGGAAAAGCTAAGGTTTCTAGAGGTAACAAAAAGACACTGAAAAAGAAGAATAAAAGGACCCCGATGATCAATCACCTATCATGGCAAATTCTCATGGTCAATCACCCATCAAGGCGAACTTCAAGAGAGCTCGTTATGATACCCTGATCATTCGAATGATTCTAATACCGGAGATGGCATAGGATTTAAAGATTTACCTATCATAGACTTGGAACTTTTATTGAATGGGGAACTTTTTATCAACAAGATGTCCCTACAAAAAGAATAGAAGTACCCCTACCTAGAGCGCCTCTTGCTGTAGTGGAGCACCCTGAGGTAGTAGCACCTGCTATCATTCCTATGCATGGCATTCCTGATGACTTGGTTGAAGCCATGCATATTCAAAGCATTCCTAATTCTTTACTGAGTCTTTTTTGCAATTTAAAGGAAGATTGAGTCCGAGAGAGCATTCGCAAAGGAGTAAAGGCAATCATTGATATTATTTCTAATCATGGTTCCCCCAAGGACTTGTTAGCTAGCAGAGCATGAGTTTTTCAATCCTTAAGTGCACTTCACTCCAAGATTGACATTTATAATCTCAGTACAATAGAGATTTGTTGACTTTCCTCTAAGATAAAGGAGATATTTGGTGTAGATGAGACTGTTGCAAAATCGAAGAATTAGTGGATGTTGATCGGGTTAAAGTTTTATTTGATCAAGATCTCACTTGTTCTTCTGAAATTGCTTATATTGAAGGTCAACTCAACAATCTGTCTAGTGAAGCTCCAAAGCTTAAGGTTAAGAAGTGGGAAATTTTGAGGGAGGCGGAGTGGATTCGTAAAATGTGAGAAGATTTGACCATTTAGCAGCAAAGTCTGATTGAGGTAGAGAGCAAGTTGAAATCTTCTCTAGATTCGAAGAAAACAAAAGTTGAACAGGTAAAGGCAGACTTGGTTAAAGTTGGATTTTCTAAGCTGTAGGATCTGGAGAAGGAGAAGGACCATCTCAAGAATTTGATTGGCTCTGTAATCTCATTTAATAATCTTTAGGTTTTTTTTCGTTTAATTCTTCTACATTTCTATGTCTAGTTTTAAGTCCATTTTGTACTGTACTATTTATGCTATTGCAATAAAGCCTAAATGTCTATTCCTTTTTCTTTTTTTTGTCTCCTTTTTTATCTTCTTTTCCCCCTTTTTTAATAAATTATAATGAAAATTAGAATAATTATACAACGAAGAGTAATTAGTAATTGATTCTCACTATAAAAATCATATGACCACTTGATACATCACATTTCTAAGAATTTTCATACATAGGGGAAAAGGCGATTTATTTAATTTTTACGACTGGGTCTAGTGTGAAGCTAGATTGCCTACGTACGCCTTTTTTGAGGGATCAAGCCTACTGTAGTTTAATGCAATTCAACTATCCAGAAAATTTAAGTAAAGAATTTCTTTACAAATTCGGTATTAACACAAGCATCTACAACTTGACCATCATGATTTCAGGGCTCATATGCCCCCTTAGGAAAGACGTTGGTACTACGTAAGGACCCTCCTATTTTTGCTCAAATTTTCCTTGTGTTTTTCGATTGATGACAATTGGCCTTCTTATTGTCAAAAAACATCAAATGAGCGAAACTTAACTCACCTGTTGAATGCAACAGTCATTTGGGCTTGGTAGATTTCAAGCCTTTATAGGCCCATGAACGATGCTTATCTAATGCTTCCAGTTCGGCCAATCTAACTTGAGTATTTTCATCTGGATCTGTGAATTGCATGGCTACTCTTAGGGATGGTAACTGTCCCTCGAGGGGTAGCATGGCTTCCGAACTGAAAACCAAGTTATAGGGCATGTAACCAGTTGCAGTTCGAACTATGATTCGATAAGCTCATAATGCTTCTAGTAGTCATTCATGTCAATCCCTCCTTAATCTTGAGACCATTTTCTTTAGGATCTTGCAAAGCACTTTATTAAATGCCCCAGCTTGGCCATTTAACGATGGATTGTAACTTGATGAGAAGTTGTGCTTGAACTTGTACTTTTCTGTAAGCCTCACTATCATGAATTGATTTTTAAATAGAGGTCATTATCTAAAATAATTTTGTGTAGGACTCTATATCTATAACTGAGATGGGTCTTGATAAATTCAGCAACTTGCTTTGTCTCTACTTCTCTTAACGAAATAGCCTCAGCCAACTTTAAGAAGTAATATGTGGCTGCTGAAATGAATATATGGATGTGAGAAGAAGGTGGCTTGAATGGTCCTATGACATCTAGCCCCCACTAATAGAAGGGCCAAGATAATATACTTCGATGGAGTAGTTGTGGTGGTTGATGAAAAAAATCACCAAGTATTTGACAAGCTCAATATGTCTTGGCAAACTTTATCGCATCTTGAACCATAGTTGGCTAGTAACAGCCAAACCTTTTGATTTGATCAGCAAGTTTTGGACTTGCTTGATGAGTACCACATACTCCGGCATGAACTTCATTTAGGACATGAGCAACCTCCTCCCATGATAAGCATCTAAGTAAAACTCCATCACATGTCTTTCAATATAAGGTATCATTTTTCAACGTAAACCTTAGTGCTTATCATTTACATCTGCCCCTTTTCTTTGGACTAGTGGGTAAGGTGTCATATTGAATATACTCAATCAGAGGTTGTCTCCAACCTGCTTCTTCTTTGACCTTAAAAATTAAGACCACATTTGAACTTTCCCTTTTATTAGGGAGTGTTAATGAAGTAACTAACTTTTCTAAGGCATTTGCTTTATCATTTTCAGACCTCGACACATGGTTGACCTCTACTTGAAGGAATTGGTTTATAGGGCTTATTGCCTTTTGGTGAAGGGGAACTAATTTGGCATTTCTTACTTCGTACTAATCATTTATTTGTCAGATGATTAATCACTGCCTACTTCAAGCTGATCGATATGCATTTCAAGGGCCAATTTGAAACTAATGATGAGGGCCTCATATTTAGCTACAATAGAATGAATAAGAGATAAGTCCTCCTGATAGTATGATAAACACAATCCCTACTCCCCGATTCCTTACTGCCTCATCAAAATATAACTGGCATGTTTTAATTTCAATAAGCATGACTTCATCATCTGGTAGATCATCAAGCAATTCCTCATTATTTGGACATGGATGTGCTGCTAGGAAATCGATTATAGCTTGCCTCTTTACTAGCCTTTGAGCGATGAACTTGATGTCAAAAGGAGCCAAAAGCATAGCCCATTTAGCCAATCTCCCTGATAGCATGTGCTTAGATAATACATACCTTAACGGATGTACCTTTGAGATTAAAACGATCTGATGGGACAAAAGGTAGTGTCATAGCTTTTGGATGGCGAAAACCAAAGCGAGGAAAATTTTCTCCATGGGGGAGTAATTTATTTCCACACCCACCATAGTTTGGCTAATGTAATACAAAGCATTTTCCTTCCCTTTATCATTATTTTGGGTTAACATAGCCCTTAAAGATCATTCAATGGCTGTTGTATATAGGATTAGGGGTCTACCTTGTACTGGAGCCATTAGGACAGGTGATCTTGTGAGGTATTGCTTGATGCTTTCGAAAGCATTTTGACAAGCTTGATCGCAAACAATGAATGTGTCTTTTTTCAGGAGTCTTGTGAAAGGTTTACACCTTCCTGATAGATTTGAGATGAACCGCCTTATATAAGTCAACCTCCCCTGTAATCGTCGTAATTCCCATAGGTTTCTCAGAGGGGGCATTTGGATTATGGCCTTGATTTTATCAAGCTCATTTTTAATTCCTTCTTTGTGAATAATAAAACTGAGAAACTTCCATAAAGCAACCCCGAATGCACATCTTGATAGACTCATCTTGAGTTGGTATAGTAGCAACTTGTTAAAGACCTTTCTCAGGTCATAAGGATGATTTTTTCTATTTTTTGTTTTCACAACCAAATCATCAACATAGCATTCAACTAGGTTGTGGAGGAAATCACAAAAAAATGATTGTCATGGCTCTTTGATTGGTGGCCCTGACATTTTTCAAACCAAATGGCATTACCGTATAGCAGTATATGCCCTTGAGACATGCATTGTTTAAGTCCCTGAAGTCCATACATATCCGAAGTTGACCATTCTTTTTTCAAATAGGTACGATGTTAGCCAATCAAGTTGGATATTGAACTTCATGAATGAAATTAGCCCTTATGAGCTTGTCCACCTTAGCATTTATTTGGATAATCAGTTCATGATGAAAGCATCACTGTGCCTGCTTTATCAGCTTTACTCCTTCAAAAACAATTAACTTATGGACAGCAACATTCAGATCTAAGCCCGTCATGTCTTGATATCCTCAAACAGATACGTCTTTGTACTTCCAAAGGAGTTGGTCGTATTGCACCACTTCTTCATCATTCAACATGGCACTCGCAAAAATTGGCTTAGCGTTATCAGTTGTTCCTAAATTTATCTCACGAAGTTCGTTAATTGTTGCTTGATCGCCATCTTCCATTTCTGGTGGTGCTAGTTGAACAGCCTTAACAAAATCCTAAGAGGATCCTTGTTCTATAGTAGCTGAGTCACCATTTAAGCTTTTAAGTGAATAAGCTTGAGTTTGAACTTCACCACACGTTTCATGTTTTGTCTCGTCAATCTAATGATGTTTGGGAGCTCCTTGACAAGAAATTCAAGATTTTAAGCATCATTTTCCTCACCTGTAATGGAGACGATATTAACTTGTTCTACTTACTCGACTTGGCTAACATCATTTTGTTCATGAACACAAACTAGACCCCTAGGCTATTGCTTTTCTTCTTTAGCTTCCGCTTTTTCTGCTTTCTGACCTGAAAATTCTTTTACTTGGATTCATTGACTTTCCTAAGTCTCTGAAAAATTGAGATTCAAGGTTGGACTTACCCATTTTGAGAGAACATCTCTTGCTCTTGGGGTGTAAAAACCATATCGATCATGGTATAAGCTTTGAGAACTCCCTCACCATGTGATACTTCGAGTGTTTCGGAGGCATCCCCTTAGAATGATGCTTCTAAGATTTCACTTTCATGAGAGATGTTCATTTGTTTGTTATCTTGGGCAAGGCACCTCTTATTATTGTTCTTCTTCCTCCTTTAAGATTGTGATGATTCGTTTGGAGGTGGGCCGCTTAAAGAAGACATTTTTGTCGGAGAGTTTGATGAGTTTCCTCCCAAAACTACTCTCTTGTTGTCGAGTGATGTTCTTATAATCAAGTTTTCTTTAGGCATTGACTGGTCAATTCGTTGAAGGGAAAAAGTATAACTCATGACAAGAGAGTTCATAATTTCTCTTACCAGTGTCAAGGCCTTTTGGCCAGCCTTTCTTTTCTCCTTGGGCGTGTATTTGAACAATACCTTTGATCGTGGGAATTGATATTCCTTGGTTTCATTAGCGTAACTATTGACAACTCGAATGACCTTTTGAGGTAAAGTAAGAGGCTTGGGATTTTCTTTTTGGTCGTCCTCCTTTTGGCATAAAAGAACTTGAGAAGTTCTAGAATCCATTGATTTGTAAAACTTAGCATCAGCATAATTATCGTCTTCCCTATGAAAAGGATTTATATCAGTACGGATTGTCTTTTTATTACTATGCTCATCAGTGTATTTCAAACAGTGCTGAAGAGTAGAAGCAATAGCCTTGCTAGTATAAAGCCATGGCTGCCCGAGTAGGGCATTATAAGAAGTATCAATATCTATTACATGAAAGAGATTATCTGTGTAGAGATCATCTATCTCAACTTTCAAAGCAACAGTGCCTAAGGCTTTCTGCCCTACCTAATTAAATCCCTGTATTATAGGCAAAGTCGGGGACGATTGATTTGGTATTATCCCTTTTCTCTCAATACTCTTAATAGAAGAAGGTTCACTGCAGAACCATAGTCAACTAGGATCCGATTTATTCTTTTATCTCCTATCATACTGGTGACATATAAACGCCTGTTGTAATTTGCAAACCCCAACTGGAGGTCCTCATTAGGGAACGTTATGCAAGTCATGCATGCAGGACATCGGTTTAAAGGGGATGACAACACCTCATCGACCTCAATAGGGTCGATTTAATCTTTACAGTCATCAAGGTCCATTAACACCTGAATAACTAGCCTTTTTAGCTCTTTAGACATTTGTAAAGCATCATGGACACTTAGGCGTGCTGGGATTCGCTTAAGATGACAGATGACATTATAATGGACCTTTTCCTTATGAGATCCTTGAGAAATTTGAAAGGGAGTGGGTCAGGAAGATCCTTCTTAGACTCCTTAATTAACTATCTATTCTTAATGGTGCCTTTACTATTTGAGCTTGAGGGAATTACTTCCTCTTCACCTTTTTCTTTAGCATTCGTCAATATTAGTGGTATTTCTGGTGTCATTTCTTTCTTCTTCTCTTTTCTCATTCATTCTAGTGGATAAAGTTGACGACCGGACCAAATAGTTACTTTGTCCACTTCATGAGTGGTATTTGCGTGCTTAACGTTCACCTCTTCACACTCATCGGTCCATGAAACCATTCAACATTGGGCTGCTTCCCCTTCTGCGGGATCATTATTCGAGGAGCCACTACCTAAAAAACCCTTAGGGATGTAATCACCTAAAGTGAAAGGGGTCTTAACCAGCAACGTATACTCTTCTTCAGAAGTTATCTCTGGCCTCTTTTTGGCCCTCGATTTCTTCTTCTTGTTTTTCTTGTTTTTCTTTTATGGCGGCTTCTGCCCTCGTATTCTGACTCTTGGGGACTGGGAAGCTCGGGCCACTTCCTGTCGAAATGACCTCCTGCTAAAGCAGGTTTGCCATCCAAAGCCAATATCATCATCATCTTTTGATGTTGCTTATGCCTTTAAACTTGGGTCTAGGTAGAAATCACACAAGGTTGGTGCTCTTGGTGAAGAAAGGGGCATATCTGGATATGCCTACATTATTGTTACATCATCATCAGCAATGAACTTGATGGGGACCACATGAGGTGGTAATGACACTGTTGGGATCCTTTCATTAGTTACTGAGGATGATCGATAAGATTCATCCTTCTGTTCAACCGCTGAGGTTGCATTTGATGAAGCAGTAGGCCCTTTGGAGGGAGCTCTTTCTATCTCAATTTCTCCCTTTCTGATCATGTCTTCAATTATGTCTTTGAAGACATAACAATCTTATATGGGGTGGCTAACGATCCTATGGTATGAGCAATACTTAGGATCATTTGTCTTGTTGACTTCGGCAAGTTATTTTGGTAGTGGAAGGGAAATGGCTTTTACAGTCATCAACTCATCAAATATCCCTTGAACATCATCATCATTGAAGGGATACTTCTTTTCTTTCCCTTCTTGGAGGGTGAGTCGTCGACCTTTCTCGTTTTGATTGCCTTTGCCATTTTTGTTAAAATTTCCACCATTGGTTGGCTTCGGGTTTGTTCTAACAAAGGTAGCCAACGATTCTCCTTTCTTGGCTAGCCTTTTGATTTCGTCCCTCTTAGGTTGTAGACTTTTCTGACGTGCAAGTTGTTTTTCCATAGTACTTGCCTTAGACACAAAGGCATCAAAGTTTTGGGGCTCAGCCGTGCTAACATATGTAGCAATTTAAGGATCCAAGTTGTTAGCACACATTTGAACAGCTGATTGCTCGCGCAGTGTAATAACCCGATCCTAACCCATATGTATTTATTTAAGTCATATTTATTTATTTAATTAATCATGTTTATTCATTTTATTAATCATGTTTATTGATTTAATCACTCATAGTTATTTGTTTAACCAAATCATGTTTATTAATTCAATTACACTCAATTTATATATTTACCGAATTACCTTATGTCAGTTAAATTTTTCACTTTCATTTATCGTATTTAATCATCCCAGTTAGGGGATATTTCATTTGGATCCCACTTTGAAATTCAAATTTTATTGATTGTTAATTCAAGTTACGTTGATTGATTAAATATCAGATGAATCAATATTAGGCCTCGGTAAGTATAATTTAGCGACTAATTATTTTCTTACCTTTGGTAAACTTTAATACCGCGTAATACAAAATTTTTCCAACACTTTGAATAATTTTTCAAGCCCAAACTTAGCTTGTTGGGCCCAAAGCAAAAGCCCAAAACCTTGCTAACTTTATTATTCCACTAAGTATTTATTTTAGCACCTAATTTTAATTAGACAAAAGCTACTTTTTGGGTTGAAAATTTGCAGCCATATGTGGCCATCAATTGACAATTTTTACACACAAAAAATCAGCAATCCATTTTCTCTCTCTACCTCACCCCCTTTTTGCAGAAAATAGGGGCAGCAGCTTCTGCCCCTTGTGCTGCCATTTTTCGTGGTTTTCGATCACTTTTTTGGCCACATCCCGGCTGCCTCAACTTCCCCTTGCTACACGCTATCATATCCAACCACCAAAATCACTCAAAATAGCTGCCTCATCCCTCTAATTCAAGTCTAAAGTAAGGTATACCCAAACCCTAACTTATTCTATTTTGAGGTTTTTAGGATTATTTTAGTTATGATTATTGTTTTTATGATTAAATTGATAGTTATTATGCAATTTTTATTGAGGTTGGAGATGTTTGGAGTTATGGGTACTTGATTAAGAACATGATCAATTGACTTGAAATTAAACAAATATGAGTTTAAGTTTGTTTATGTATCTTATTGTGCTTTGTGTTATAAATCACAAAAAATATGATGTTAGATGATCATTTTGAAACCAATTATGGTTATTTGGATGTTTCCTTGAATGAGCAAGAATTAGGGTTTTCATGATTATGCTTGATTTAAGTGATTTTTTTATATTAAATATGTTTATTTGGATCACATGAGGTGATTTATGATGTTGGATATGTTCTTGGATTGAAAATGAATCTTGGATGATTATGAAGTAAAAATTGTGGATTGTGGCTGTCTAAAGTGATGTTGAGGTCACCCCATGGTTTGGTAATTTCAAAAAGTGATTTTAGAGGGTAATCATGCGAAAAAGTTGGATAATAAAGTATGCAGCAAGCTGTGAAGGGCCCGAAAAAAGGGGTCTATTCCGGGAAAAACTGGTAATGCGTGACTTGTCCAAAAATTATGAATTTTTGTGGGGAGCTAGATCATGAGTTATCTTTCAAATGACTTTTGAATCACCTTAATCCGAGTTTTGTGAAGAAAGTTATGGCTATTTTGCTAGAACTGTGCAGGTTTACCTAAAACTGATACACTTGTATTTTAGCCCCATTTTGGGAACCCTATTGTCAGAATCATCTTTTGTGCTGTAAATAAAAGTTTTTTGGGACTTTTAATCTTTCCACATTGGGATTTTAGGTCTTCATTTGAGATTAAGGGTGAAAGTAATGAATTTTTGAAGTGAACTGACCTGCTTTGGTGCAAATTGGACTGTTATTGCAATTTCTGTGCAGCCTACTTGGAGAAAAATTCTGAAAATTTTACTGTAGATTGTTCATATTATTTTTAAATTTTCTATAAGATTTCATGAATTGTGGTCAAGTATTTTGAGTTTGGTGATTCTTGGAAGGATTTTGAGTAATTGTGTAAAGAGCAATAATAAAGATTGAGTGAGATTGATCATGCACTCATTTTGTGTACTTTGGGCCAAGTAAGGTTATTTAAGGGGGAAATGAATATTCATGAACTTTCATGGAGCTTTTAGCTTGATTAATGAGAAAGAAGAAGACAAATATGCAAGAAGACAAGTATGCAATTTGGGAGCATGTTTATGAGCTTTGAATCAATTATGGATTTTACAAAGAAAATACCAAGTTTAGTGAGCTGAATAACTTCTATTGAGTTCAGTGACTCATTTGGGGTGAAATTCTATATCTAATGGATTCATGAATGAAATAGTGGGGAGAGTTATGACTCAGAAATCATATTTATCAGACCAAGTTATTGCAGTTTATGCTATTTTGAACCAAGATATATCTCTCTTGGCCTCAAACCTTTATTACTTTCTCAATTCAGAATGTATCAAATGTATTTATCAAGCCAATCTAGTGTATTAGCTATTATCTTGAACCAAGCTATACATCAATAAGCCTTAAACCCGTATCAGCAATCTATCTTAGAAAAGGCCACAACTACTCTCCTATTTATCACCATCAAGGCCTTTTCCTTTGTAATCTCATTTATCTCATTATAGCCTATTTTACTTTCATTTACTTTACATCGAATTTAATTATTTTTATTAATTCAGTTTGAAGTTATATTGAAATACCTAAGTTATGCATAGCATTTATTTACTCAATTTCTATTACACATACTTACTCAATTATGTGAGCAAAGATCATTTACTGACTACACACACCTACAATGACATTTATGAAACACAATCGAGGCTTAGTTATTGTTTTCGGTTATGCATAAGTGTTATCAAGTCAGAACATATTTATCAAGTCAGATGACATTTATAAAACAGATGATATTTTTTTCAAAGACTCAAGGTACATCCATTGTCTGTATCTTCAAAAAGCATAACATATTTATCAAGTTGCAACTCTTAATGAGTTTATCAATGAATCAGTTTATACTGTAACTTGCCATTTAACTTGTGACCCCGTCAGTTATCATCTATGGGGTGTTAGCCCAACATTTACCCGCACGGCTTCAGGCCAACTCTTGATCGGATTGGCAGGTGTACACCTATTATAGATTATATCATTGTAAGGGGTTCACATCCAGATAATAATGAGTAATTTAGTTTTATATTACTTTCATTTTCATTGTTATTGTGAACTAAATGAATTACAAAGGCGGGTACCCATCAACAGTATTTCTACGCTCATTTTACAATACAGGAATGCATGTACTGAGTTTTAGCTCATGTTTTTGAATTGTTTTTATATTTTTCATATTAGTGTTGAAGTACCACATGTTTCCCCATTTAGCAAGCCTTTTTGGAAGTCAATAGATGCTCACAGTAGATTCAGCACACTACAAAAAAACAAGCGTTTAGAAACTGAAAAACTCGGTTTCAAAATAGCCAAAATCGGTTTCTAAACCCAATTGGAAACCGATTTGAAACCGAAAAGGATCCGTTTCCGGAAGCTTGGTAGCAAAATAGATTCGAAACCGAACTAGCTTTGGTTTCGGAAATTGAGACCAAGATTTGAAACCAACACCCTATCGGTCTCTAATATTTAGAAACTGACAGAAGACATCGGTTTCTAAACGTTAGAAACCGATTAGAGCAGTCAGTTTCCAAAATTTAGAAACTGATAAAAAGTATCGGTTTCCAATATTTAGAAACCGACTAAAAGTCATCAGTTTCTAATATTGTGAAACCGATTAAAATTCATGGTTTCTAATTTTTGGAAACCGAACCTATGTATCGGTATCTAATGTTTCTGAAACCAAATATGCGTTTCGGTGTTAAATTTTTAGAAACTGATTGAAAGCATCGGTTTCTAATATTTCTCAAGCCAATCCTACATATATTTAGAAACTGATCAAATTTATTGGTTTCTATTTACTAGAACTTTTCATATTTGTAGAACAAAGTAGGATAGCCAAATTGATAACTCCTGTCGTAATTCATAAAATTTGGCAACCCATACTTTCCAGCAACAAGCATTAGCTTGTCGATTTTAATCCCTGTCATAGATGATAACACTATTGATATGGAAACATCATTAATAAGTCTACAATATTTTCAATTAAAATACAAAATACATAATTGTAAAAGCGTTTCAGCAAGATTTACAATTTGCCAGCCCACACTTTCTAGCAAAATTTACAGTTAGTCACACGACACTTTCCAACAATATTGATTCCAAAATATGTGGAGGTGTTTTCATAACCCATAGTCCCACACTAACATCTAAGGTTGGTAAATATAGTAATACTCCAAAAGCACCCCATATTGGAGTGATCTAAATCATATTGACTAACCTTAGACGAGATATACCAAATGATCCAAAGCACCCAAAAGTGAAATCCTCAGTGGCATCTTGCTGTGCATATATATGCATATATATAAGGCAACCTACTTTTCTGAATCATGAAGCTCGGATGGATGACCAAGCAAACTTGACATAAGCGCCATTTGGGATTGCATACCTAGTAGTGCTTGTTTTTGATCCTCCATCATCTTACATTGCGCCTCTGTCATTCGTTTCTGCTCTTCCATCCATTTTTTCTGCTCTTCAATTTGTTGTTGCTGCTCCTCAATTTGTCGTTGCTGTTGCACCATCTTCCGTTGCTGCTCTTCCATTGAAGTATGTTGTTGTTGTATTTCATATTTTATGGAATTCAACTCAGTCTTCGTCGAAACGAGTTCAGTCTGGAGTTGTGCAACGATAGAGGGGTGTAAGAAGGTTTGTTGGCAGTGGCGTTGTTAGTAGGTTTCTCATCGAAAAGACCGACACTGTTGCCTAGCCCATAGACTGTGCCTTTCTCGCTCCATCCCCCAACCGCCTCCAGGAAAAGGCTATCATCCTCTTCTGATGGGGGAACTTGTTTTGCAACTTTCAATGCCTGGTATTTCTCCTGAAAAATTGCACAGATAAGCCACCTTAAGAATTCAACATGAACTTTCAGTTTTATATGGCAAAAAACCAGTTCAAAACTGCAGCTAGAAAGTAAGCAAGAAAGGAAACAAATGCCAGGATCCTCACACTTTGTCAAAAAATGTTCAATGTCAAAATAATAGCCAGAATTAAATGTTTGGATGCAACCATACGCTGCTAATTCTTATTATACAACATTTTCACATCACAGTCCACACACACATTGCAGTTATGATTAACAATCACATTACAGTCCACACACACATCAAGTCATCAAATTACACATTGCAGGCTACAAGTACACTCTTTCAGCATCCAGAAAGGAAGCAACTCTGTAATTTTCACCTTCTTAAATACTTGAAGTGCTCAATTATCTCCATTGACTACTAACAGTAAAGTCTTAGATTAAACTCCAGCACCGTAATCAGAGAAGACCAACAATTTAGATCAAAATCAATAAACACTACAGATCCAAGATTTAGAAGGTGAACAGTGCATTCAAGTATCACTTACATGTAGTTTCACTTACATGCATGGTCCCACTTACATGCAGTTTCAACCAACCAAGTTTCAGGCATCCAAACAATCTCAATGCATCATCCCAGATTCACAAGTACTAAGAAAAAAGGCCAAGGTTCACAGTTGAATGCATAACACAATCCAAAAAGGAACTTCATTAGGTTATGCATTGAACTGAACCAACTGACAGTTACACGAGCTATACAGAGCTGAACAGTGCATTCAAGTATCAGTGGATCAACACAGGTTTAGACGGAAGACCCAGATTGACTTGAAAAGATACCGAAAGCATTCATTATTAACCAAAGAAGGGAAGATGAATTGGTTTGATGCATACCCATGTAGCCTTTGATCGATCATATGTAAAAGTCTTGTCCTTGGGCTTTGTATGTGTTTTAGAATACAACTTAGCCGCAGTGACTATCTCCCCATCTTTTCGCTGTATGAGTAAATTGCGAAAACAAATATGCAATTAATAGCTGTAAATGATTGTGGGTTATCAAAATGCAACCTGAGAAAAGCAAATGTGTACCATCTTCTTTGCAATTGCAGCGGCTGAAACGGATCCTTGAGTATGACGAGTCCCAGCTTTAGGACCAGTTATCTTGTTTACCCTGGATTGCCTTGACCTTCTCAAAAAACCGTTATTGGTTTGCTTGTGATGCAGCAACTGTCGGTGCACATCAGGAGATAGCCAGGGTATCACATCAGTCGGTTTCTTCTTACTCACTTTACAGACCATATCTTTAAGACAATTTCTCCCTTTCTCCCAATATGCTTCCTTGACAAGAGACGCATGCCCAGCTGTCCATCGGTATCGATCCTGCATTTTTTGAAGGTTATAAGTCATGGAATTAGATGGAACAACAACTAAATATCTTAAATGAAAAACTGTACCATCTTATTCAAGTGCTTGGTGTTGCTGCTTTTTATTAACTAAGTTATGTCAATGGAAGATCAAGTTGCGTAAATGTCATTTTGATTAACATGTAACAAAAGCTACAAAATATATCCAGTGGTCTGCTAGTAGCTTGTGTACCCAAAATCAGTCCACAAGTGCTGGTTTAAACAGATACATATATTTATAGGTGGACATACCTTGAATGCATTTCACCAAAAGGCTTTGATGTGATCCGGCGTCTCCCTCCAACATGTGTACGGAGTCCTATAGTAACTTTTGATACTTTGAGTGACTTGACGAGATACATTGTTATCGTCGAACCTGTATTAAAAAAATAACCTTATAACATACAAAAAAGTGCCTACAATATAGAAGCCCTCCAACAAAGTATATCATAATTTTGGTGTACTAACCATAAACTCTCCGGGGAAAGAACCTCCCTTGCACCTGGATTACCCATTGCATCAGATGTGCCATGGGTTATCATTGCATGATCAAGTGGTTGTGAAGGCGGTTGCGTCTCATCTGAATCAATAAGGGCATTTTGCGTATCTTCACCAATGGTTCCTCTCCTTCTATCTCGGCCAAATATTGAACAGGATTGTATTTGTGAATCTGATGCCATCTATGAAACCACTAAGAAATAATTAGTCAAAGTTTATTGTAATATATAACGGGTCATATGGAGAAACTAATACTACAGCTACTGCCAGACAGTAAGAATAAAATTACTTCTGAAGTTTTAGCAACAGCAGAAAATTAACCTCAATTTAACAATAGATTACTATAACCACAACGATATTTGCTGATAGGTGCAACAAAACACATCAAATAATCAAAGCAGCAAATATGAATTAGTCATAATCTATTTACAATACAAAAGTCTCCATAACAAGCAATTTTGCATTATAAGTCTTCCCCATTGTTGTCCTCATCCTCATCCTCATCATCATATTGATCTTCTACTTCATGGCTGTCTATATTTTCATTATCCTCTTCGCTCTCATCATCATCTTGCCCAGACTCAACTTCTTCAACATCAACCTGCATAAGTTCATTGTACTCGAGCAATATTTCTTCATCTTCCAAGTCTACTACGGATAGAGTGGGTGGGTTGTCATTCAAATCCTCTTGAAATGCCATATCATCCACTGACGCAAACCCATCAATAGCTCTGTTGGGGATGTTGTATTCGCACTTAAGATTTGTTATTCTTGCAGCCACTGAAAGCAAAGATGACTGACAACCATCATACAATGGCTTCTCAGCGGCTTCTATCATTTCAAAGAAAGCCTTCAATTCAGGATTTGGATCTTCTTCAGCATTACTCGATTCTTCTCCCCAATTAGAAGCCATGGGCCCTAAAGCATCCATAACCATATCCCTCATTGGGGTACGTTCAACAGCATTTGATGTAGACATGGGATTTTGAATTCCTAAATTACTATGTTGTTCACCATGGTAAGTCCACTGATAATAATTAGGACGAAACCCATTCTTGTAGAGATGTAACTTGACGGTGTCCTCATCAACATAAGGCACATTCCAACATTTGTTGCAAGGGCATTTAAGCTTTTCATATTTCTTAAAATGCTCTTCCTTACTAGCAAATTCAATGAATTCATCTACTTTTCTCACAAAATCCTCACTCAAATAATCCCCATCAAGCCTCTTATACATCCAATCTCGATTAGTACCCATCACTGCATTTGAAAAAGAGCAACGTTCACTACACTGTTAATAATATGTATGTATTGTAGGAAAGTTTACTATTCTGTGCGACTTGAGAAAGCGCATGTAACTTAATTATTGAACAATAGCTGCAGATAACTAATATCAACACAAACAAAATGTTGTGACATGCTATGATCTTATCTATCCCCTTCTACAAAGGTAGATGACTCTAAACCCATTCAAGATTTGTATAACATTAGATTATTTGGCTACACCAGTGCATATGCGAGGCAAAATTCCAATAGCATTTCCCGACAGTTCTCCAAACCATGAATTTTGAAGATGAGTTAAACATATGATCATCATCTCCAAATTCGCATCCAGAGAACATAAGGTAATACTAACCAACATTTGCCCTTAACGTATGCAATGACTTCGTTGCCAAACAATCAAATATCATAAGCCTCTTGAACTGCCCAAATTGAAAAATTCAAACATTTATACATGTCACAACTTTTCATTAACAATTTACTTCAAGATATTACTAGTAGCGTCTTCTAAAAACCTTTATGATTGAAGCCTCTATCTATAACATCAATAAATAAATTGTTTCCAAGATGTCTCATGTATAAATATTTGGACAGGTATTCTAAGCTTAATGAAAGAATTATATTCATAGGAATATCCTATACATATAATTCATGTGTTTGCATTAATCACACACCAACAGATCACAACATTAATAAACAAACATTACTGACCGAATTAAATAGAAACCAAACCACAGCAAACACAGGGCGTTTAAGATGCTTACTGACCCAATTCTCATGCCATGAAGAGAAAATTTAACAAAAAAAGGAGAGCCAGTTAAAACTACTAATAAATTCCTTTTAAACTAGTTAAGATGTTTACAACTAATGAAATTAAGGACAATTTTGTTCAGGTTGGTGAATACATGTTTAATTACATAAAAACAGTGTGAGTTGCAAAATTCTTGACCACTATAGTAGCCAAAGATGCCACAGCAAACACAGGGCATTCTCTTAGTAAGAATCTAATTGCCAACTTCAGACAGCAAAACAATAAGCAATCAGATAGCAAATAACTTCAGAACATTCACTGGCAATTACACTGACACTGATTTCAAACACTCTGTACATAAGATGTTTAGGGAGACCTAATCACATATACAAGCTCTAGCCACCTCACTGTAGGAAGAATCCTACTCAATAACATACTAACACATTCATTTAGAGCACAACTCAAATTTGGATTGCATATAAGTTGACTCATAGAGCTTAGGCTATATATTCATCAAGAAAATGCAATTAGGATAGCTCAATCAAATTGCCGCTAGTCAGGTGATTAGGTCTGATGTCCTTTCCCTCTGGCCTACTTGGGTACATGTTTGTTTTATTAGCTTCAAGAATGAGATAATACATAAGGCAACTGCAACACTGGAATAATATCCGCTAACCAGTAACAAATAGTACTCAGATTTTTTCCTTCTACACGTATTCTGGAGATCACTTCTAACTGCAGCATTACATTTTCATATCATGATGTCAATGACATCTTATAATTTGGGAAGAGGGAATTAGTTGTCTTCTATTTTTATTTCATCCTTTTGCTGCTCCATGAAAGCAGATAACTTTGTGTAAGGTATACAATTTGTCAACAACACTAACCTAAATAGGCAGAGTGATCAAACTACCAATGCAAACACCGGCAAAGAAGCAATCCGGGAAGACACCCTGCGTTCACAAATTGTATAAATCAAAATACTAGCAAAATATTAGGTCAAATAACAATATAGACATGATCTGGTGCCTAATAGGGTCATATACAAGCTTAAATTTTCCAAATTTAACATGACACCATCCCTGAGCTGAACTTTATGAGTGACAGCAACATTAAATCACTTTTCCTACTGGGAAAGGAACAAGGGAAACGAGGTGACAATAGAAACTATTTTAATGCTCACCTCCTTCCACCCTAAACCACAAATCCAACAGTGCGATGACAGATACAGAGACATGTCCAGCTATAAAGAGGCCAGGATCATATTCAACTAAAGAGGCAACATCAACTTACCTCACAGCTATCCCCTTCTGTTTTTCCATTTTACGGTTCTCACTTCAGTGTTCACTTGGGGGATGGTTTGGGACTTTGGGGGTCTGACCGCATCCTCCCCCCTCCCAAAAAAAAAAAAAACCCAAAAAAGGCCTTACTGAAAACTAGCATAAACAACTAAAAAATTAACATCAATCTCAAGCAAACTAATGGCAAAGTGGCCTCAATTAGAGCCTCCAAAGAGAAAGCTGGAAAACGCACTAAGAAAGGGTACCAACCTTCTCAGAATGTCTCTCCTCTGTACCCTCCTCCAACCCCGTTCCCAGTGACACCGCACTAGCCCTTCAGTGGAAAGAGAACTCAAAATCAAGCAAAACAACTAGAGAAGAATGTTACAATATATGGCAAACAGTTCACAGACGCAGCAAACCAGAACTCAATGACAAGCCCAATTTACCCACAATTAGCTTCAACATGCAAAACCTAATCTAAAATCTACCGAAATTCGTACCTTCAACAGCCCAGATCGACTTGAGTTTCGAAGGTTCAGCAGCACATGAGCGAAGGCAGTACAGACAGAGTGCGAGAGAGAGCGTTCCGAACCGAAGAGGCAGTGGGGTTCACAGTTTGAGAGAGATCGAGGGTTCTCCGAAGGGAAGAATCAGCGAAGCTTCAGATCGAGCACAGTGGAAATGGTTTTGGTTTTAAGGCTGAAAATTTAGGGCTAATGGATGCGGCAACACGCAGGAGATGAATGTGATAATGGTGGGAAGCTGAAATTTTAGCCCCAAAAACCTCTAAGTGTCTTCTTTTGTTTTTTTTTTCAAGTACACCAATCCAAATTTGAAACTAAAATACAAATGGGATTCCAAATAGTAATTAATTAATTATTTAGTTTCTTATTCAAAACTATTTTGGTGAGATTATTTATCCCAATTATAATTTCATAGAAATTAAAAATTAATTTTGGAAACTGAAATCGAACTTTTAACCGATTTTCTTTTAGAAACCGGGTTCTATGTCAGTTTCCAAATTTTGAAACCGAATTTTCAATCGATTTCCTTTTAGAAACCGGGTTTTGCATCGGTTTCCAAAATTTGAAACCGATAACTTCATCCATTTCAAAATTGGAAACTGTAAGAACAGTTTCTGATTATGGTTTCTAACTGTAGTTTTTGAAACTGATTTACATTCGGTTTCAACTTTCGGTTTCTAAACGCTTGTTTTGTTGTAGTGGCATACCATGAATGTTGGGATTGACTTCAGCATCAAGTTGGGTCTATATTCAATATATTTGTGCAGTGTGGAGTTCGAGTTAGCCCATTCCAGGATTAAATGGATTGTATTGAAGTTGAACTATTATGGATTTTGGTCTTGAAGTGTTTCAGTTTAATAGATATTGTGAACATGAGTTGCAAGATAAAATAGTTCCAGTAAGCCTAGTCCTTATCAGGACGGCGGTAGTGCATTCTATTATTAAGTCTTCCGCTGCATTTTTCCGTAAATTATGTCATTAGCATTTTGGGGGCGTTATAGATTTGGTATCAGAGAAAAGGTTTTAAGGGCCATTGTGAACTATCAAGTGTTCATGAGTTAGCTATCAATATGTGTATGAGTTATGTTGGACCAGTTAAATAAGCTATTGACTGTAAGTTCATATGTATGGGCACATATGGAGGAACCGTTTCCATTTAGGTGACTCAATCATTTGGTAATATCCTGAGATTCGAGCATTAACAAAGTGGGGTGTGGAACCATTTGGGTCACCTGTTAGTGAGGCATCCTCTCATTTATCTAGGAGTTGTATTGCATGTTTTATTTCTCTCATTTATTTAAATTTTTACAATCGTGCACGCCGGGTGTATGACCCATTGAGTTATGAACTCCATCGTGTGGCCGTTGAGTTATTGAAGTGTTTCTCTCCATTTTAGGTATCTATTGTAAGGCTTTAAGCCTAAGATTTAGCCAATTTTTAGGTGGAACTCTATCCGTTTCACTCTAGAATTTGAGAGTCTCATTGAGGTGTATTAATATATATGATTTTGAGTATAGTGATGTTTTAAACCTATTGCGGGAATGCCATTTGCAACTTAGTATATCTTTGGGTTGAATTAGTATGAGATGAAATTACTGTAGGGAATCTTATGATGTTAGTTCAGTAGCTTGCGGTGTGCTACTTGGCACTATATGGGTGGTACGAGTAAGATTAAGCTGTCATTCTTAACATTAGGACCTTACATCAGCAATGCTCCCATTACTTCCTGTCATTGACTTATTTCTATCCTAGTTACCTTGAATTATTTAGAGGTATCATTTCTTTGCCACTAACAGTCTCTTGATTTGTAATGGAGTGTTTATGAAAAATCTCATCTGTGGTCTGTAGGGAATCCTTTCAACACATCTGAGCAACCTTTCTTATAAGCGATTCAAACCCTGACAATCATAGTCGTTTAATTCTCTATTTCTATAATCGAGCCTATAATGACCCGCGATATGCGCTACTGTGTAATTTGCAGCTCTTCCTAAGCATTTTGACCCATTCTGCTTGCAGTTCAGTCATCACAATGTTCATATTTTTACTATCACCTACTTTAACTCCTTGCTTCTATTTGGGCACTATATTTATTGTTTGTAAAGCCTTTGGTTGCTTTAGACCCAGTCATTGACTGCTCTTTTAGCAATTAAATGGATCCATATTGTTTGTGTTTCTATAACACCGTAACGTCATGTTGGCATACTACTCTATGGCCGTGACTGCATGTCATTACTCAAGTTATTTTTGCAATCCTTTTTTTACTAGTACAGCGTATCTTATTAATGATAAACAACAATTTGTGCTATTTCCATCTGCCAGCAGTTTCAGAGTTTATATGCCTACTCAAAACTTCCACTTACTACAGAATGTATTATTGATGGATGTCATCATGTTCAGTCATAAGACTAACTCCTTCATCTTGACGCATTGGCCTTTCAAACACCAGATGAATAAAATTTCCCTTCTGGTGGTGTGGACCCTCATCTTCATCAATTTACTCACATACAGGTATCGTATGACTTTTCAAATGCCTCTTTGGTAATCTATTAGATTTCTTTACCTTCAGTAGTTAATACTCCCTCTTCACTGCATAACATCGTTTATTTACTTTACTACCATAACCATCATGAACAAACTGCATGTCTTATATATGTAGGTCATTTATATGTCTTACCTCTTTTATTACGAATCTTCGTCCTTTCATTCATTTAGCTTACATGCCTGCCCTTTATAACCAATAAAGAAATATCTTTGTAAGAGTTCATGGTGTTGTTATATCTTTTTACGCTTTCAATCATCCCCCTATCTTTTAAATTTACTGAGACCAATAAGCAGTTGAATGTGTTATCTTTTATAAATATACCTCTATTAGTATTAGTAGAACCATATTTATTGGGCATTCAATCAAGTTTGGTTGGCAGATCTTGTTATCATTATGGGGATGAGCTGATTGTGTACTTATAGAAGATTACTTGTAAAGATCTTAAGGTTAGTTTGAGAAATGAGGAAAGGCTAGACGTGTGTTTCTATGGACCGAGGGAAGAAAAATCCTATTTCTACCCTAATTACAATATGCAAACAAGTGAGTTATCGCATCAGTAATACATTGAATATTAGTGATATGCCAACCACACTCGGTATAGATATATCCATAATTACAGTTTGTGAATTTAGAGATGTTTCATCTGAGGACTTTCAGGACTGTTTTTCCCTAAGAAATATTGATTTTTAGATCAACCTAGTTCTAGGTACTCAATCCATTTTCAGAGCTCCTATCATATGACCCCCAGTAGAGTTCAAAGAACTAAAGATTTAATAAGATGAGTTGTTATAGAAGGGAGTTATTTGACCAAGTGTGTCACCGTGGGAAATCCTAATTTTATATGTGTGAAGAAGGAAGGCAAAACCTTATGATTGTGTACTGCGTATAGAGAGTTGAATAAGATCATTATCACAAACAAGTGCTCTATACCTTGAATAAATGATCTATGGGATTAATTGCCAACAAGAGAAGTCTTTTCCAGGAATGATTTGAGGTTCGAATATCACACCTAAACCATGCAACCACAGTTTATCTTTTGCAAGAATGTTCCTTTATAGTAATTCTTGAAATTGTTTGCTTATCTCATCTTCAAAACTTGATACTATCTAATGTTGTTTAATCTCCCTTGTATTTCACCCCGATATTTCTATTAGTGTGATCTTCCATGTCTTTGCAAACCCATTGTTAAATATGCAATACGTTTTTGTTTGATCTTATATGGTTGTCAACATTCCAATGCTCTCGACCGTCACCATCTTTATTTCATGATCATGAGTTGTAGTTCATTCTGCTGAGAGTCAATTCACACATCTACATTGCATCTCATTTATTCATAATGATAAGCTCGTATAACTTATTTTGAACTCATAATATGATTCAACTCTCATTGGTATGGGTGATTGCGATTGTCATAATCCCCTTGCTCTCCTTATTTTGAACTTCGACTCCCATGCTTATATCTTACATTTTGATAAATAAACTTCCGCATTCTCTGTTTAATCTTATTATTGCACTTGAATTGGCTTCATATCAATAAAGACATGTTCCTATTGTAGCTTGTTAATCTATTTATTTATCCATTGGCACTTTGCTCGTCCAATCCATTTATCTATCCATTACACTTTGCTTGTCCAATCTATTTGTCTATCTATTGCACTTTACTTATCCAATCTATCTATCTATTTATTGCACATTGCTTGTCCCATCTATCTATTGCACTTATCTCGTTGCTTATGGCTATAAAGTCACCTAGTTGAAGCTCTGTTGTTTGTCATCTTGTTTCCAATTCATCAGTTAAACCCGAGTATAAACAGGCCATCTTTCACCTTAGCTGATTATTTATTGGACCCTTTATGATCCACATTTATAAACCACAATTCTTGTAGCATTACATTTCACAATTTATGATACACTTATGGTTATCTTTGTTCTAACCACCTCCTGTTAATCCCTCCTTTATAAATCTTTTCTAGTCTCATTGTTTATTTCTTTTGTTCCTAATGAGTCACTTGACTATTAATTCTATTATTTTTATCTCTGATCATGTTTATTCTAGCGTCTAATTTAGACTTTGAGCAGATGTTAGACTAGTCTGATGAGGGAAGATCATGTGTTGTATCAACAACATCAGATGAGGACTTTTTGATAAGGGCATAATCTCAAACAATATCTAGCGATATTAGAGTAAGCTAGGAGAAGCATGGAGAATAATGAGACAGTTCAAGTACACACTAAGGTGAAACAAGGATTACACAAAGTCATATGGTCATTTTGACCAAAGAAGAAGACATTCAAAGTTCAGATGAGATATAAAGTATTCCAAAGGGGTTCTCTAGTCAAGAGTGTCAAGAGACTGGATATCAAAGATATTTGAGTTCTCGTTACATTGGACTTTATAAGTCAGTATCAGAGTACTTATTAGGAAATGCAATGGCTTTCATATTTATTAGTGGGCAAGACAGAGAACGAGTGGAGTAGAGTACCTCCTTTGCAGTAGCAAATTTTTCTTTTGAAGAGAATATCAATTTTGAACCAAAGTATCGAGCCAGTGAAGTTACTAAGGATTTAGATACTCGATCGCAAGGTTAGGCAGCTATGCACTTTGGACTAATCATACCTTTTTGGAGGGCAGCAGTAAAAACCAACAATCCATACTTGAGGTGGCATTGTATACATGATAAAAAATCACAAGTTTCGAGGATGAAACTCCTTAAGGGGGAAGGCTATAATAACCCGATCCTAACCCATATATATTGATTTAATCATTCTTAGTTATTTGTTTAACCAAATTATGTTTATTAATTCAATTACACTCAATTTATATATTTACCAAATTACGTTATGTCATTTAAATTTTCTACATTAATTTATCGTATTTAATCATTCCGGTTGGGGAATAATTCATTTGAGTCCCACTTTGAAGTTTAAGTTTCATTGACTATTAATTCAAGTTTTGTTGATTGATTAAACATCGGGTGAATCGATATTAGGCCTCGGAAGTATAAATTAGTGACTAATTATTTTCTTACCTTTGGTAAACTTTAATACCGAGTAATATAAAATTTTCCCAACATTTTGAATAACTTTTCAAGCCCGAACTTAGCTTGTTGGACCCAAAATAAAAATCCAAAATCTTGCTAACTTTGTTATTTCACTAATTATTTATTTTAGCACCTAGTTTGAATTAGCCAAAAGCTAGTTTTTGGGTTGAAAATTCACAGCCATATGTGGCTATTAATTAACAATTTTTATGCACAAAAATTTAGTAAAAATAACAAGATCCAACTCTGCATTTTCTCTCTCTACCTCACCCCCTTTCTGCAGAAAACAGGGGCAGTAGCTGCTGCCATTTTTCGTGGTTTCTAGCCATTTTTTCGGCCACCTCCCGGCTGCCCTGACTTCCCCTTGCTACCAGCTATCATGTCCAACTACCAAAATCACTCAAAACAGCCCCCTCGTCCCTCTAATTCAAGCCTAAAGTAAGGTATACTAAAACCCTAACTTGTCCCATTTTTGAGTTTTTGGGATTGTTTTAGTTATGATTATCGTTTTTATGATCCAATTGATAGTTATTATGTAATTTTTATTTAGTTTGGAGATGTTTAGACTTATGGGTATTTGATCAAGAGCATGATCAAGTGACTTGAAATTAAACAAGTATGCGTTGAGCTTGTTCATGTATCTTATTGTGATTTATGTTATAAATCATAAAAAATGTGATGTTAGATGATCATTTTGAAACCAAATATGGTTATTTGGATGTTCACTTGAATAAGCAAGAATTAGGGCTTTCATGATCATGCTTGATTTAAGTGATTTTTTGTATTAAATATGTTCATTTGGATCACATGATGTGATTAATGATGTTGGATATGTTATTGGATTAAAAATGAATCTTGGATGATTATGAAGTAAAAATTGTGGATTGTGGCTATCTAAAGTGATGTTGAGGGTCACCCCATAGTTTGGTAATTTCAACAAGTGATTTTAGAGGATAATTATGTAAAAAAGGAGGATAATAAAGTAGGTAGCAAGCTGCGAAGAGCTCGAAAAGAGGGTTCTGTTTCGGGAAAAACTAATAATGCGTGACTTGTCCAAAAATTACGAATTTTTCTGGGGAGCTAGATCATGAGTTATCTTTTAAATGCCTTTTGAATCACCTTAATCCGAGTTTCGTGAAGAAAGTGATGGCTGTTTTGCTAGAACTATGCAGGTTCACCCAAAACTGACACACTTGTATTTTAGCCCCATTTTGGGAACTCTATTGTGAGAATCATCTTTTGCCTTGTAAATGAAAGTTTTTTGGGACTTCTTATCTTTTCACATTGGGGTTTTAGGTCTCCATTTGAGGTCAAGGGTGAAAGTAATGAATTTTTGAAGTGAACTGACCTGCTTTTGTGCAAATTGGGTTGTTATTGTAAAGTCTGTGTAGCCTATATTTGGAGAAAATTTCTGAAAATTTTACTGTATATTGTCCATATTATTTTCAAATTTTCTATAAGATTTCATAAATTTTGGTTGAGTATTTTGAGTTTGGTGATTTTTGGAAGCATTTTGAGTAATTGTGTAAAGAGCAATAATAAAGATTGAGTGAGATTGATCATGCACTCATTTTGTGTATTTTGGGCCAAGTAAGGTCATTTAAGGGGGAAATGAATATTCATAGATTTTCGTGGAGCTTTTAGCTTGATTAATGAGAAAGAAGAAGACAAGTGTATAATTTGAGAGCTTGTTTATGAGTTTTGAATCAATTATGGATTTTACAAAGAAAATACCAAGTTTAGTAAGCTGAATAGCTTCTATTGAGTTCAGTGACTCATTTGGGGTGAAATTCTATATCTAATGGATTCATGAATGAAATAGTGGGGAGAGTTATGATTCAGAAATCATATTTATCAGATCAAGTTATTGCAGTCTATGCTATTTTGAACCAAGATATATCTCTCTTGACCTCAAATCTTTATTACTTACTCAATTCAAAATGTATCAAATATATTTATCAAGCCAATCTAATATACTAGCTATTAATCTTGAACCAAGCTATACATCAGTGAGCCTTAAACTCGTATCAGCAACCTATCTTAGACAAGGCCACAACTACTCTCTCATTTGTCACCATCAAGGCCTTTTCCTTTGTAATCTCATTTATCTCATTGTGGTCTATTTTACTTTCATTTACTTTATATCGAATTTAATTATTTTTATTAATTCAATTTGAAGTTATATTGAAATACCCAACTTATGTATACCATTTATTTACTCAATTTCTATTACACATACTTACTCAATTTTGTGAGTAAGGATCATTTACTAACTACACATACCTACAATGACATTTATGAAACAAAATTGCGACCTAGTTTTTGTTCCCCGTTATACATAAGTGTTATCAAGTCAGAACATATTTATCAAGTCAGATGACATTTATGAAACAGGTGACATTTATCAAGTCAGATGATATTTTTTTTAAAGACTTAATATACGTCCATTACCTGTATCTTCAGAAAGTAGAACATATTTATCAAGTTACAACTCTTAATGAGTTTATTAATGAATCAATTTATACTATAACTTGCCATTTAACTTGTGACACCATCAGTTACCATCTATAGGACGTCAGCCCATCATTTACCTACGCGGCTTTAGGCCAACTCTTGATCGGATTGGCAGGTGTACACCTATGTATAGATCATGTCATTGCAAGGGGTTCACATCCAGATAATAATGAGTAATTCAGTTTCATATTACTTTCATTTTCATTGTAATTGCGAACTAAATGAATTGCAACGGTGGGTACCCATCAACAGTATTTCTACGCTCATTTTACAATACAGGAATGTATGTACTGAGTTTTAGCTCACATTTTCAAATTGTTTTTATGTTTTCCATTTTCAGTGATGAAGTATCATATGTTTCTCCATTTAGCAAGCCCTTTTGGAAGTCAACGGATGCTCACAGTGGATTTATCATAGCCTGAATGCTGGGATTGACCTCAGGGTCAAGTTGGATTTATATTCAATATACTTGTGTAGTGTGGAGTGCGAATTAGCACATGGTATGATTAAGTCGATTATGTTGAAGTTAAAATATAATGAACTTTAGTCTTGAAGTATTTCAGTTTAATAGATGTTGTGATTGTGAATATGAGTTACAAGATTAAATGGTTTCAGTGAGCCTTGTCCTTATCAGGACGGCGATAGCACCTTCTATTATTAAGTCTTCCGCTGCAGTTTTTCATAAATCATGTCATTAGTATTTTGGGGGCGTTACACGTAGGTTTTCTAGGCAGAAGTTTATCCTCCTTCACCTTGTGATGAAGTCGTTCACACTCTCATTTGGCCTTTGGCGTGTGTCAGCGAGGTCTATTATAGAGACCTTCCCTTTTGAGCTCATGAATTGAGCTAAGAATGCCGTTTAGGGGTTATCCTAAGTGTGCAGCAACCCAAGTTGAAGCTGAGTATATCATGTAAAGGCTGCCTCTTTAAGGGATTGTACAAACTACCTAACTAGCAATGCATCATTCAAGGCAGCTTCACTGCACGCCGAGTAGAAATGGGCCAAATGTTCATGAGGTGAACCATTTACTCCATCAAACTTCTCAAAGTTACGAAATCGAGTCGCAGTCACTTATGGGTTCCTGTATCCCAACACTAGGGGGCTCATGGCAGCTTGGTGCTCTTTGATTCCTTAGGCTATCATCTCCTTAATATCTTGTAGAGTGATAATAGTGTTGCTATTGTCAGCCTCGTTAGTTTTTTCCCCTCTCTGTTTTCAAGGCAAGTAGCGAAGTTAGCTGTTTCGACCTCTTTTTCTGCAAGCTTCCTTTATAGCTCTTGCATTTGTTCATCGACGCTTGGAGTGGTGGCCACTAAGACTGGCATATTATCGGCCTAGTCATCCTCGATAATTTGCTCCTGTGGGATGGCCATCGACAACTCCTCTTCTTGGAATTCTAAGGTCATAAAAGGCAGGACTTGTAACCTTGTCTTATTCTTCAAGTTGGTCCTTGCCTTGATGGAAGTTGGTGACCGAAGATTGTAAGGTCAACTCGACATATGTTAATGCTTTGGCCCTTAATCTTGTGATTAAGCCACTGTATACCTATGATTTGATCCCTTCTAAGGTCAAATCACTTTGACTTTGCGATCTAGGAGGCAAAATCCTCTTACCTTTTATAGGGCCTTAAGGAAAAGTAGCCTCCATTGCCCATAGAGGTCTTGGCACCATAGTGGGGGTGCTTGAGGCTGATTGTTTGACGAATTTCACCTTTGGGGTTTTAGGTGCTAGTCCTTCCCAAATGGTTTATTCGGGTTCTTCAAGGTTGGGGTTTTCTGCTTGACTTTGCCCCCTTCCAGTAGATGTAGGGACCCAAGGCTGCCTTGAGATTGAGGTAGAATCCTGAGCCTGCCTAAGGCGAGGTTAGGGTCCCGAGTTTGCATTGGTTGGGTTGTTGCTCGAGTTACTTGTGCCTCCCTCCTCCTGCAAATTGGAACTTGCTTAGGGTAGGGAGCTTGCACTGGGTTACACGGCATAACCATGAAGGGGCACGCCGTGAAGGATGGCCTTTATTGAGAAGTCCTCCTCAAAGTTGTTCTAGCTAGCTCCAAGGCTGGTGATGGAGCTAGCTTTGGTGCACCAGACTTAGCACGACGCTTGCCGCTTCTGTGCTTATTGCGCTTAAGGTTCTTGATCGCCTTCTTGGTAAGCGTGTTGTGAGTCCTAGTGGCGAGCTTGCTTGCCCTTTTGAGGGCCGACAGTGGTTCCATTGAACTTGGCAATGGGAACTCAGCAAGGATGGATCGTGGCCCAACAGTGAAGACCACCTGCACACTCTTTCTTGTCCGGTACATATTACGTTTGATCAGGAAGGTCACGGGAAGCTTTTTGAAGTTGATGGTGACCTGAGGTGCCATTGTTTCTTTATGGAAAACACCAAAAAAAAACCAAAAACTAAAGACAGAAAAATAACAACATTAATTAACATAAACAAATCGGAGATGAAAAGAAAATGAGGTCCCACTGAGCGTGCCAAAAATTATGTTGAGCAAAAATTTAATAAAAATAAATAATATACACAACACAATTTTTCGACTTACAAAATATGTACATAGGTTTATTTTGAGTACGACCTTATTCAAGTGGATAAACCTTCTTAATTACGTCCCTTCTCAAGAAACCACCTTTTGATTCGGACTCATTCTGTTTTTATTTTCTTTCTTTTCTTTCATTTTTTGCATCAATAATACTTTATATAATCGACGTTTATCATATTTTTGATGTCAAATCGTGCATATCCAAGACTTAATTGCATCAGATAGTAGTCGTATAGGCACCTTCTAGGAAGGGTACTACACGTACACATTCTTCACGTGCAAGTTGTGAAAACGGGTAATTTTATTTGATTTGAAATTTAGGTTGCACTCACCTTTTGCCGTGAGTTGCTTACGTACCTCTTTTATAGAAGATCAAACCAACCGTAGTTCTTTAAATAAATTTAAATTGATTTGTATTTTATTTTTTATTAAGTAATAATCATTATTTTATTTTATTTTATTTTTTTAGAATTTGAACTCGATTAATAGTCACAAATTTTTGTCGGCTAAGTTAAATTTTTTTTTTAAGCCATGTCACAAAAAATTTTGTTTTTATTTTCTAATTTAGTCCTTTTAGGGTTCTGTCCATTTATTTTATTATTTTTTTGACTTCCTATTGTACCCACAATTTATTCATAGGCTTTATGCTTACTCTTGGCGAAAAATCGACTTACTTCGAACCCAAAATTTGTTTAGGCTTACATCATGGAAGGGGGCAAATTAGTGAGCTTAGTTGTATATTTGGCTCAAGTTTGCTCCATTTTGCCATTCTTATTACTTGAAAAAGATTCGACTTATTGAGAAGCTTGGTTTTTCATTTGTTTTGGTTACATAACGTGTAACCAAGGGTCAGAGAACTGTAATTTTGGCCTTTTGTGAAAGAGGGGGAAGACAAATTGGGAGGCTTGGCTCTTTGGAGTTTGAGCGGGTAAAAAAACATAAATAACTTTTTTGTAAAATAGGGGTGTCGGTTTGAGCCCATTGAAAGACTTCAATTTAGACTAAATTCGAAAATTTTTGTCTCAAGCTTCCTACATATCCTTAATGAAATCAAGTCACCATAGTTCTAGTTGAACATGGCTTAAGCTTATTTTATTTTATTATTTTTCTAACTTGTTACATCAACATATGAACATTAATACTACTATTCCTAACTTGATGTAATACGTCTCAATTATCATCACTTGAAGCATTGTTGTTCTTTTTTTTTTAATGCTATTATTCTTTACTGGTATGACATGATAACAAACAATATCACCCCTTCTTATCCCTCATTTTTGATGGGTCTTTGTTGAGCACATCTAACAAGCTCTTCCCCATTTTTTTATAAAATTTAATATTAGCCAAACCTTGGCCTAAGTAAACTTTAAGACCATAATATCCTTTACGATCTAATCTTAATTAATAGATAGATTTTAGTCAATCCGTCAAATTCACAAAAGTCATGAAGCGAATCAGATTCATCTACTTTAAAAATAGAAAACTCAAGCATATAAAGAGGTCTCTACTTCTTTTTTTTTTTTTTTTTTTAGAGTTTGGCCATTTCAAGCAGCACTCATATTTTATTTTTTTTTTAAGGTAGAATTGAGGCTCTCTTTTAAATGTTGCTTCACGTCAATTTCAATTATCAGTCTTCCCCCCTTCCTCATTTATTTAACGTGGAACTCAGATCAATGTATTCACTCTTCCATCCCAGCCAAGTCATGAAGTTTTATCGTATTCTTTTAATTCATAACCATATCATACTAAGTAATTGAATGACTCATGGGACTCATGATTTCATAAATCCAATCTTCTTTGTTATGAGGATTTGATGCTCTCAAATTAGAAAAATTTTACAGGTTTTGAGTGAACTGAAAGTACATATATTCCTCTGAAATTTACTAATTTATTTAGTGCATCCAAAAGAAGTTTAGACCCAACAGGATCACAATATTTATGGGTCTTTCAGGGCTTGAAATCTATCAAACCCAAGTTTATAGATCCAGCAGGATCCAGGATTTAGGATTCGGCAAAATCCATCAGTTCATGGATCCGGTAGGACCTAAGATCCTGTAGGATCCTTGAATTCGTGAGTCTAGACTGGACTTGCACAACACAATTCATGCTTCTATGATTTGTTTGGATTTTTTTTTTTTGGGGTAACGAGCCCATCTCTGTTTAACTTGGACATGGAGGAATGGGCTTGAAGGAAAGAAGATCAATAAAGAAGAATGACCATTCGAACACTCAATTTGGCAGATGCCGATACCTTAGAATTGTTGTATCTTTCTCACACTTTTTTAATTTGTAGTTGCTCACACTCCGGCTTTTCCTCGACATCTTCTTCTTTCACACTTCTTTGTGTTAATCTTCCCTAACTTTGAGCCTTCTTCTGCTGCTTATGCCCAGATTTTTTCCCCCCTTACTGTATGTGTCCTTTTTTTCTCCTTTTATAATAGAGGGCTAGGGAAGTTAGTTTCCATGATGCATTAAATCAGGAAAGTGGAAAACATGGGGCCCCACATGAAGTAACCTCTTTATAACATCAACTATAAAACATCTGAGCAATCAACTTTGTGCAGTAATGGCTTTGACCACCCTTTTTGTTTCTTTCTTGGGCTATCAATAAAAATGAAATATCTATCCAAATCTTAGCCATAATTATTGGTATCAAAGTGAACAATAAGTTGGCTAATTAAAAATTAACCCACACGTGAGCCTCATTTTTTTATTTGTAGAGATTAATGCACGATAAAATAAATAGAAATAAAAATTTACTAAATTTTATATCTCTTTAGTCGCCCTTATAAAGGGTCTAATTCATAAAGTTCTTAGTTTAATTTATACCCATAAAATATTGACCCCAATTATTATTATTATTATTATTATTATTATTATTATTATTATTATTATTATTATTATTATTATTATTATTATTACTACTACTACTATTATTATTATTATTATTATTATTATTATTCTATTATTATTATTATTATTATTATTATTATTATTATTATTATTATTATTATTATTATTGCTGCTACTACTACTACTACTACTACTACTACTACTACTATTATTATTATTATTATTATTTTACTAACAACGTCAAATTGAATTTATGGGTGTTGACTTTGAGCAACATGAAATTATTAAAATTTCTCATTCAACAGGGTAAGGATGTCACATGACCAGCACGTGAGGGGGGTGGCTGTGTAGGTTTAGGGTTTTCTTTAATTTTTATTTTTGCCTTGCTTTTTCTATTTTTTGGGTCATGAGAGAGTGCACCAATCTCTTTATTTTTTTATGTCTTTTCCTGATTTATTTAACACCTACAAAGCAAAATAAAATCAAATACAAATCTAAAAATATCAATTATTTTGGGCATAAATTAAGTATAAGGGTATTGTATAAATAGCATATTTTTTATGCAAATAGCCGTACTCCACATCATTCCATAATCCAACTTGTGGATCACATTTTGCTCACCTTTACAATGCAAGGATCACCACTTTAGATCTCCAAATAAAATATTTGCCACAAACCCACTTCACAGCACAACTTTTCTCTTAAGCCAAAAAAAAACCAAATTAATGCAAAAAAAGGGAAAAAAAAACGTAAAAACTTGGATCATAAGGTAGAACGTTGCCTTGATCCAAAATGCGAGCCAACTAATCAGTATCTTCTGCATGATTTCGAGTGCATTATAGTTAGGCCTCGCAGATCGCAAGCCATATGTTGTGGATACTCTTTGATGTTGATACATTGAATTCGTACATATTAGTTGTTGAAGCTCCTCCTATACATAAAAGGAAAATTAGAAGATAAAACATAAAAACGTTGGGAGAAGATATTGAATAAAAGTTCATCTTGCCTTTGGAAAATATCCGCATTCGTTTACCTTAACTCTCTTGCTCACCAGGGCTGGCAACATCTCATGAGGTTGTCTTTAGTTCCGGCGTACTTTTTTTAACCCACCTTGATTCCTACCTTAATTATTCATGAAATCTATCCTAGTTTCTCATGAATCGAATTTATAATAATGGTTTGTTTAGAGTAGAATATCGTTACTCCCCTCTTTCTATCAATTTCCTACCTTGTTTCTAGCTTAAAATTCTCATAATTTTAGCTAAATTTTGTTTAAAGTTGCCTTCATCTGAGGGTTTTTCTTACTAGTTGTAGCCCTGATCCCAACCTATTATTTGCTCTTGTAGCTTATTTCCACTAACTTGAATGTTTCTTGGTTGTTGTCTATGTTTGTTTTTTATGCTGAATTGATGGATTGCCATCCTGGACCTCGATTTGTTGATTACTTTGAGACCCATAGCCACATCAATAATGAATTTGGTGAAGATATGAAGAAAATCATTAAGTAAATGGATTATCTTCATGAGGCACCCAGGGCATTTAAATCTTGAAAAGAGGATGATAATATATTTTCCAAAATGAAGGACTACAAACAAGCTATTTGCAGGTATAAAAAAATGTCTTCAATATCTATGTGTTATGCTACGTAAAAATGAGGAAGATGCTAATCTAATGGAGGAGTTTGATATTCTCTTAATTTAAATCTAACTACTTGTTTATTGAAATAGTGTGTCTTTGAGAAGACTAAGCATCACTGTAATTTACTCATGAAATTTAATTGTTTTAATGTAAAAGCTCAACTTTGATGAACACAAGCTTTTTTACAGTAATCCTCTTTATTATCGTTTTAACAATCTCCTTATTATCGTTAGGTTTAATCCTACTCATGTTGCAGTAAGAAAAGAATTAAATAGAGTTGAGAAGACATGTAAAACTCCTTATGTAAAACAAAACCCACAAAGAATATTGACCATGTTGGTAATCCTGATCGGAGGGGCATGGCCAAATCAGGTGGCGAACTAGTCTTTGACCATTTGAGCCTAAATAACCTACCCAGTCTTGATGCTTTGTTATCTACTGCTACTTGTTACTGCACTCATGATTCATGTTGAGGACGTGGGAAATGGATCTGGTGATGATTCCTACATGGAGATGGAAATTAACAGTTCCACATAAGCTAACCAATATACAATTTGTGAACTCAACAACTTCGAACAAGAAGAATTATGAAGTAAGGGGGATAGTCCTAGTAGTGATTCTAACATAGAACCTGATAGGTGAAACACCAATTCTAGTTCCACATTAACTTCTATGACATGTGCGTAGGTAATGGACGTACTCACTCAACCACATCTCTAAGTTTTCCTTCATTTGGAGCATAAAAGGATTCCAAAATTGCTTTCTAGCCTTTAGCAACAAGTATAACAAATTGTCCATTGAATATCTCATCATTTATCTCTCATAACTTATAAAAAACTGAACAAGGAAGCAAGGTGGAGTTTTATAACAAATGCTCAATGGCATACATGGTTATTCCTATTTGTCATAAATATTCATCAAGGACAAAGACACATATCATGTTGGAGGACGATCAAGGTGATGAAAAGATAAGTGCTTTCAAATATTCAGAGCATCCCAAAGCAGGCGAAAAAAGGGGAAGAAATATAAATTGGAGAGATTGGAAGAGTGACACAAGTATCAACAGAGCACGAATAAATCATCTCTGGTGGAGGAAATGTATGATCTAAGACTATTTTACTGTAACTCAATTGCTTCGTTCATGGAGGATTGTAATCATAGATAGAGATCTCTTTGATTTATAATTCAAGCGTTGGATTCACAATTATCACCATCATTCTCATCAAAGTACTATAAATGAGACTCCAGGTGGACAAGAGGTAGTGTGAAGTATTGACCATGAATGTCGATAATCTAATAGCCAACAAGCAAGTGCTGTACCAATGCAATGATAACAGAGATTGCCGTGTGGTTTATTGTAAGGTCAGTATGTTCTCGAGGTCTACGTTTAAGGATGTGAGTCCATTTGTAACTTAGCAGTTTGATGGCCTTGTAATGCTACCTATTAATAATATGCCGGCTTTAGCTTTCAGACCTAAAAAAAAGGGAAAAAGAAAAAGTTCATCCTTATTATGGTTAGGTTTAATCCTAATTATGTTGTAGTAAGAAAAGAATTAAATAGAGTTAAGAAGACATGTTGCTCTTCATGTAAAAAAGAATCCACAAAGAATATTGATCAAGTTGGTAATACCGCCCCAAGGGTTATGGCCAAATCAAGTGGCAAACTAGTGTTTGAACCCTTAAGCCTAAATAACATGCCTAGTCTTGATCCTTTGTCGCCTACTACTACTACTTGTTACTACACTTGAGATGCATGTTGAGGAGGTGGGAAAGTGCTCTAGTGATTCCCACCTGGAGATTGAAATGGATAGTTCCACATAAGCTGGCCAATGTACAATTTTTGAACTAAACAACTTGGACCAAGACGAATCATGAGCTAATGGGGACAGTCCTAGCAGTGATTCTAGCATAGATCCTCATGGGTGAAGCACCAAATCTGGTTCCACATTAGCTTCCATGGCATGCACATAGGTAAGCGGAGATAGTCACACATTTTCTTCATTTGGAGCATAAAAGAATTCTGAAATTGCTTTTTAGCCTTTAGCAACAGGTATAAGAAATTATCCATTGAATATCTTTTCGTTTATCTCCTGTAACTTATACAAAGATTAAACAAGGAAGCCAGGTCGAGTTGTATAACAAATGCTCAATGGCATGCAAGGTTATTCATGTCTGTCATACATATTCAAGGCGATAGACACATATCATCTTGGAGGACTATCAAGGTGATGGAAAGATAAATGCTTTCAAATTCTCAAAGTAATCCCAACCCAAAGAAAAAAAGGGGAAGAAACATAAATCGAAGCAATATACACAGCATCACAAGAAAACGAAGAAATTTTCTACAAAGCACGAGTAAATCATCTTTGGTGGAGGAAATGTATGATCTAACAGTATTTCACGCTAACTCAATTGCTTGGTTTAGGGAAGATTGCAATCACAGAAAGAGATCCAAGCATTAGATTCACAATGATCACTATCAAACTCGTCAAAATACTGTCAACAAGATTCAGGTGGAGAAGAGGTAGTGCGAAGTATGGAGCCTGAATGACGATAATCTAGTAGCCAAGAAGCAAGTCCTATGCCAATATAATGCTAACAGAGATTGCAGTATTGTTAAATCACTATGTTCTCTATCTTCGTGTTTGTGGATGTGAATCCATTTATAACTTCGTAGTTAACTGACTTTGTGATGCTTACCACTTGTAACATGCCGGCAGTACCTTTCAGACAAAATTTAAATAATAAAGGAAAAAGAAAAAGGTCATCCGGTTCACCGGGCCAACTCTGCGTAACCCACATGAGAACAGTTTTCATAGCCCAAATTCTGCCCTCTCAAATTCCAGCTCAGAATCTCGCTTCAAATGTTAATTATGTTCCTCCTCCCTCACACCCGCGAAACCCTTCGCAAAAACCCTATGTGACCTTTAATTAATCGCCCATTCCTAACTCCCAATTCGTAAGACGTTTGATTTTATTCAAAATCCACTTTCAGAAATGAGCTCTAAGTTGTTTATGATCCTGAATAGGCTGAGCTTGAGGTTAAACCAAACTCAAATTTCATCAGAATCCGCATTGATTGCGAGCTCAAATGTCATCAATGGCAGAAGAGGTTATTATACAACAAGTAGACGAGGCAAGGAAACGTTGTATGCGAAGATAAGCCCTTTGGGAAGCCCCGGCATCAGCGTGAAGCCGGAGCTTGATGGTTGGATGCAAAAGGGCAAGAAGGTCTCCGTCGCCGAGCTTTCTCGTATCATCCAGGATCTGCGCAAGCGCAAGCGTTACACTCAAGCACTTGAGGTATTCATCTTTCGGTTTAAGTCTTGTAAAAGTTTGAAATGGTGGGTGTGTCTGAAAATTAGATAACAAATTGTGGGTATGATTGAATTTCTTGGAGTTTTATTTGATAGGTGAGAGCAAGTCGGATGAGATGTTCCGCGTATGATCGAATCAACTTGAGTGGCGCATTGTTCTGGGATTGGGTGATATGCATGTTTTGATTAGAATTCGTAGTTGTGGGTGTGTTTAAAAAGTGAATGATGGTAAGTGTGATTGATAAAAGGATTGTTCTGGGATTGGGTGATATGTATGTTTTATTTAGAATTCGTAGTAGTGAGTGTGTTTAAAGAGTCAATGATACATGGTTAGTGTGATTGATAGAAGGATTGTTTACTGATCTGAGAATGAAAAAGAGTAATTGCTGCATTTCCTAGTTCTTTATACTTTTTGACCCTGTTAGAGTTGTAAAGATAGTTGCTTGATGGATATAGGCATTCTGAAGACATATACTTGAGATTATCAGCAAATGTACACTGAATTGCCCTATGTCTTATCTTTTTTAGTGTTTTAGAAAGCAAGACAATTGGTTTGGTGTTTTGAACTGATGATCTTCCATGAGAAGTACTATTAGGATCCCAACTCCCTGTGGTGTAAAATTATGCTATTTCGACATGGCCTTGTATTTGCATGTTCAACCTCTCAATATATAGCATACTTTTCCTATTTGCTCAAACTACAAATGTATGCTCAGGTTTACTGCATCACACCTGCACGCTTGGTTGACTGCCTTCCAGTAATGTAGATCTGCTTCTGCTGCCCATGCGACCTTATTAAAAGAGCCATGCCTTAGATTGATATTCTTTTGACGTTGCTTACAATAATTTTGACATTTGGATCGGAGGGGAAAGGAGTTCTCTTCACATGATTTGCTTTTTTCCTTTTTATCAAAGTTGAAAAGTTAATTTTTGCATTCATGAGGGAAACGAACCTTCCATATCTGGGAAATCTATATCCCCTCACAAGAAATGAGTGAAAGAAACACGTCTAAGTTCAGTCATTATATTCTGCTATTTGTTTGAGGCATAAACATCATGCTGGTGCAGGGACCACAGGCATTAATTCATGATTTAGTAATCTGGTATGCTTACAATTTTCTCATTGTCATAGTAGCATCAGTTTGAAAGTTTGACTACTTGATTGCAATGGTGTTGGTACAGGTTTCAGAATGGATGAATGAGAAAGGGCTCTGCAAATTTACACCAACTGAACATGCTGTTCAATTGGATCTGATTGGTAGAGTCCGTGGTTTTCTTTCTGCTGAGAGCTATTTCAACAGCTTACCAGAAGAAAGCAGAACCAACAAGACCTACGGTGCTCTTCTTAACTGCTATGTGCGTCAACGCCAAATTGACAAATCATTGTCTCATTTACGGAAGATGAAAGAGTTGGGTTTTGCGTCGACATCTCTCACCTATAATGACATCATGTGCCTTTACACAAATATTGGTAAATATGAAAAGGTCCCGGAGGTTCTGGCTGAGATGAAGGAAAACAAGGTTTTACCTGATAACTATAGCTACAGACTCTGCATGAATTCTTATGGAGTGAGATCCGATATTGCATCAATGGAGAATATTTTGAAAGAAATGGAGACTCAACCCCACATGGCGGTTGACTGGAACTCGTATGCGGTTGCGGCCAACTTTTACGCAAAGTCAGGACTTACAGATAAGGCAGTTGAGGCCTTGAAGAAGGCAGAAGTGAGAGTGGATAAGAAAGATGGCACGGGGTACAATCATCTAATTTCTCTTTATGCAAAACTAGCAAAAAAGGATGAGATTCTGAGATTGTGGGAATTAGAGAAGAGCACTTGCAAGAGGTGTATAAACCGGGATTTCGTGAATGTGCTGGTGTCTCTAGTGAGCATTGATGAGGTAGAAGAAGCTGAGGAGGTGCTGAAGGGCTGGGACTCATCTGTCAATTGCTATGATTTTCGGGTCCCTAACATTGTCATTCTTGCATACTTGGAGAAGGGGTTGCTTGAGAAAGCAGAAATCATGCTTGAAGAAGTTTTTGAGAAAGGAAAGACTGCTAGCCCAAACACTTGGGGCTTATTAGCCGGAAGTTATCTGGAGAAGGGTGAGATGAAGAAGGCAATCAATGGCATGAAGTCTGCATTGTCTCTCTATGTGGAGAATAAAGGCTGGAAACCAAACAACCAAGTTATCACCCGTCTCTTGGGTTGGATTGGTGATGAGGGCACCCTTGAAGATGCAGAATCCTTTGTTGGGTCATTGAGGAATGTGATTCCTGTGAACAAACAGATGTATCATGCCTTACTAAAGGCCAATATCAGACATGGAAAGAATGTGAATGGAGTCTTGGAGAAGATGAAAGTTGATAAAGTAGAGGAAGATGGTGAAACAAAGAATATCCTTGGAATGATACCAAAGACGACTTGATGTCCTCATGCCTGTCGGTCATCCTCAAAGTCAAGAATCAAATTTCAGCCCCCTGTTTGATCATGCTCTTCATGTATATACATATATGGGTTTAGGCAAGGCAAGGATGTTTGGATTTTCATTTTGTAACCGTGTAGGCTCAGTGATCTTTGCCCTGTTCATCGATAATTTGTGGAGAACCTTGCACATAATCAAGGAAGATCAAGGAGGCTCGATCTATTGTGCTTCTTCATAACCCAAGAATAGGGGATTCATGTACTAAATGAAAATCAAGGAGGCTCGATCTAATGTTCACATTGTTGTTAATGAGAAGCACCAAAATAGCTTCATGTATTTGGGTTCCTTGAACTCCATTGATGGTGGAGTGGGGTTTGAAGATGTAGATGATGAGATGCATGATGAAAATGATGTGGCAACACATGTGGCAGAAGAAAGTGACTTATCAGTGGATGAGAAGGACCATCAGGCAATTCAAGAGACTGTTTTTCAAATTCATTTTTCAAATTCAAATCCAACATTCCGTAGTAAAAAGTTGGAGACTCAAGGTCCTCCTTGATGACAACTTGAAGTCCCCAACCAAAACTAAGACTGTCTGTCTTAGTAATTACGACAGCATCCAAGAAGTTGAGAAGCCAAGTCAGAAATTAATTACAGATCTTATAAGTGATGACCAACACTGTGCTCAATCTTTGGAAGCTGGTTCGAGCCAAAAGACCAGGGAAGGTGAAGGACCCAAACAGCCTCCAGCTTTTGAACTAACGGATCTTCCAAGCCATATTGAGTTGTAAGTCCGTGAAAATCTGAAAAGAAGCAAGGAGAAGAAGAGAGCTTTGGAGAATTAAGAAGACGTCCCCCAAAAAAAAAAAAAAAAATAGTAGCGAGAGTACTAAAAATTCAGCAACTTTGGAAAGCATGCAACAGCTTTGCATCGAGGCTATAGAAGTTGGGAAAGTCTTAGGTATTGCAGTTGTAGATGAAGAGGATGCAGCAGTGGAAAGGATCACTAAAAGCCTCAAAAAACACAAGAAAAGCCCAAGACAAATGAAGCAAGATTAACTTAGCATAGATAGAAGCTGCAGCAGGGGATTGTGAAAGTAGCAACCTGGAGCATTAGAGGATTTCTGGCGATTGTATCCTTCCCAGGTGGTCTATAGCTATTTGAAACAAGAATGGGTCGCTCAAGCTATAAGCTTAATTTGACGATGAACATTTTTGGGATGTACTCATTTTCTGGAAAGAAGACAACACAAATGATTTGTTATTGTTGCATTCTCCGGGGAATTTTGTGAAACAACTGGTGGGCATTTAGGTTGTATATTCCAGTGTGATGGTGGTCTTTAAGGGTGAGAGACTTTGAACCTTCTCCTTTTTGCTTTGGCAGCAAGTGTTCACAGTTAGGTTGAGGTGCCATAGTTTAGTGATGTTTGGTGGAGTTTGATTATAGTGTTGTCGTCTACACAAATGTTATGTTTGGTTGAATGTAATGTAATGCAATTATAATATAGTTTGTGATAATTATAATTACAAAGTAGTTGTTATTTGTAATACTCTCTTATAACCAAACAAGATAATGAAAACATAATTATAAACTTGTTTACATTACAAAGTCATTTACATCCAACCGAACATTACAAAAATGTAACAACTCTATGGTATAATTGGATGGTGGGAGTAAAACAAAGAGTTCGGTTTAACTGGAAGTTTGTGGATGGGCCATGTCGTGGAGGTGGCTGGTGCTTGTGGATGAGCAGGAGCACAATGATGTTGTAGCATCAACCTTTACACATATGTGGAGGCTTGGGAACTCAAATGTATGAATGGATGAGGCTGATCAAACACCTTGGTAAGAAGTCATCTACACCCCTGACATGTCAACGTTAAAGATACTGGCCTCTTTTTGTTTCAATAGGCTGAGTGGCCTAGTCGGGGATTGGTTAATTTTGGTGTTTTGTCATTGTTTTTTGGTTGTTTGTGTGGTTTTTGATGTTGGTTGAAACTTGTGTGCTTGGCCTTTGGCTCCATAATTATGGGAAAAAAAAAAACGAAAGAAAATCAGCAACATGTCCCCCGGAAGCGTATAGCTCATTAAATATTTTAGTGAGCTAAAATATACTTTTAATGAGCTAATAGCTATTTTGAGTAAGCAGACATACCCAAAACAAAGTCTTATATGCCCAAATTTTGCTCAACAAAAAAACTTATAGCTCACTTAAATATCCTATTTTACAAACTAAATATGCTATTGTATATCCGAAACTCACTAAATTATATTCTAGTTATCTATACTAATTTTAGTGAGTTATAATATTTATTTAATTAGTTGTAATAGTAATTTCGGGAGTTGTGAAATATATTTGGTGATCAATATGATTTAGTAAGTAGTAATAATTTTTTATAATAAAAAATAGTGACCAAACATATAATATCCAATTTTAGTGAGCACATATACATTCTTGTTCATATTTTACGGTAGTTTTTTCAGTGAGATGCATTGTAACTTTTAGTGAGTTATGATATATATTTAGTGAGCAACATTTATGTTAGTCTTATAATATGCTATGATATATCTATTAGTTAACTAAAATATAAGATTCTTTAAGTGCACAAGAATGATATAATTGAAAAGTTTTAGTCACTTGTATTATTTCTTCAATTTTAGTAAATTATGATATTTATTTAGTGAGTTGTGATAAATATTTCATGTGCTATAAGTATGGATAATCAATATGATTCAGTGAGAAATATTAACTATTCCTAGTCACAATGAGGGAGCAAACAATGTAATATACAATTAGATATTATTTTCATATTTTGAGGTATAATATTCTCTTAGTGAGCTACACTTTGTTTCTAGTGGGAGATTGCACATGTCTAGTGAACATTATTTTATATTTATTTTCTAATGTCTTATGATATATTTTTTTATCCAAAACATATAAGATCTTTAAATGTGTAAGAATGATATATTTGAAGAGTTTCAATCACTTATACTCTATAGTTTTAGTGAGTTATTTCTATTATGTTTGGTGAGATATAACATACATATTTAGTGAGTAAATCCTTGAAAATTTATATTTCATTGATTTGTACTATGTCTTTTTGTGAGTTATACTCTCTCTCTCTCTCTCTATATATATATATTTAAAAAAGGACCAAACTTAGTTGTGTAGAATAAATAAATTTGAATATTTAAATATATGAAGCGTAAATAAATTAATTTAAAGGCCAATTGATTTTTTTTTTTAAAAAAAAGGCAGGAAAGATGAGAAGACAAAGGAACTGAGAAACTCAACATTGCATGTGGCTGGATTTGAAGTCACGACCTGAAGAAGGCCCAAAACCCTCCAAACTACTTGACGTCTCTCTGATCCATTTATCTTGTATGATAAATTACTTACACAGGCCCAAAATCACAAACATGTTTTGGAAACTGGGCGACGTACTTTTTCTGCAGATTATTCAAAACTCATGTATATTGAGCCCGGGCGTACCTACTAGTTTTGTCCACCCAATTGGACAAGGTCATTTGCGGCCTTCGGCTAATACAGATGGCCTTCTCCGAAAGAAAAGATTCAGAACGTGAACAGTGCTTGATAATAATTCGGAGTTAAAGACCCAGGGAAGGTGAGGCATCACGGCATGTTGCAAAGGCTTTAAAGCTTAAGGGCAGTTTGGTTTCGCTTCCACAACATTAAAAAATGTATGTGATTGCATGTGTTTCTCTTGCTATAGCATTTGAAACTATGCTTAAGTTTTTGAAATCAAAATGCCAACAATTTGAACGAAGATACTAGGCAAATAAATGATTGTACTGGAAGAACTAATAATACAATCTTTTGTAATTGAATCATTTTCAATTTCGATAGCTCTTAATTTTCACACCCAGTAATATTTATTGATACCTTCATCTCAAATTACACATCCTATTCAAATATATGAATATTTAAAGGAATATCATTTAATGAAACATTGCCTGTTTTGTGAAGAGAGAGGAGACTTTCTAGTAGTTATAAAAAGAGATTTTATTTTAACACAGAAAAAGGGACATTATAGTTAGACATATACAAAAACAAAGAGGGACAAATAATTTATGGGTTAGGTCAAAAGTAAGTTGTATGAATGGATCATGTTGCTATATACTCGAGACAAAGCTCACAATCGGTACATTCAAACCCTGATGGCAATGTTTTGAAACACATGGATTTGTATAAACAGATGTAACTTTCCAAAATTTTGATCTGCAAGGCTACTGTGGGGTTTTTCTTCTCTGAGTTAAAAGTCATGGGCTATATTCTTTGTTGCCTGGACTGGAATTTGTTAGTTGGGATCAATCATCCCACAAAAAAATGGAAATTTATAGGCTTTGTAAGCTTATGTACTTAATACTAGGGTTCCCATTGCCTCCTTGAGTGTCCCTCGAGTAAGGTTCGTTGATAGTTGTGTTAGGGTTCCTCTTCGGATCACAATCTTCATATGGTATTTTGAAACCACAGGGATTATGTGGAAGCGCTGGAGACGTGATCTACACGAACAAATTCAAATACGAGGGAGGATGCATCTTTGCTCAACAACTCTTGTTAAAAATACAAAATTTAAATAAAAATGATTGTTCCAATTTAAACTATACATATATACATTGGAAAGCTTGATGAAATTAAGATGATGAGAATATAAATATGATCACAACGAAGTAATCATGGTCGTCTTAATCTGCCTCAACTACCTTGGACCCCATTTGTACTTCCCCCTACCAATTATCCTTCCTCCATAAGTGGGTCTCAACTTTCACTTATATGGGGGCTTGGTCATCTACCTAGAGAGAGAGAGAGAGACCAATAATAATAATAATAATAATAATAATTTGGCTTTTTTCTCGAAATTTTCAGAGATAATGTTCTATTTTTTTAAGTGTTCATATGCTTTATAAAGAGTTAGGAAAACAAGATCTACGTACCTAAGAAAGTGCAAGTAAGCCCTGCATACTATAATACCTCATAAGATATTCTAGAATCCTAAGATGACTCTACGAATATAAAGATCAAACATAGAATGCTTTAATTATCATAGTATAAACCTGTCACATAAAGGAGGATGATACCTTAAACATATTCTCCCTCTCTGTTTGCAGCCAAAATAACTGGTAAAATTAAAGAGTAACAGAATAAACATCCAGTTAACGACATGAAAGCAAAAGAAACGCAGCTTGCCTGCACAGCTTTTTACTAATTAATTAAGTGCTCATGCAAAGGTTTCCATTTCTCATCCAAATTTGATGAAGATTGCTGTATATAAACACCTGCAGAAACCAAAACTTCTGCAGTGTGATAGAATGGGAGCATCCAAATATAGGGGACACTTGAGCTGCTTCCTCCTAATCATAAGCCTTCAGTGGCTGATCATAGCTGCTGATCAAAGTAGTGAACCCAAATCCTCAGCTGTACCTGATGAAAGTGTATCAAAGCCATTAGTATGGATCCCATGGACTGGGAAAGGGCCCCAACCTCTTCCCATCCCAAAACCGTATCCTGACAGACAAGGCGGAAGAGGTGGTGGCATACACAGCGGAGGTGGTAGTGGAGGTGGCCGAGGACGGGCAAGGGGTGGTGGCGGTGGCAGTGCTGGTGGTGGAGGCACGGTTGGTAGTAGAGGGGAGTGCACCTGTAACTGTAGATGTGACTGTCAAAACACTCAATGCAATATTGGTGGCGGGGTTGGTGCTACTGGAGGAGGAGGTGGTGGCGGTGGCAGTGGTGGTTGGGGAGGAGGTAGTGGCGGTTGGGGAGGTGGAAGGGCAGGAGGCGGTCCTAGTGGTTGGGGAGGTGCCAGTGGAGGAAACGGAGGTGGAGGAGGAGGAGGAGGAGGTAGTGGTGGTAGTGGTGGCAGTGGTGGTTGGGGTGGCCTTGGTGGGGCAGCCATATGCCTGCCTTTGCCAGTGAATTGTCAAGGCAACAATAAGTGCTATTTTGGAAACGGTATGAGCTTTGACATGGGTAATACTTCCAACATGCCACATTTCGAGGGTGAAAAGGGAGGCTTTCATGCACACAATGAAGAGTTTACTAGCCAAGTCTTGAACGTTACAGATTCCAAACATCACTGATCATCATCATAAGTCAGGATTATCTTCAACATGTAACTCGACATCTGAAGAATTTGTAAGCATACGGTTCTCGTAGGAGAACCCACGCTATTTTTATTTTTAACTTTCTGTTGGTAGGGAAGATGCTATAGCTCGCTAATAATGTGTTCTGTATTATCCTCTCGGCACCTATGTCTTTGGTAACGAATAGCTTGTCTAAGATGCACAATGTGGCCCCATGAATGAGCTTAGATGTCGAACTGTCTTTCTTCTTGCTCTGGTATCATACCCAAGCCAAATCCTCCTATTAGTTTCAACTGAGAAATTTGGGAAGACAAGCCCCAAGGCTGCTAAACGTGCAATCTAAAGAGCAAACTACATACGTGGCAATCTGACAAAAGAGAACCAGAGAGAGAATATGAGCAGCAATTAAACCAAAACACTTACAGAAGAACACGAGGCTTGTAACGTATAAACTTTCTAAAACATCCTGCAATTTTTTACTTTCCACATTCCATAAATGGATTCCGCTAAATTTGTTTTCCAAGTTCGGCTTTTAGCTAAGCTTCTTCATTCTTTTACGAACCTCTTCAGAATGTGAACTTTGAATAAGATGTGACTACGTGAGAAGTGCAACGGAAGCAAAGAATTTGAGCAGTTTCACAGCCATTGTTACTAAAAATGCAACGTTGATTTTTTTTTGGGGGGGGGGGGGTTCAGGTTGTCTAAGTCACCCAAGGCTTTGTGCATAATGAGTATTCTGTGACAAGACAATGTTTAAGTAGGATTTCTGGTTCCCATAGGTCATTGCAAGTACTAATAGTCACCTCATTGATAAGTGATTCTAACTCAATATTCTTTTGTTGCAGAATGCTCAATTTGTTCAAAGCCTTGGGTAACTCTTTTCGATACAGCAGCTCTCACTCCATCCGTAATGAAAATGTTACTAATTGGCTATTGAGAAAAGAATATTATTTCTTTCCCCTGAGAAAAGTAATTTTGCCATTATTTTTACTTCATCTTAGGGTCAGAGAGAAAAATGACAACTATAACAACTACTACATGGAAAACATAACCCTTCTAGCATTGCTCTTGATCCACCCCCATTCCAACTCCCCCCTTGCATACCCTTTCCCACCCTGAAGCCTCCGCCCTAACATCCTTCCCTCTATCATCTATATCTTTGCCTAAGTTGAACTGAAAGGAATCCCCAAATTCAACGCAAACTCATTGGTCTTCTCTCCCTTCTTCCACACTTTCAAACATGACAGAGGAAATAGTAGAAATCAAGGTAAGAATTAAATAGCAAATTCACACATTTCCAGTCATTTGCTCCAAGTACTTCGGGACAGCGATTATTGGGCCAAAACGTTAAGCATTAGTTAGGAGAGAGAAGAACCGAATAGTCCAAGAGGTTGACAGCCACCACTAACTCTGTAGTTTCTTTTAGAGGCAGCAGGGCAGGTCCAGGGATAAAAGAGGTGCAGGGTGGGTGACTTTTCTATTTTCCTTTTTTTCCCAAATTTGCTTTGCTTAGCTAACAAAGATACTTTTGTTTATGTTTCCAGGACACGTTCCCCCCCCCCCCCCCCCCCAAAAAAAAAAAAACCAAAACAAAGAGAAGTTGTATTAAAATTCCAGAGTTATACAACACCACCACCACCTCTCAGTGTGGATCTCACTTTCACAGAGTCTGGGGAGATTCAGATGTAGGCAACCTTACCTCAACCGGCAGCCCTGCCCGTAGAGAGGTTAATTTTACGATATCCACAAAACACGATTTTGTGAAAATATTTTAAAGAAGAAAGATTTTGTGAAAATATTTTATGGAGCATAACTAAGGATAAGCAACACGGAATTGAACTAAAAAGTACTAATAAATCAGGTGGCAGTAACTATGTAAACATAAGTACAACATAGCAGAGGAAGGTATTGTACCTTAACACACATAGGTATACAAACATGTCTCTTCTCAACTGCCTGTGCTCCCTGCATACAAACACAATATACGAAAACCACAACCAACCCTACCCTACTGTAACCAAGAGACCATTATGAGGCTAACTCTCTGAGATCTAAGATCTTAATCCTATCCCGCTATAGTTTTCTATCCTGAGTCATGTCCTCCGTCAATCCTACGACTTTCAAGTCCCCTCTGATCACCTCGTCCAAACTCTTCTTTGGTCGTCCCCTACCTCTTTTACCTTTGGGAATATTAATCCTCTCACATTTCCTCACTGGAGCAACCACACTCCTTCTTTTCACATGGTCAAACCATCTGAGTCTTGTTTCTCTCATCTTATCTTCGATAGGAGCCACTTTAACTAAGGCTCTAATTACTCCATTACTAATTCCAAAGTTGTAGTCTCATCTAAATTTTTCCATGGATTATTGTTGTAAGATCAGCCTCAAGTGCCTAGACTCAGAAGGCAATGAATATCAATTCCCTCCCCCTCCCCCTCCCCCTCCCCCTCTCCCTCTGGGATTTCTCTCGTCTTCCTCCTACTACTATAACAAATAATAATAATAATAATAATAATAATAATAATAATAATAATAATAGTAGTAGTAGTAGTAGTAGTAGTAGTAATAGTAATAGTAGTAGTAGTGGTGGTAATAGTAGTAGTAGTAGTAGTAGTAGTAGTAGTAATAATAATAATAATAATAATAATAATAATAATAATAGGGTGATGATATGTGTCTTGCTGCAAGACACTCGTAAATGTCTTATCTTAACTCAAATTAATATGTTTTATGATTTAATAACACCAAATTTTTATTAATTACAACTTATTTGGAGCTATAAAACTTTGATATTCATTACTTAACCATCAAATACAAACTGACACTGTAAGCAGATCAACTCTATCCGCTAGGCATATCATATATGTTACTTTGTAAATGTGAAAGATTATGTATAAAAAGATGATTTTACACAATTTATAAATTTTGACATCCTTCCAGTATTCAATCATATCATTTTGTTCCAATTTAATATGCAATAAGGTACATTTTAAGTAAAAATAAGACACTTAAAAACAAGACACTTATCGTTTTGCATAATAATAATAATAATAATAATAATAATAATAATAATAATAATAATAATATAAAAAACAATAATAATTATAATAATAATAATAATAATAATAATAATAATAATAATAATAATAATAATAATAATAATAATAATAATAATAATACTGATAACAACAATGATTACCACCATTATCAATATGATCACCATCCTCATTGTTGTCACTTGTCAGTATCATAATCGTTGTTCCCAATTTACTATACAACAATAACAACTCCTCCCAACATGGGTCCCGCTTTCGCAAGGTCTGGGGAGATCCAGCTGTAGGCAACCTTATCCCTATCGGTATTTCTACCCATAGAGAGGTTGATTCCTAAAGACCCGCAAAACAGGTTTGGGGAAAAAGGTTTAAGGAAAAAACGATTGTAAATCAAATTACCACGGGAGAAAAGGGTACGTAGAGCAGGCAAACAAGGAGCGGAGACATACCCCAACAAACCAGGGGCGCTAGAAGTCTTCACATCTCAGACAAGCAGGACCTGCAAACAAGCACACCAAAACCCGCCCCACCCCACCGGAGCTACTGCTACCTACGAAGTCGGTCCCCTACAATCAGAAACCTTAATCCTATCCAGCCACAGCCTCCTATCATGAGCCATGTCCTCCGTCAGACCAACAACTCTCAGGTCCTCTCTAACCACTTCCTCTAGGCTGTTCTTCGGTCTGCCCCTCCCTCTCTTTCCACCGGGGACGATCATCTCGCACCTTCGCACTGGGGCGGCCGCACTTCTCCTCTTAACGTGACCGAACCATCTAAGCCTCGATTCCCTCATCTTCTCCTCTATGGGGGCAACTTCGGCTAAACTCCTAATGACGTCATTCCTAATCCCGTCCAATCGCGTAAAACCACACATCCATCTGACCATTCTCATCTCAGCTACCATCAACCTTTGGACCTGCATCTTTTTTTAGAGGCCAACACTCCGATCCATAAAGAACAGCCGGTCTAACTACCCTCCGATAGACTTTGCCTTTCAATCCTAGCGGTACTCTCTTGTCACACAGCACCCCTGCCACTGACTTCCACTTTTGTCAACCCACTCTTATCCGCTGGTTAATATCCTCGTCAATGTCCCCGTTCTGCTGGATGATCGAGCCCAGATACTTAAATTTTGCGACCTTTAGAATCACCCTCCCATCCAGTGTGATGTCTCCTCCCTCTTCTATCCGTCCACTGAAACGACAATGGAGGTATTCCGTTTTTGATCTACTTAACCGGAAACCCCTTACTTCCAGTGTATGCCTCCAACTCTCCAACCTGTCATTCACCCCCTGCCTGGTCACATCGATAAGAACGATGTCATCTGCAAATAACATGCACCAAGGCACCTCGCCTTGGATTCCTCTAGTGAGTTCATCCAAAACTAATGTGAAAAGAAACGGGCTTAAAGCGGAGCCCTGATGCAGGCCCCTACTGACGGCGAAGTCATCGGAGACCCCTCCCGGTATCCTAACACGCGTCCGCCCTCCCTCGTACATATCCTTGATGACACGGATGTACGCGGGCGACACCCTTTTCTTGTCCAGACATCTCCACAATACCTCCCTCGGGACTCTATCATACGCTTTCTCCAGGTCAATGAACACCATATCGAGATCCACCTTACTATTCCTGAACAAGCCCATGAGCCCTCTGAGGAGGTAGATCGCCTCAATGGTCGAATTACCTGGCATAAAACCAAATTGATTCTCTGAAACCTCCACACCCTCTCGTAAGTTTCTCTCAATCACCCTCTCCCAAAGCTTCATAGTGTGACTGAGCAGTTTGATGCCCCTATAGTTATTACAATCTTGGATAACCCCTTTGTTTTTGTACAATGGAATGACTGTACTGGTCCTCCACTTTCTGGGCATCACGACTGTCCTGAAAATAACATTGAACAGCTCCGTAAGCCACTCTAGACCTACCTCCCCCATAAACTTCCAAAACTCCACTGGTATATGGTCCGGGCCCACTGCCTTTCCATTCGCCATCTTCTTCAAGGCCACCCTAATCTCCTCCTTTGTTATATGATCGCCCGCACTCTGATCACTACCCTCGTCGCCCCTACTAGGGTCCTCTCGCACCCCTTCCCCATTTAGGAGTTTAACAAAGAACTTTTGCCATCGCTCCTTAATCTCAACATCCTCAGTCAACACCTTACCCTCTTCATCCTTGATGCACCTTACCACTCCCAAGTCCCTAGACTTCTTTTCCCGCGCCCTAACCAGTTTAAGAACCTCCTTCTCCCCTTCCTTCGTCCCCAATCTATGATATAATCTATCAAACGTCTGGTTCTTTGCTATGGCCACAGCCTTTCTGGCTACCTTCCTGGCCACCTTGTATCCAGTCTTCTTTTGCTCCCTCTCTTCTTCCGAAACGCTACTCAAGAACTCTGCGTAAGCCTCTTTTTTTGCCTTGACTTTCTCCTTTACCTCTTCGTTCCACCACCAGGCACCCTCCATCCTGGTGTCGCCTCCCCTAGAAAGACCTAGAGTTTCCTTTGTCAACTTTCGGATGCAGTCCGTCACAGCCTCCCACATCGAATCGGCGTCTTCTGCTCTCCTCCAAGCTCTCTCCTCGGCTATTCTTTCTGCTATCAACCCCGCCTTCTCCTTCGTGAGGGTCCGCCACTTAATTCTGGGTTCTCCGACTCTCCTCTGCGGCCTCTTAGGGTACTTGCACACTACATCTAAAACCAGTAACCTGTGTTGAGTTCCCAGAAACTCGCTGGAAATCACTTTGCAGTCCTTGCACGAGCTCCAATTTTCCTTCCTCGTTAGGAAGTAGTCAATTTGGGTCTTGCAAGAGCTGGTCCTGAAGGTCACTAGGTGGTCCTCCTTCTTCTTGAAGAGGGAGTTGGCCACCAACAAATCAAATGCCACCGCAAAGTCTAACACGGGGACCCCTCCCGCGTTTCTCTCTCCAAAACCAAAGCCCCCGTGGACCCCATCATAACCCGCTGCCTCCACGCCGATGTGGCCGTTAAAGTCTCCTCCTATGAACAGTTTCTCGTTCCGAGGGACCTCTTGGATGACCTCGTCTAAGTCCTCCCAGAAGAGCTTCTTAGTTTCCTCCGGCAGGCCTACTTGAGGTGCATACACACTCACCACGTTCACGAAAACTGAACCCACCAAAACCTTAATGACCATAATCCGATCGCTCTTACGCCTCACTTCGACCACTTGGTCCGCCAGATCCCTCACAACCAAGATGCCAACACCATTCTTCGCCTTAGTAGATCCCGAATACCACAGCTTGTACCCATCAATCTCTCTAACTTTAGCCCCAACCCACTTCGTCTCCTGAACGCACACTATACTAATCTTACGCCTACGCAAAGCCTGAACTAATTCTAACGACTTACCCGAGAGAGACCCAATATTCCAGGACGCTAGGCGCACCTTCCGCAGCCCTAAATCCCTCCTAACCCCAAAACTCCCCGGAGGACAGGCAGAAACGGCTACATGGCTCGCCACAGATGCAGACGCCCACGAGAACCGACCACACCCTAGCTGACTACCAACACAGGATACTCGAGAAAGCCACAAACAACTAAAACAAAGCTAGTAAGAACAAGCAAGCTAGTACTACAAAAATACTAATACTAATAAATAGCAAGTGATTACTAGTAATAATAAAACTAACAATACCAATGATAAGACAAATAATGCTAGCAATACAATAATAAATATTGCCAAAAAAAGGAACTAATTCTAATAACGCCAAAGACCAAACTAGCAAAACGTATACCAATAATGCGAAAACTATCAACAAAGAGGCTAACAGAGAGGACAAAAGCCGGGTTAACCAAATACAATGCCAAAACAGCAAATACAGGGCACCAAAACACAACCCTCCCACTTAGAAAAGGAACAAAACCCTGTACTAAAAATGCTGCCTCTACTGTAAATTAAACAATTGGCTAATACTGTTCAGCAGCTGAAAATATTAAACACAAGTAAACTGCCCAAAGGAAACAAGTAACACAATTAGAAATAAATGCCCAAGCTTACTCGATATAGCAAATCAGGAATGATCACAGACAACACAAACCTTCAGCACAAGAATGATAACCCAAACAGATTCGATATAGCAAATCAGGAAAAAGAATTGAAAAACTCACGACTAATAATTCAAGATCTGGAACACTGCAATCTGTAAATGGTCCTTAAAAATCCACAAAGAGGAGAATGGACAGGGAGAGGCCACACACGCTTGATTTATTTAGCACAATAGAGCTTGGAAACTCTTACCCACAAATCTGAATCCCTAGTTTGATTGTTGTGCAAATTTGGGGGGAGTGTGTGCCGATTGCGGTGCTCGGGGACAATAAGAAGGCATTGCTGTATGTGAGACCACGATGGTGCAGAGGTAGAGAATCAAACTATACCCTAGCAACAATCAAACGAAACGCGGGGAAAGTAGAGGAAAACTATTCCCAGTTGTAGAATGCTCACCAGAGTCAGCAAGAATCAACCAAAAACCAACAACCAAAGCAACAGAGGGGACTTACCAATCTAAGAAGATGGAGGTGAGACCTACCAATTGAAGCAGATTAACTTACCACCGAAGATGAAGGCTAAACTTAAAGGTGAGACTAACCATCCACCCCAGGCAGCGAATGGATCAGGGACTTAACGGTGCCCCACGTCCGTCTGAGTCGTCGGGAGAAGCCGGCAAAGGTGGAGGTCGCAGTGGGGCGCCTCAGACGGTTGTGAAGGAACGGTCAGTGACCGTTCTGATTTTGCAGCGAGAGAGAGTAGCAGAGAGTAGCAGAGCAAGTCTAAACTACATTAGATTTTTTCCCAATTTACTATAAGAGATCTAAAAAAATCTGAATTGAGCAATTTTTAGTTCAATCACTGTACAACAGCCAGTTATAAAGATATTTAGTACCTCAAAGCAAAATGATAAGTGCCTTACTGCGAGATATTTCATAAGTGTCTTATTTTGGCAAAAAAATCATACTATTATGTATTTAAATTGAAAAAAATGGTAGGATCGAATCGTGGAAGCATATTACAACTTACAAATTGTATAAAACCACCTTTTTATCTATAATTTGTCACATTCCTAACATACGCATATCATATATAATCGCAAATACAGTCAATGCCATTAGAGTATTGTTTAATACTTTATCGGCGTAAGCGAAAAATATTTAATGTTAGCAATTCATAATTAAGTATAATTATTGAAAAATTTGTGGTTAAAAATCATAAAACATTTTAATTCATGATAAGGCAAGATATTTAAGAGTATCTTGCCACAAGACATATATCACTATCCTACCTCAAAATCAGTGCCTTCTCAAAATAAATATCAATTGCGAATGGCTATGTGGCCTCTGAATGTGCTTGTGCCCCACACCTCCCCCCCCCCAAAAAAAAAGAAATAAAGACAAAAAGAAAACCAAAAAGATCCCTACAGGGAGATCAGGCAACTTGCATGAGTTGAATCTACTCTAGGCTTAATCAAAACCTAAATTTTAGGACGATCACTGGCAATGAAATGGACTGATCCAGGGGAAGTTATAACATATAACAAAAACAATATGATCAATGGGAAGGAAATTAGATGCTTTTCTGCTTCCATGTAACAAGCATGGCTCTAGACATTCATGACAATAAGGGAGAGTACAAACATCAAAACCTTATCAGAGATACAATCTACAGGTATTTAAGTCCATTATAAGAGAACCTAGTCAGAAGCATGAGCTAAACATAGCGTCACAAGAGTTGGCATCACTCACCTTGCTAGCTCTAGTAATCACCTTGTCTCTTCCTTAGCCCTCTATGACAGCCAGATGCACTGTAGAGGACCACACGACTGAAGTATCAAAAAATAAAGATGTCTTTAATGGAATGGAATCAGCACAGGGATATGAACCAGAGAATGGATTTAGCTATTGGACAGGATCAAGGGGAAGAGAAAGCAGCAGTGGCTTAGGAATGCCCAGGGTTAGCTTCCATATCTCATGTTCTGGTGGTGCTACAGGTTGGGTGGTGGTTATGGTGGTGGCATGGATTGGGTTGGTGGTTGGGGCAAAGGCAGTAGAGGTGGCCAAGGTGGAGGTGAAGGGGAAGGTACAGGTTGTAGCAGAGGTTCAGGCCAAGGAGGCAGCAGAGGTGGCTGAGATGGAGTTAGTTAGATTTGGGGCCATGGTGGTCATGGAGGTGGAGCAAGTAAAGACAATGAAAGCAGGGCCAACGATTGCGAAGGTGGCAAATGTAGTGGTGTTTATGGAGGTGATGAAGTTGGCAGAGAAGGGGATGGAGGCAGTGGTAATTACAATGGTGGTGAAGGTGGAGGCAGGGGTCAGGCTGGTGGAAGCGGCAGAGGTGATAAAGATTGAAATAGTGGCTCAAGAAGGAGAAGTAGTAGTTATGGAGGTTGTTCAGAAAGTGGTTCAGGTGATAATGGGAGCATAGGCAGTGAAGATAGAGGTAGTAGTGAAGGTGGAGGTTAGGGATGGGGTAGTGGTTTAGATGGAGGCTGTAAAGGTGGGGGCAGCGACAGTTATAGACATGGGGTAGAGCAATGTGTGGGGGCAGGGGTTCGGGTGGTGGAGGATATGGAGGTGGAGAAGGCGGGGGTAGTAGTAGCTGTGGAGGCAGATGGGGATGGGTGCATAGTAGTAGGAAGCATGGTGGCAGTGGTGGTAGCAGGGAAGGGAGCCACAGTTATAGAGGTGGCAAAGGCCATTGTTGTGGCCGAGTGAGGTTGCTGGAGTGGCATGAGAGGTGGTGGACAATGAAGCGGTGTATGGAAAAAAGATTTGGGCTTGGAGGTGGAAGTGAACATGGAGTTGGCAAAGCATTGGGCTGGAGCAGAGGTTGGGGTCTACAGGGAGGTAAGAGTCACTTCCTACGAGCTTACATTAGTTTTCCTGACCAACCTCTCATTTATGGACCTTTATTCTGCTTTGTGTTGCCTTTTATAAACGCAAAACAAGTTTTGGCTACATGGTACTTAGATGCGAGGAGGAACTATGATCATAGAACTCCAAGCAAGCATAACGACCACGAAATATTATCAGAGGGACCCTGCAATAAAAATGGACCTTGTACTCATGCCACTGGAAGTATAACAGGTCGATGGCCATGACCATAAAGCAAAACTAGGAGCTATCTAGTCTATATGAAGTAGAACACGACAATTGACACTATCTGTATTTCTTGCAAGTTCTATAGATGATGTTGTTAGATATTTGCTTCAGGACCTGCTGCAATGTGCTGATATCTTTTTTTTGGATTCTTTTCTGAGTTGTGCTCCTAATTTCTAGGATTAGTTGTGCTTCTATTTTTAGGCATTTGTTTTTCTATTGTTATTTGTTGAGATCATGCTTAAGTAGTGGCTGGATTTTAGCCCATGATCTTAGGTTACAATTTGTTTTTGCTATTTAAGTTGCTGTAATTTGATGATAAATTGTGTAATCTATCTTTCAATGCATAAGCCATAGCCTGCAACTCATTCTCTATTGTCAGACCTTTCTCCTTTTTTTAAAAAAACAAAAAACCCAACAAAGTGGTATTAGAGCTTTCTTCTTAAGGGGCCTGTGAAAGAAACAAAACAGTGAGGGAAAATGAATTCAGAAACCAGCCTATCATCAATAGCTCCACCTGTTTTCGATGGAGAAAACTACCAGCTTTGGGCAGTGAGAATGGAGGCTTACTTGGAGGCTTTGGATCTTTGGGAAGCTGTGGAAGAGGATTACGAAATACCTCCGCTGCCAGACAATCCCACCATGGCTCAGATCAAAAGCAACAAAGAGAAAAGAACCAAGAAGTCAAAGGCAAAAGCATGTCTGTTTGCTGCTGTTTCAACAACCATTTTCACAAGAATCATGTCCCTTAAAACAGCAAAAGATGTTTGGGATTATCTCAAAGATGAATATGCTGGAAATGAAAGAATCAAAGGCATGCAAGTGCTCAATTTGATAAGGGAATTTGAGTTGCAGAAGATGAACGAATCTGAGACAATCAAAGAATACTCAGATAAGTTGTTGAGCATTGCCAACAGGGTGAGGCTACTAGGTACTACATTTGCAGATTCTCGAATTGTAGAGAAGATGCTCGTGACTGTGCCTAAGCGCTATGAAGCTCCAATAAGTGCCTTGGAAAACACAAGGGATTTGTCCAAGATCACTTTGGCAGAGTTGTTACATGCCCTTCAAGCTCAAGACCAACGAAGGCTTATGAGATAAAATGGTGCTGTAGAAGGAGCGTTGCCAGCAAAGCACCACGATGCAGGGAAGGGCAAGAAAAGCTTCAAAAGGAATCAGGCACCAACCAGGGAAATATATTCAAACAACCATGCCCAAACCAAGGGAAATGCCACGAAGAAGAACTATCCACCATGTCAACACTGTGGCAAAAAAGGACATCCACCATTTAAATGCTGGAAGCGACCAGATGCAAAGTGTAGCAAGTGTAATCAGCTCGGACATGAAGCTATCATTTGTAGCAAAAAACTCCAAAAGCATGAACTAGATTCTTCTGTTCATGCTCAAGTCGCTCATGAAGATGATAAAGATTACATCTTTGTGGCAAAGTGTTTTTCAAGCAATACTTGCACCTCTGAGAGTGGGCTTATTGACAGCGGCTGCACAAATCACATGACCTATGATAAGGCTCTTTTTAAGGAGTTAAAATCTGCCGTCACTACAAAGATCAGAATTGGAGATGGGAGATACATCCTCGCTAAAGGAAAAGGGACAGTGGCAATTACAACAAGCTCAGGTACAAAAACAATTTCGGATGTTCTTTATGTACCTGAGATAGATCAGAATTTACTGAGTGTAGGCCAATTACTTGAAAAAGGATACAAGTTGCTCTTTGAAAACCCATATTGTCACATTTATGATGTCCCTGGGAATGAGATTTTGCGGGTAAAAATGAAAAGCAGAAGTTTTTCATTTGATCCAATGGAGGGTGAACATATAGCATACGCTGCAAAACCTGATGTTACCAAAACTTGGCACAAGAGGCTGGGTCATTGTCATATTCAAAGAATGTTAAAATTGATAGAGAAGGATATGACGAGGGGGCTACCGAGTTTTGCTGATTATTTGCCGAATTGCAGTGCTTGTCAATTTGGTAAACAATGTAGGAGGTCGTTTCCTAAGTCAACATGGAGAGCTTCACAAAAGCTACAGCTAATACACACTGATGTTGCAGGACCTCAAAGAACTCCATCCCTGCAAGGTAGCCTTTACTATATTCTTTTCATTGATGATCTTACGCGAATGTACTGGATTTTCTTCTTGAAGTTCAAATCAGAAGTTGCTGGTGTATTCTGGAAATTCAAGAATATGGTGGAAAATCAGAGTGGATGCAAAATTCAGTTTTTAAGATCTGACAATGGAAAGGAGTACACATCAACAGAATTCAATCTGTTTTGTGACGAAGCAGGCATTGAGCACCAACTTACAGCTCCTTACACTCCATAACAAAAGGGAGTAAGTGAGAGGAGAAATAGATCGGTCAATGAAATGGCTAGGTGAATGCTACATGAGAAGGATTTGCCTAAGAGTTTCTGGGCAGAAGCAGCAAATACTGCTGTCTTTCTCTAAAATCGACTTCCAACAAAGGCTTTGGAAGAAAAAACTCCATTTGAGGCTTGGTATGGTTATAAACCTTCATTAAGTTTTTTGAAAGTATTCGGTTGCTTGTGCTTTGTCCATGTTCCGCAGGTCAAGCGTGACAAACTTGACAAAAAAGCCATTCCGGGAATCTTTGTGGGCTATAGCACGGTGTCTAAAGCCTATAGAGTGTATCATCCTCAAACTGGGAAGATGATAATCACTCGAGATGTCCACTTCTGCAAGAATGAGCAGTGGGATTGGAGCAATTCTTCCAATTCACAAAAAACCAGTGGATTCTTACAGGAAGTAAACAATGTCCCTGAACAGGAAGAACAAGAGCAGGAAGAGCAGCAACCCGAACAGTGGCTTGATGCAGTGGAAGATGATCCACCAGTTAGAGGAAGAAGGCTACTTTCAGAAATCTATGAAAGGTGCAACGTGGCAATATATGAACCTGCTGGACCTGAGGAAGCTCTTCAAGACTCAAAGTGGAGAAATGCAATGGATAAGGAGATGTCAATGATCAACAAAAACAAAACTTGGATACTCGTTGATAAACCACAAGACAGAAAAATCATTGGAGTAAAATGGGTGTTTAGAACAAAACTGAATGCAGATGGATCCATCAACAAATACAAGGCCAGACTTGTTGTGAAGGGGTATGCTCAGATTTTTGGTGTTGATTATTCTGACACTTTTGCTCCTGTTGCAAGGCTAAAAACAATCAGATTATTGCTTGCTATAGCAGCACAAAAGGACTGGAAAACTTTCCAGTTAGATGTAAAGTCTGCATTCTTGAATGGTGTCTTGGAGGAGGAAATATATGTAGAGCAACCTGATGGTTTTGTAGTGCAAGGAGAAGAGAACAAGGTCTACAAGCTAAAGAAGACTCTTTACGGCCTTAAACAGGCACCTAGAGCCTGGTATAGCAGAATTAATGATTATTTGTTGAAGTTGGGGTTTGAAAGAAGCTTGTCTGAGACCACTCTTTATGTGAAACATAAGGGAAATGATATTCTCATAGTTTCTCTTTATGTTGACGACTTGTTGGTGACAGGAAACAACACTCATTTGGTTGAGAAGTTCAAAAAGGAAATGATACAGGAGTTCGAGATGACCGATCTTGGACTGATGACATACTTTCTTGGCATGGAGGTACAACAAAACCAGCATGGAATATTTATTTGCCAAAAGAAGTATGCAAGAGAAATTCTCAAGAAGTTTCAGATGGATGAGTGCAAGGCGATGAGCACGCCAATGAATCCAAAAGAAAGGTTATGTAAGCAAGATGGTACAAGTCAAGTTGATGAAGGATACTTCAAAAGCTTGATTGGTTGCTTGATGTACCTTAGTGCAACTAGGCCTGATATTTAGTTTGCAGTAAGTCTTCTATCTCGTTTTATGCATTGTGCCACTGAGATGCATTTACAGGCAGCAAAAAGAGTACTCAGGTACATCAAAGGTACTACTGATTATGGAGTGAAGTTTAAGAACTGTCAAAACTTCAGGTTTTATGGTTTTTCGGACAGTGATTGGGGCAGAAATGTGGATGACATGAGGAGTACTTCAGGGTACTGTTTCAGCTTTGGTTCAAGGATATTCTCATGGTGCTCAAAGAAGCAAGATTTTGTGACACAATCTACTGCAGAAGCGGAGTTTGTGGCTGCAGCATCGACTGTAAATCAAGCATTATGGTTGAGGAAAATATTGGTTGATCTGCATATAAAACAAGTTGAACCTACTGATGTGTTTGTGGATAATCAAGCTGCAATTTCCATTTCAAAAAATCCAGTCTTTCATGGAAAAACTAAGCATTTTGACATCAAGTTGTTCTTTGTGAGAGAGGTGCAGAAAAAGGAAAATGTAAGTCTCATCTATTGCAAGTCTGAAGATCAATTGGCTGATTTGTTCACAAAACCACTCCCAACCACCAGGTTCGAGCATCTAAGACAGAAAATTGGAATTTGCAGTTCCTAAAGCAAGGAGGAGTGTTAGACATTTGCTTCAGGACCTGCTGCAATGTGCTGATATCTTTTTTTTGGATTCTTTTCTGAGTTGTGCTCCTAGTTTCTAGGATTAGTTGTGCTTCTATTTTTAGGCATTTGTTTTTCTGTTGTTATTTGTTGAGATCATGCTTAAGTAGTGGCTGGATTTTAGCCCATGATCTTAGGTTACAATTTGTTTTTGCTATTTAAGTTGCTGTAATTTGATGACAAATTGTGTAATCTATCTTTCAATGCATAAGCCATACCCTGCAACTAATTCTCTATTGTCAGACCTTTCTCTTTTTTTTAAAAAAAAAAAAAAAACCCAACAGATGTATATGATTATGTAATTAGAGCAACCAAACAGCGGAAGCAGACAACAGTTTTTCCTGTATCTATGATTGAGGGAAATAAGATACTAATCCTCTGATGTGGGAAATGAATAAAAGAAATATACAAATTTCACAGAGCTATAGAGCTGGCTTCAAAGAGATCAACATCACACGTTAGACAAACTAAGCAGGACCCCTACACTCCACATGCATCAATATCCTTGGCAAAAGCACAGTCAAATAATAATAAAAATAATATATATATATATATATATATATATATATATATATATATATATATATGTATGTATGTATGTATGTATGTATGTAAATGTTTATATATATTTGGCAAAAGCATACGACGCAAACAACTCCCAATGGGTAAAAGCTTAAATTGTAACTAGCGAAAATTATAATTGACAGTTTAAATTGGGCGGTAGTTGAAGACTATTGCAATTTTCCAATGACCTTGTATTCATGGCTCTGTCATCTATGGTATCAGTGGTAGTGAGATGGAAACAGAAAACCAAAGCCCACCAAAAACAGCGAAGAGTGACTGGATAATGAAATTGACTAGAAGGTAAATGCCTAGGAGTTGAATTCCATCAACTACCATTGGGTTTCACCTCGCAGCACTGCCAGAGTCAGGAACAGTGCGAGGTCATGTGAACAGGTTAAATTGAAATTGACGAAAGAACGTATACATCATCATCTCCAAGGGTAACAGCTCCCACCTTGAAGAGAGGATTGTCTAAGCTGATTAATTAGAGCCATTACTAGAATACAACCTCCGAGATTGCAGATCAATCAATTCCAAAAGCATTGAAATTAACACAACACAAAATGGGACAGATCAAACTGTTCAAATATGATATATACCTCATTCCAAGCAGGCAGAAAGAAAAAGGACTTCACAACCAGAAATATTTGCAAGTTCCCCTAATCACATTCAGATCGTTCGAAAAGAACAAACTATTTTTTTAAAATAAAATAAAAAAACACACGCACACACACATTGCATTCCCTTTCCCTTCGAAGCTTCATGCTCCCATCATCACCCTACAAACAAGAAAAGTGACATTTGACAATCACTTCCGCTTTTAGTGATAGTGATTGCAGATAGATCCAAAGCTGGAGACACTGATGTCAGACAAGTCAAATTATGGTCACAGATTAGAGAGTAATTTACCAACAAGAAAATAAATGCTGAAGATGGAGAATTGAATTGCAAAAAGATGTAACCAGGCAAGAAATCAGTTAGGAAAGACACATAGACTAATTGATGGGTTGCAAGGAAGATAGATTGAGTAGACCAATGTTTTTTTCCTCACACCAGAAACATAACAAATGAAATGAAGAGGAAAAACCAAAGAAAACATAAAAAATGCTTACCTTAACCATGTCTAAAAAAAGATCACCACATTCTGCAACAAGGTGAATCCACGAAGACCTTACCTCTGAAAAGTTAACACAGTAACAACCTGATTGAGTAACATGGTTTTCCATGATTCATTGGCCTAGAAAGCTCACAGTAACCTCTGAAAAGTTAACATAATAACAAGCTCCAAAAAAGCGTTCTATGCCTATTTCCCTAGAAAGATCATGACATTGGCTTAAATACGCAGAGTTCTCCAAAGTCCTCAGTGGAAGTATGGAAGATACTGTCCATAAGATTGATGAACCTTATGGCAAGGGCTCAAGCATGCATGAATGCATGCCCTCATCCATACGCCAACATAAATAGGAAAGAGAGAGATAGCAAAGATACAGACAATAGCTTCAGTAATACATGTGGGGAAGAAAGTTCTAATACAAAAACCATATTCCAAAAGCATAAGAATGTACATGGACATCGGACATACTCAACCACAAATTGCAAGGTCCTTTCATTTAGAACACTACTACAAATGGTATGCAACAAAACTAAAGCACAAATATATACAAACAATGAAGAAACTAAATAAAAGAAAGGGGAGGCTAAAGGAAAGAAATATGTACATTGGATAAGGTTGATTTGCATTCTCAGAAGAAAGCCAGGAAAATCCCATTTGTAAAGCCTTCAGAAATTCATCAATCGATTGTGATCTAGTCATCTCTGAAATCACCAAATTGATATTCAATTTCTGATAAACCAAAAGTGAAGACTGAGTTTCCCCTGGCGGCTCTCCCAGCGTTCTCAAAAACTGGGGCCACTTTCCAGGGTGAAGAGAAAAGAAATGAAAACAGAGTTGAAGGCAATATCATGGAAACAACATATTTAATTTCATTCCCTCCCTTGGAAAGGTAATTGAAACACGTTACCCACTTGTAAATTTAATTCACTACAACAGGCTACTGGTGAGCAGGCTACTTTCACATTGATCAACTCCACAATGAAGTAAGATGCTAAAATGGCAACACAAAACAAGAATACAGCCAAAAGCTTCGTCTTTATTTACAAACTAGGTTCAAATGATGCAGACTTTACATTCTTCAAAAATTAAGCACGGTGGAATCCAGTAAATGGTGGACATGTCCACTGATTACTGAGAAACAAGTGGGAGAAATTTAACCACCTATCTGAGAGATATACAATAAGATCTCACTATACATCGAAATCAACTATACGGATTAAACAAGTTGCGCCTAATGCCTTCAACTTTTTGATCTAGTATGGGCAAGAAATTTCACTTGATAAATGCAACTGTACACCCATAGTTCATTGGACTTTCCTGCTCAAACTTCACAACACGTGGATGATTCTCCAGTACCTCAACCACATGTTCTTTAAGCACCCCAGTACCCATTCCATGTATAATAAAGAGAAGAGAGTACGGCTCTCTTGCAGCTATAGCCATATCAAGTGCATGAGATGCTTCCTCCAGCCTCATGCCTCGCAGATCAACAGTATTCTTTGATGTCTGTATCATTGGTCCATAAGAAAGCTCCTCATCTTTTCTTTTACCTAAACTATCGAGATTTCTTGGTATACGAGCCTGCAAAACAAGGTACAGAAGTAAAGCACTTCAAAATCTAATAGTACAGTGCAGCCAACTCAGTACAAACAGCATAATTTATATCTGATGATCGTATACCAACCATAGAATTCCTATCACACAAAGATCCGGGAAACTCAATCATTAATTTGCATGTGAGCAATGGATGCAGCACAGGTACAAAAATATCATTTTCACGTTTGTATAAGATACAAATCATTTTCTAAGGGCTCCATCAGTATTATTGTGAGTGTCCAATTCTTGGTCTTGAAATGGTACAAGTTGCATACAAGTCTTGGGCACTAGCTCAAAATTGTGTTCACTTTCTCTAGTCCTCGAAAGTTTTAGAAGTGGTAATTTAAAACAAAGGAAATCAGGCATAACAGTTACCAAAAATGTGATCTAGTTCCGCAGGAAAAAAAGAAAAGAAAAACTTAAAACTAGAAACTGGAATAACTGTTAGAGACAAACATCCCACTGATAGCACCAACAGCAACAACCAATGTGGACCCAGCCTAAGGAGGGTCTAGGCAGATCTCGATGAAAGCAGTTTTACCCTTGCAAGCTAAGAAACATGCAGATTATTTAACCAGGGGGGGGGGGGAAATGTAATGGGGAAGAAAAGTTGGTTGTCCTGGTCAAATTGTCTCTGGAATAAAAAGCATGAGTAAGTTCCAAAATAGAAAGGGGGCTGTGGAGGGGGAGGGGGCCACCACAGCCACCCAAAAAATGATAGAAAGAGGAAAAGAAGACACCCAATGACACAAGCTACTAGTGGCATACATCTACATAGTTCACAAAAATGAAAGGACACGTGTAACTATATAATTCACTGGACAGATTAATGCCACCTCCAGAAAAAGAATGAAAAAAAATAATTCTAATAGTTAAAATTGCAATTAATACATTTGCATACTAATTCAATAGAGTTCACATGTTCAGGTCAATCACAAAATGTCCACATAGTGTTGCACCGAAGCAGGAAGTGCAGTTTTAGTTTTCTCATATTGAAAAATCTATCATAGTTCCCCCCTCCCCCAAAGTAATAGCCACATAGTAAAAGCTCTCATGCATAATGTTATCCACAAAATCAAAAAGAGATCTTTCTTCAACCATTGAGCATCTAACTCCAACTGCACAAAACTCTCAAAAAATAGAGCTTGAAATCCATAGTGTGCAAAGCCTTGCCCTCAAAAATCTGTCCACCCCTTTCCTTCCATGAAGCTGACCAAATAGCCACAGGAATCAACTTCTGAAGGATGTAGTCTAATTTGTGTGGATTGTTCTTCTTAGAACCTTTTTTTTCCCTTTTATCTCTATTGTTCTCCAGATATTGATGCTTTTCCCTTTAGATAATTGATGTCCAGAACAACTTAAGCCCTAAAAGTAGTAAATTTTGGTCCACTTATGCATTGCATCTCTTGAGTTCTATTTCCTCTTTTTTTCCCCTTTTTTCGTTTGATACCAATTTTCGTGTTCCCAAGGCTTTCGAGTTATTTCTATTCCAATGTTCACAAATTTAAGTTGACCGATTGGAAAATGACCACTCAGATTGAACTTTTCAGTTTGAATTGCACAACTTCAGTTAAATTCACTTCAAATTGATGTTCCAGACTACAATGTCTTTGTTTTATTGGTGAGCAGTGGACCAAGGGCTAACGTTCAATTTCTTTTTTATTTCTCCCCCTTCTTTCAGAAGAGTTTTGTTCCTCTCATGACTGTTGCTTTTATGACAATTTCCGCAACAGAGACCTGACTTGAGTGATCTTTCTGCACTAATTTTAAGTTTTCATTGGAAGGCTGATGGCCTGATGCCATGTGATGGATGAAGCCCATGTGCAAGATTCAGGAGCAAGATAAAGGAGAGCGATACAGAGTGCAAAAGTCAAATTTGGAGACCACAAAATTCTTTCTTTTTTCTTTTTTCTTTTTTTTTTTTTTTGAAGAACAGATTGCAGGCTCCTGGTAATAAAAAAAGCTATTTTGGGGGGAGGAGGTCAACAATGAGCTAATACTGGTAACCTATTACAACAAGTCACACAAGAGCAAATGCAGGGTTCTGATTTGTTAAACCAAACCAACAATTCATGAAAAAGCTAAGTAGGGTTTTTTTTTGAAGGGGAAAAACAGGCAACAGAGAAAAAGAAACCACTACAGAATCTTCTTTCTCAGGTAAAGTATAAGTTTATATTCCGTGAGAAGTAAATTTTGTAGATGATGGATTATGGAGAGTTTAGAGAGAGAACAATCTAAATAGAGCACTAACGAAAATAGAGCACTAACGAAAATATAGCACACACCTGCTTTTTCAAGGGCGAGGATGGGCTCGCTGCAGTGGTTTCTTCTAAGGCTTGGACCCCTCTTCTATCAACTCGAAATCTTACTTTTCCATATTGAACTAGAACAGTTCCATCTTCAGACACTTCGACTACAGTAGCTACCTTACCTGCTAAACGTTTCACTTGTACTTGTTCTCCAGGTCTAGGTGTATGCAGATCTCCCATGTCATCAGAAAATACATCTGTCATGGGACAGTGACTTTTCAGAATGGATGCAATGGCTGATTCAGCCTTCCTAATGAGAGAACTGCATTGATCAACAGCTGTGGTTCTTAGTTGTTCCTCAAAGTCCTGGACTACTGTATTTATTTGAGATTTCACAATCTGAAGCTCTTTTTCTACTTGTTGGGTCTCCTTTGTAATCAATGCCTTCTCACGCCAATCAAGATCGCGTGCCTCACCTTCAATCTTCATACATTGGAGAGAAGAAACAATAAAAAGCCAGAGGGAATGTTAATTACACAAGGTGCCAAATAACTAGACGGATAACAGAAATATCATTTTATTTAACTAAGCCAACATGCAAAATACACTGAACTTTTTGACCTTTTTCTTTAAAGAATATATTATCTGTGCCAAAAGAAGCTGAATTTCATGTTTTTGTATCAATTCAAACATCTCATTCACTTTTTGGAATTACATTTATGGAATCCTAAAAACCATTGTTGAACTCCAAAAAACTTTCTGCAGGGAACCTTGTCATATATTTATGAGCATTGATTAAAGTATACCAATTGTCAAAGAACTTTCAAGCAAAAAAGACATTGCTTCGAGGTTTTATTTGAATTTTGGAGTGAAGGACATTTTAGTCCACTACTCAATGTATATCCAACTCTTTTAGAAATATTTAACAGATAATTTTTGGGAAAAAACTATTTTGCTCGCATAAGTATAATTGAGAAGATGATTGAGGATATTAGAATCAAAATAACATTACCAAATTGAAATTATCTCTTATAGACCTGAACGTCAGAATACTTAATTGATAAAATAGCAATTTTAGAATATTTTTAGCATTTTCTTCACTTTAACTTAATAGGTTTCATGATATAAGCTCCTAACAAATGCATTCAAGCCTAGGTAGTGTATCCCCATAATCACCTGGAAAGCAACTGAAGTACTTCTCAGGAAGATCTCCACAATTAAACAAACCAAGTCTATGAACTTGGGACAGGAGCTTAGAAACCTAAAGAGATAAGATCTGCAAACTACAGAACCATCCTCGTGCAGAAAAGCCAAAAGAATCCAGCCTCCTTTCACCAACACATTGACTTGGGTCCCACCTTAACAACATTTAAGGTGGCCTAGATGTAGGCAGCCTTATCCATGCAAGCACAGAAATCGATTCCAAGATACCCACAAAATAATCCAGCCTAGAATAACCATGTAGGAAGCTCTCCCCTTCTTAGATTTACGATGTTCGACAAAAATAGTCCACTTTATTATTCCTAATTTTCTATGATGCTTTCACATAATGTCAGCTGATAGGAACAGGCATTATTATTTCAGGATAAATGAAGCATATTATCAGAATGATCTCGACAGGCATAAGAAGAAATAAAGATGTTTTCCTGCTAGAAAACCATGTTATTACCTCTTGGACTTGAACATCTAATCTGACTGAATTTTACAAGTAAATTATTATAACAATCCAGTAAAAGTTATTTTCTTAATTCACCATTGGGTTACAACCTCAAAGTCCAGCACCAAGGACATCTACTACAGGCATCTAACATTCAAACGAGTCCCTAAAACAATCAGCTTTGCTTCAACAAGCTCAGGAAGATAAGACCCTCACTCAAGCATTCAAGGTAGGGGCTACCCAATTGACCAATCAAATACCCCCAAAATCTCAATTTAACTAATTGTCCAACTTCCCACCCGTTAAAAGTCCAAAATCCATTCACTTGTTTCCAATCCATCCATATTTGGAACCAACTGAACCAAACCAAATGAACGTTTTTCCAATCATAAATGGGATAAACCAAATTAACTCATTTTAAAAAAGGAAAAAAATATTAAAAAAAGAAAAAAGAGAGAAGCATATCTCCCTCTGATGCTGTGCTAAGGTTGTTTAAAGCCTGGCTTTTGACCGGTGGTGCCGGTGTGTTGGACCCTGATAAGCCTCCAGCGACCAACTTCCTCTTTCACCAACTCTTTTCAACAGTTCTGTCAGCTCTTCTTTGACCCTCCCTTCTCATGATCGACCTAGGTCATCAGCAATTAATATCTTGTTCCCGCTGGGAGCAGGGCCTGCAAGAGCATTGGTTGATCCCCGTTTCAATCTATTTCCTTCTCTTCGGAGCTTTTCTCTCTCTTCCTTTCTTGCGTGGGCTTTCTCCTGATCTCCGGGTGCTGGTCAGGGCTAGTATATTTCGATTATAAGCTGGGAACCAAAAAAAAACAAAAAAGGGCATTCCTATTCGTTCTTCTTTGCCCTTGGGCCTTCACCATAATGTTTAATGGGTTAGTTGTCTTCTAGAATTTCGGCTTAGATTTGTCATGTGTTTGGGTCTTCAACTTCCTTCTCACTAACTCCTGCCCCTTCCCATTTCTTGTTGGGTAATCAAGTGACGCATAATTGGGGCATGCACTTCTTTGGAAGCTTTCCTTGTGATCTTCTCCTTTGAGATGGGTTGATCATCTAAAAAGTGCGGACTCATACACGGCTATAAAGCACAGACATGGATACGTGACACGGATACGATACGACACGGACACTCCGACACGTGATTTCCTAAAAAATAAGGACACGACACGCTATCTGACACGTTGGCTAATAACATATTTTTTTCTATGTAAATGACCATATGAATCTTAAAATGCACAGTTTGCAAGTATATTTTTTACCAAAACAATTGATTTCATAATATCATATGAGGCCAATACTTAATTTGAAACATAGATTGACATATCATATGAGGCCAATATTTAATTTGAAATCAAAAAGTAATTGATTTCATAATATGATTGACTTCACTAGATAGTGGGCAGTACAATAGTAGATTGGTTGGGGATTTTTAATGTTAGAATAATAATCATGAAGTAGAACTTTACAAAAGGCAATAAAGTCTCTGACTAGTGGCATTGAAAGAAGAACAGTGAGATGGCATCCACAGGAACAGAGAGATGACACATGAACACAGGAACAGAGAGATGGAGAGAGAAACCAAAAGATATCTCAAGCCCAAATTAGAAAAGAGAAGAAGCATATTGTCGCGAAAAAGCCAAAGAAGAACACAGAGCCGCAAAGAAGAACACAGAGCCGAGTACCTGCCTTGCCGGAATAGTAGGGCTCTACCTGGCCGCGGCTACCAAAAGACCCGGAACAGTAACTATGAAACTGAAACCCTAGAAACAGTTTTGATGTTCTTGATGCTGTTTTCTTTTTTCCCCCCAGTGAGCAAAGGTAAGTGTTATATTGTGATCTTTAAGCCCTTTCGGCTTCTCTTGATGCTTGAGTTTCCTACTTTCCCTCCAAAGTGAGTTGTATGAAGTGAATTTCTCCATTTTTTTAAAAATTTTTTACAAAAAAATGACAGACATCACAAATACCTTATTCGTGTGTCCCGGGCTGTGTTTTCGATCCAGATTCGCGTGTCCCCAGCGTGTCCGTGCGTGTCCAAGTCTTTTTTTTTAAACTTTTTTTTGGGGACACGTATTTTCACGTGTCTGACACATGTCACCGACGTGTCGGAACAAGTCCGTGTCGGATACGTGTCCGACACCAATATGCCAACCAAAAAAACGTGTCAGTGCTTCATAGATATACGGGACATGGAGACACAATGCTGACACAGCGACACGTACTTTTTGAAAAAAAATAAGGATACGACGCATGATCCAACGCATTCAATAATTACATAAAAGAAATTTTTAAAAACATAGTAAATTTTCTTTCAATGGTTTATGGCATATGAAAATACTGTATTCAAATATAAAATTTGATAACTAATGGTGATATGTTTAAGGTATTTACCATTGAAATGAAAAATAGTAGAAAGACGGCCAAAAAAGAAAACAAGAAATATAAAAGAAATGAGTTTGCTTCACAGCTGTCTACAACTTTTTGAATAGCTCATAGTATTGCCATTGGTCCTTGTGCACAGCTACTTCCCCTCTCTCCTTTGCCCAAAACCTAAAAAAAGTTTGAAATTCTTCAATTAGCAAGGCTCACGAGTCGCCACAGTCCATTCTGGAGAGCTAAAAAGAGTTCTTCCCCCCCCCCCCCCAAAAAAAAAAACCCTCAGTGAGAGGCCATGAGAAGAGGAGATGGAGAATACCGGTCATGGCAAGGTCACCAGAAGTAGGTCGTCCAGAAAAAGTGATCACAATTGAAGATCTCACAGGTGTCAGGGGGGTCGCTGTCACGCGTCCAAAACGAGTCGCCTGGGTGTCGCATGCCTTTTTTGAAATTTTTCGGGCGACACATTTCTTCTCATGTCTGAGACGATTTCAGCGCGTGTCCGACACGGATACGCCGGGCAAAAATGTGTGTTGGTGCGTCCTAGTTGGTCATGAGCATTGAACCCAATAGTGGTTCATTGCTCTAAGCCTAAATCAGCTATGGCTTGGACTAGCCTTCTCATATTGACTAGCCTAAAATTAATTCCAAGTATGTCTCCAAATAAGCAACCTCTACAATGGAAGGCATTGATTCTTATAGTGGCATCGTCTTCTCAGGCCATAAAAGGAAGTCGCACAACTTTTGGCCAGAATTGAAAAGAAATATGGGGTGGCTAAGCAAGCTCCACATAGAACTCCTCCAAGGCCCCAACAGTTCAGAGGCAAAGGGAGTTCCATAGACTTGAATTCAATGTTACATAATAAGGGCTCTACTCAAACTTCTCGTGAGGCATCTAATCTTGTAGAGATGGTAGTGCCTTATGTTTAGGCTGCAGTCTTGGAATGTGAGGCGGAAAAGATCCATTATTAAAAGACTTAATGCAGCATTGTAAGTGTGACCTTGTTTGCTTCCACTGAACAAAAGTAGAGGACGTATTTGTCACATATTCCCATAGTTTATCATGTTGTATATCTAGCAATTTTGGCTTCCTTAAAGCAAGGGGATCTGGTGTTGGCGGTCTGACAATGTCGGATAAGAAGGTGTCCTCTTATGGCAAGTTTAAGCCACTTGCTTCTTTCATTTGGTTAATCGTAGCCTTTATTGGTTTTTATTGGTGTCTATGGACCATAATCTAAAAAATATAAACTTAAAGTTTCGAAGCAACTACGTGATATTAGAGACGGTTGAAACGTTCTTTGGTGCATTGCATGTGACTTTAATGAAATTCTTTATAGTCAAGAAGGAATATCGAGGCTAGTGCTTCCAACATCATGGCTGAATTTCTTGACTTCATCAATTACTCGACCCTGGTAGATCTTCAATTAAAATGGGGAGAATCGGTCTTAAAGAGGTGATTCTACAGGTGGACAGTTTCCTTATTTTAGAGTAGTGGGAGGATTTATGGCCTGAATTTGTACAAAAGAGGCAGTTGCGCCCTTTATAATATCATTACCCTATTAGCTTAGAGAAGGCAGCAGTGAAAAGAGGTAAAACACCTTTCAGATCCGAGAATATGTGCTTACAAGCCAATGGATCCACCTCCCTTATTTGCAACTGGTGGGATCATTTTGAACTGGATGGGCATGCTAGCTTTGTCATGGCCAAAAAGATCAAACTGTCAGGGTTGGAAAAAAAATGGAAAAAAGAAGCGTGGACTTGCCATAGGAAGTGTGGAATACCATCTACGACTTAGGGAAAGAGAGAGGTGCTTGTTTTTAGTATTGCTTTTTTTTCAGCATTGTTAGAGTACTATTATATGGGACATTATGGGCTTGTTTGCTGATTTTTACGAGAGAGGTGCTTCTGAAAAAAAGCTTGAATGCCACTTTTACAAGGTTGCTTCTTAAAATGGCTTAGGGGCTCAAGCACATGAAATTATGAAGTTTAGGGCTACTAGCCTCGTGGAAAGTGTATACAAAACTCTAGCTAAAGTTGTCGCTTCTATGTTGAGGAAAGTTGTCGGCAAAATCGTTAGCTCGAATCAGCATGCTTTCGCTAAATTTTGGATGCAACTTTGATACCTGATGAGTGTATTGACTTATATCCTAAATCTTTTTGATAAGAAAAAAGAGTAAATATATTAGACTGTAACATGAACAAAGGGATGGATGCAAGCAAGCATCCTACAAAATTATGTACACCCTAGATGGAGTCTATTCACCAAATCAATTACATCAAAAGAAGAATCACACAAGTTCCCACTATCCCAGAAAAAAAGCGTCTTGATAAGAATATCTTTAATTCTTTGAAGGGACATCTCCTCTCCTTCAAAGACACTTTTGTTTCTCTCTCGTCAGATAGCCCCAAAAATCACATGTGGGATCAATAAGATGCTTTTCTCTTTATCTTTCCTACCAAAGGCACCCTCCCAAGCCAAAAGATGATTCCTCACTGAATCCGAGACAACCCAGGAAACTCCCAAGCAACTAAAAGATAACTCCCACAAAGCCCTGGCAAATTGACAGTATAGTAGTAGATGATCAGGAGACTCCAAATGGTCTTTACACATAGAACATCTGTTCACCAAAACAATTCCCTTCTTTTGTAGATGATCACATGTCAGAATACTCCCATGCGAAGCTTCCCACACAAAAATTGACACCTTCAAGGGGGCCAAGCTCTTCCAAATGATTTTCCAAATGAATCACCCCAAAAATCGGCACTCCATAGCGGAGGTAGAATTAGAGAGGAGCTTAAGATAATAAGATTTAACAGTGAAAAAACCTTTAGGGTTGAGATCCCAATTAACTACATCAGGTGAGTCGTTAAGTGAAATCTCACTCAACTTGCTGAGAAAGGTGGCAAGGATAGTGCCATCCACCAAAGCATCACGGATGAAATCAGGAGACCACACACAAGTGCTAATCCCACGTTGGCTAAAATCTGCAATAGTAGCATCTCTATTCACCGTAAGCACATAAAGGGAGGGGAAGCTATCTCGCAGAAAGCCCTCCGCACGCCAACGGTTGTGCCAAAACGAGATAGAAGAACCGACACCAGCCTTGAAGGAAAAATGTTGCAAACATCTTTCCCATCCTTTGTGAATGAACCTCCATAAACTCTTATATCCTAAATCTTATCCAAACGTTTTTGTAAACTTGATATTGAAAAGGCATGTGCCCACGTTTCTTAGGACTTTCTCATGCTTACTCTTGAAAAAATGGACTTCCCAAGCAAATCGAGGAGATGGATCTACTTTTGTATCTCTACCATTCGCTTCCCAGTGTCATCAATGGTGAAGCAATTGGATGTTCCTCTCGCTCGAGGGAGCTATCTGATGTAGAGCAAAATGCCACATTCTCTAAGCTCATCAAGAACAAGGTCAAGGCTTAAGCATCTCCATTGATAAGTTAAGACAATGACGTTCTAGTGGTTAATCCTCCAGGTGACTTTAATAACTTTGGTCCTTTTAGGGGTCAAAGTAAGGTTAATTTATGTGGCAAGGTAATTTCCAACAACAATTCCTAGTGTGGGTACCGCTTTCACAAGATATAGGGAGTTCCAGATACAGGCAATCTTACCTCTGTAGACATCTCTGCCCGAAGAGAGACAAATTCCAAGAGACTCACAAAAAAAGCTTCTTGAGGAACATATTTTAGAAGTTAAAAGTCATTTGACAGATAATATATATATATATATATATATATATATATATATATATATATTCGCCCATCCCCTCCACTGAATCCACATTTTATGTACTCAACCTTTGATATGCTTAATTTAAAACCTTCAGACCTAGGCTTAAGTCCCATCCCCCTTGATGTTCTCAACACGAAATCTCTTGCTAGACCCTTAGTTAAAGGATCTGCAAGATTCTCATTTGTTTGCACATAATTAACTGTGATCAACCCATCTTTGATCAACTGATGGACATAGGCATGATTAAGTCCAATGTGCCTTGATTTTCCATTATAGACATGACTATAAACCTTGGACAGTGTGGTCTTGCTGTCACAAAGTATGGAGAGTGGCGACATTGGGTTTGGCCATAAAGGCACTTCCAATAACAAATTCCGCAGCCACAAATTGATAGAAATATATATATATATATATACACACACACACACACACACACACACACACACACGTATTATGTATATTATATTATATATGTATTATATATATACATATACATGCATACATACATACACATATATACATACATACATACGTACATATATATATATATGTACGTATGTATGTATGTATATATGTGTATGTATGTATGCATGTATATGTATATATATAATACATATATAATATAATATACATAATACGTGTGTGTGTGTGTGTGTGTGTGTGTGTGTATATATATATATATATATATATATATATTCCCCCATCCCCTCCACTGAATCCACATTTTACGTACTCAATCTTTGATCTGCTTAATTTAAAACCTTCATACTCTAGAGCATGTCTCCATTGCTCCAACTTCTTAACTTCGTCCCTAGTTTCATTGATAAGAACAATATCATCAACAAACAACATACACCATGGTACCTCGTCTTGGATCCCTTCAGCAAGCTCATCCATAACAATATTGAAACGTTGGGCTTAGAGATGATCCTTGATGAAGCCCGATGTTGATAGGAAAGTCAATGTATCCCCTCCTAAGGCTAAGGTCCTAACACTCATCTCTACTCCCTCATACATATCTCTAGTAACTCGGATACACACAACCGATAGTTTTGTTTTTCTCCAAGCATTTCCATAATACCTCATCTGGTACTCTATCATAATCTTTCTCTAGACCTATGCACACTATGCGGAGATCTTTTTTCTATCCCTATATAATTCCATGAGTCTTATTATAAGATGAATTACTTTTGTAATCAATCTATGTAGCATAAAACCAAATTGGTCCGAAATTGATATATCCTTCCTCAACCTCCTCTCAATTACCCTTTCCCACAACTTCATATTGTGATTAAGCAACTTTCTATCTCCATAATTATTGCAGCTAGTTTGTAGAGTGGGATAATTGTACCAAATCTCCATTCTCGAGGCATCTTAATAGTCCTAAAAATAATATTGAAAACCTCCGTTAATCAATTTAGTCCCTCTTCATCCAAACCCTTCCAAATTTCCATAGGAATACCCACAGTCTTTCCACTTTTCATCTTCCTTAAAGCCTCCCTAATCTCATCTTTACTGATACGGCTGCGGAACAAATAGCTTTGTTGCCCCTCACGAAAGCCGTGCTCGCGAATCTAGGAGTTCTCAATCCTCTCACCATTGAAGAGCTTATAAACGTAGTTTTGCTATTTGTCTTTTATTTTTGCTTCCTCAACTAGGACCTTACCATCTTCATCTTTGACGCATTTGATGTTCTCGAGATCTAGTGTTTTCGTTTCCCTCACCCTTGCTAGCTTAAGGACCTTCTTCTCCTTTCCTTAGCCTCAAGTTCTTGATATAACTAGCAAGGTAATTTATCCCTCTTAAATAAAAAGTTTAGGTCTTTTCCTCCAATGCCACCTTCTATTTCTTACTTCAGTTTCCTGTCCAGAATCTAACTTCAACTTCTAGGTAAGTTTTGGCAACCAAATGACCTCCATTTTTGGTGAATCTCATATGGATGGATAGCCCCCAGAAGTCTATTTTCCAACGAGCTATGGCATGCGTCCAAATTCCAACTACTCTTCAAGTTTTTAGGCAAAAATTGACCATGGGTCAATGCAGGTCCGATGATACCACGTTCTGATTATAGGCTTTTTTTGATCAGCTAATGGATGAATTTGTAGCCAATGGTTTATAAGTGATTAGTAGACATCCCAAACTTAATAATCCCTCGAGGATTTCAGCATATTCCATCAAAGGGAGTGCAAGAGCAAGCCTCCAAAAGTACGACACAGAAATATGAAACTCATCGTCCACTAATTCGTGGTGCCCCTTTCCCTTTTAAATATTGGTTTTACCATTTGCAAGCATTTCTTTGGGTAAATGCAGTACTCTAATCTCATTGATCAGAAATGCTTGTAATCTCAATGGTTAGCTTACTGCTTAGAGGGGAGGCTATCAAACGTTATATGCTTGTACCCCTGGTCAGAATTTGAACTTTGAAGTGAAGAAGCTTGTTGATTGTTTCTCTCAATAGAAAATCTCTTTATCTTTATCCCTTATTTTGGGTGGTAATTAGAGTTTGTCCTTCAGATTAGTTTTTGTTGCTTATGCTTAAAAGAACAAGCTTTAGAGAATTAATTGGTGGATCGTATTAATCTAAGTAGTGATTATCGTTTACCTTAGGCAGATCCTCGTGATTTGTGCGTTACTTATTTCCTAAACATCAAAAACTCAAAAATATTCTTGTTTTGGGTTCAATTTTTCCAGGCTTAAGTCAAAACAGATCAAGCTATAACAAGAGGACTCACTGTCGCCCCTATTTATACCGATAATGGAGAACTTAGTAGTCAACAAAGCTATTGAAGTTGCCTCTTATAAGGTTTTCTTATCACCAAGTCAAAGAGTATGTTGATTTCTCCCTTGCTTTTTGCCAGATGATACAATGTTTCCTTTGAAACACTATGGAGAGCAATTTACGATGTATTCTGCTATTATTTGAGGCAATGTATTAGAATCAACTCATCAAAAAATGTTCTCCTTCCAATCAATAAAGTGGCACAACCAGGTCCACCTCTTATAGGAGTTGCGGGAAATTTATTATGAGTGATTCTGATCAATTCCGTTCTCTGATGCAATTTCAGGTGAAAAATGAATTGTAGGTCTTGTTTTGGCACGATGTGTGATGCCGCGATCAAACTCTCACGTTCCAAGTCCCAGATCTTCTTAGGATGGCATGATTGAAAAAGGCAACTATGGTGAAGTGGTCTCTTGGAATGCCATTCAAAATTACCAGAACATTACTTTTTTAAGAAGCTCGAATGATGGGAAAAAGAGGGTTTCCTAATTCTTTTGCCTTTTCTTGGTAATATAAAGGTTACTTTTGAGGGTGATGTTGAGGTTCTTCGACCCCATGATTCATATAAGCAATTCAATGTCAAAAGGTACTACTTGTATAAAGGGTTGACTTAACTTGATTTCCACTTCAAGGCAATTTAGAAGTCCAAAGCTCCCACCAAAGCATGCTTTCTTGCTTAGGAGGAATGATTCCACTAGAGGACATGGTTCAAAGGAGAAACTCTAAGTTGCCTAGGAGGTGTCTACTGTGTTTCAGGAAGGAAACGTTGGTAGATCACCTTGGTGTCCACTGTCAGTTGGCCCACCGCATTGTAGCATTTCTCATTGTCTTTGATTAGAGTTAGTAGGGTGCAAACTCGATACATAAGCGATGTTTAGTGGCAAGGAGAAGAATGTTAAAGAAAAGTTGGGTCTTAAGAGGTTGGAAGTGGACACTGGTGGCTCCATGGTGGACCACTCGGAAGGAGAGTAATTACTGAATTTTTTAGGGCAAGGCTAGGTCTGTTCAAGTATTCAAACTTTTATTTTAAGAACTTTGTATAGTTGAAGTCACATTCTCGATCATGGTATAAAATTGACTATTTTTTATTTTGTTGATATGATTGTTGGAGAGCTTGAAGGCATGATGTTGATTTGTAATTGTCTCCTTTTGTACATGAGCAACATCCTCTTGCCATCTTAACACATTACTCACCAAAAAAGTGGAACAAATAAGTCTCTAGTGATGCAAGGTTTAAAATATAGCCTTTTAGGCACTATCTCTTCCTTAGACTTGAAAGAGAAATTTGTTCGGTTAACTTCATTTGAGGCTGACTAGAAGAAACTGGCTTAAAACTAATGTGGCTAAGAATATTTTAACGAAGGAGATCTCATGAAGACAAAAATATAGAACATTGTGGCTTAAGGAGGGTCCCAAAAACACGCGACTCTTAGAAACTCACTTAAAACTAATGTGGCTAAGATTATTTTAATGAAGGAGATTTGGGGGAGACAAAAATATAGAACATTGTGGCTTAAGGAGGGTAACAGAAACACGAGATTCTTGCACAAGATGTCAAATTCCCAATGTAATTTCAACTTTATGTCTTCGATTATTCTATAATTCTTTGAAATATACTAAGCCGGTTATCCATTACTTCTACTCCGTTTCCTCTGAGTTTGAGCCATGGCGGCCAAAAGTGGATGGGTTGGTTGTACATGCTCTCACATATTCACGACATGCAGATAATGTGCTCCTTTTTTCTAAAGAAGTTTTTACGACTTTGCAACAATGTTGTGACAACAAGACTCCTGTATCAGATAGCATGACTATGGCTTTTCTTCAAAGTAATTAGGATATCTTCAAGGCGGATGTTTTAAGGATATTCACTAAATTTCATTCCATTGGAAAGTTTATAAGAAGTTTGAACACAACTTTCATTAGTCTTATTAACCAGAAATTTGGTGCTCAGGATATTGAGGATTATAGACCAATCAACTTGGTTATGCGTAAAAGCTTTTATCAAAGGTGATGGCCATCAAAACGAGAGGCGTCATCCGTAGTTTGATTTCAAATAATTCAAACACTTTTATAGGTGGTCATCAAATTCTTAATGCTGCTTTGATCCCTAATGAGCTTGTTGATTCGTGAATCAAGTACAGAAGGCAAGGTGATTTATAAACATGATATTAAGAACGCGTATGATCATGCCAACCGGGAGTATCTTATTTACAATGTGGGAAGAATGGGTTTCCATGACAAATGAATCATCATATTCTATGATAATGACTTTGAGTAAATTATTTATTTTCATTGCATACCCATCTAGTTTGATGTCATTTCTGGTTTGAGCCAACCTAACTTAGTATTCTATCTTGCCTGTGGGGAACATGGATAACGCTCATGTACTTACACGCATTTTGCGTTATGGTTTGCATTGGATTCCCTTCCTTCTTTCTTGGGACTTTCCCTTTGGGAAAAATTCAAAGAGAGGTCCACTTAAAAACTAATCACTCAGAGGTTCCATAAAAGACGCTCCAGTTGAACATCCAATTATCTGGAGGAAGATTGACACTTATCAAAGGTGACCGTTCTAGTACCCGAACCTACTTCTTTCACTTTTTCCAATTCCTTGTTCAATGGCAAACAAATTAGAAGCCATTCAAAGGAGCTTCCAGTAGGGGTTGTGTAAGGATGATCTTAAGTACCATTTGGTGAAACAGAACATTGTTAAGCAACCTTTTCCTAAGGTAGGTCAGGCATTCCAGACTTGACTATTTTTAACGAGGCTCTTCTTAGCAAGTGGTTGTGGAGGGCTTATGAATGAGAAAAAGAAGCTTTGGAGGAGAGTGGTCCAAGAGGCAGGAAGCCAAATCTAGGGTGAAGGATCAAAATCCACCAAGAAAGTGAAATGGCACTTATAGTGTCGATCTTTGGAGGTTTGTCACCAGAGGTTGGGGTAGATTCTTCTCCGACATTAATTTTGAGGTGGGTGATGGCTCCTCCATCTTTTTCAGGCATCACAGGTGGTGCATGGTGTTCTTTGAGGAACCGTTTCCTTCACTCTATGCCCTTGTAGATGCGCGTGTCTCTCACTATTTAGAGCACAACTCTTTTTTACTTGTTTGGGACCTTGTCTTTGTTTGTGATGCATTTTCAGAGGATGATACTGTGGCTCAATTTTCCAACATGCTTAACACGGCTTAGGGCTTGTTTTAACGATTGTCCCTATGATATGTTTAGATGGAACCTCAATGCCACTAGGAAATAAGGATGGCAGCGGGGCAGGGTGCAGGGAGGGTCCGGTGCCAGGAATGTCACCGAGGGGGAAATTTTCTCCCCAGCCTTGTTGCCGGCGGAGATCGGAGACCCGATCCCCGATGAGTCCCCATCCCCGTGCGTGAATGTCAAAGCCAAGCCCAAATTACAAAAGTTAAAACCCTGAATCAATCACCGCCATCACGGGACTCGATACCTGAGACCATGAAGGTGGACAAGTTGCCATGGATGCACCTATTGGAAGCAAACATAGTCGTCGACACCACTATCAAAACTGAATTCACATATTTTATTATTATAATTTTTACACTCGATCAAAGGATCAAAATATGTTGAAGCACCCAATTCATGCTCACTTCCTCCAAAACCGACAATGGGGAGCATTTGAAGAGATAGAATCTTGGAATCTGTGAACTTAAACATCTCTCTTAAGACTACTAGATTGGTGCTTCAAACATGTGAATTGTTTACTTTCAATTACAGCAAGAGAGAGTGAGAGGGGGGGAAGTTTTCAAGGAAGCTTTGGAAAGTGACAAATGATTGTTGGCAATTGGGGGTTCTTTACTATGGGAGGGGAAGTATATGAGCTCACACAAGTGTTCCTCAGGGGATTAGAAGACTATAGTTATTCAATATCTTCAAATGTAAATGAGACTTTGGCAGCCTAGACAGCATGTTGACTGTTGAGGGTAGAAATTCTAAAGGATTTTGATAGTTGCTAATGAGATTGCATATTCCCATTATTTTTTTTTTTATGCTATCCTATTCTTACTAAAAACTAAATATAAAATATTAAAAAAAATAAGCAAGGAGCAGAGTGGGGTCGGGGAAAAAAAATCTTCCCCATCACCATCCTTGCCAGGGATTATATATCTTCCCCCCTCCCCGTCCCTGTTGGAGGCGGAAATTTTTACCCAAAGCGGGTCAGCTCCCTGTCGGTGACAGAGAATCCCCACCACATTGCCATCCCTAATGGGAAATTGGTGAAACTCTACTTACTTCACCTATTTTCCCCTCTTGACAATACATCATCTTCTTCAGTTTGTGTATGCCTTAGAATTAAATTCAAAAGTCTTCAGCTCCTTTGAAAGTATCTTTTTTTGTGTGGGAAGCTTATCAAGGCAATAACTTAACCTGTAAAAAAGAGCCATAACATACTAGTCAATAGGTGTTTCACGTGCAAAAGCGATTTGCAAACCACAGACCATCTACTACTCCATTGCCAGGTTGCTAGAAATCTTTGGAAATTAGCTTGGAGTTGTTGGGTCTTCATTCGCTAGTGCCTACTACGGTGAGACATCAAGTACTAGCCCGGGATTTTTTTTTTGGGGGGGGGGGAAGAAAGATCAAACATAGAGTTTTTTGAGAAATTCCACATGCTGTCTTGTGGATGTTATAAATAAAGGGGAAAAAAGAAGAGTTTCTCATGGGGTTGAAACTTGAGTTGTTAAAAGAAGGGGTTCAAGACTTCATTCCTTTGGGAGGAGGAGGTTTTTGTTCCTCTTCAATTGATGTTGTTGATTTTGCCGATAGCCTATTTTGGGGAATGTAATTCGTCTTTTGCGGGATGCTTTTTTAGCATCCCCTCTTGTGCATACCTTAGTTTAAAAAAGCGCTAGGCGCACTGAAGCGCATAGGGTCCCAAAGCGTGAGGCGCAAGGCGCGAGGCGAAGGCGCATGCATCATGGATGCGAGGCGCACTTCTATGCAAATTTCTTTTAAAGTATTTCATATTTCACAAAGCATATCTTATAGTAACAAGTTAAATATATGCATTAAAAATGTGATTAGACATCAATATGACTACTAATACCGTAAATAACCTTAAGATATGTTATCTTATCATCGTAGTTCCCCAATGCACATACTTACGGTACAAATTTAGCTCACATTTTAGCTCCCAAGGAAGGAAAAGAAGAAAAAAGCTAGAGGCAAGGCTAAGAAAAAGAAGAAAAAGGGGGAAAATATAGTCTCGCATCCTTGAGGCGCACCTCATCCCCTCCGAAGCGCTGACCCGGTAGCCTCATACCGAGGCGCGCCTCGGCGTGCCTCAGGCGGGCTTTTTCAAACTAAGGTGCATACCCCTTATTATCATGAGTATATAATCTTTACCTTATCATAAAAAAATAAAAATAAAAGAGAGATAGGTCACAAACTCACAATCAATCTCTTCCGATTGCAACAGCAATAACAATGCCTGAAATTAATGTCAGCCATGGACCCTACCATCGACCTAGTGAATATTATCAAACTCTTTGGCAAATGCTACTCGCCATGTCAGAGCAATTGGAAATATAATAAACAACAAGATTCATATAGCAGCCAGAACAAGAACTCATATTCATACCTCATGATAAAGATCCATAACATCAGAACGAAGAGATGCAGCTCCTCTAGCACGGTTCTCCATCTTGTCTCTCTCCTCTGACAGAGATCTATATAACATGCCTTTTCGCTGACCCTGTTTTTCCGGCATCAGCCTCTTCAACCAGCTTTCTGCACGATCTATAATTTTATTGTCAAATCCAATTCGCCTAGCAATTCTCAAGGCATTCGAGTCACCAGCGCATCCCCATAGAACCTGGTAAGTAGGTTGCAGTGTATCTAGAGAGAATTCCATTGCTGCATTTTCAAATTGATCATTGATCTCCTTTAGGCGGCTTAGATCAGCATAATGGGTGGTTACAACAGCTAAATTTACTCTATCTTTGAGATATTGTAAGATGCTGGCTGAAAGAGCCGCTCCTTCTGAAGGGTCGGTTCCACTGCCAATTTCATCAATTAGGACAAGTGAATTTTTGGAAGCCGCCTCCAAGATCTTGACAATTCTTAATATGTGACCACTGAAAGTAGAAAGGCTTCGTTCAAGGGACTTCAATTGAAACCAGGACCCAAAAAAAAAGAAAAGAAAACACAGAGAGACAGAGGGGGAGAGAGAGAGTTTCAGAATGGATCAAGTGACTGCATTGAAATAATTGGATATCAAACACTATAGAGGGAATAAAAGCCTACCTGGTGATCTCCAATATCTGCCAGAACAAGATCAAACCAAGGCAGCACAGGGATTCTTTTCGCAGGCAAATACAAGCCAGCCTTTGACATTAAAGATACCAGACCAAAAGTCTTCATGGAAGCAGTTTTGCCACCCGCATTTGGTCCTGAGATGATTACCACACTGGTGCCTTGACGAATTTTGATGTCTATTGGGACAGGGAAATTAGAAACTTCATCAGGCGGCTCTCTTGAGCAATTTATAGCAACTCTTTCATCAAGTTGTTGAGAGTTTCCACAATTGGGTCTTTGAACATCCTTTAACCTACTTAAACATGGTTCAAGCAGCAAAGGATGATGTATGCCTTCAATATCTACCAATAAAGTACCATTGCTAGCAACTGAGTTCAGAGTTGGACAAACGCCATTTAACCACTTAGCATAGCCAGCCCTTGCTACAGCAAGATCAACCTCCTTGATTCTATCCAACAAATCATTTATATCTGCTGCTGATTTTCCCAGTTCTGACGTAAGCAAACTCAAAATGGCATGTTCCTCATCCTTCTCAGCATTTGCTAGCCTTACTTCCATGTTATTCAAGTACACCGCCTCCTTAGGTTCCATGAAATATGTCGTGCCAGAACTACTCACATTTAAAACCACTCCTCCTCGAAGAAAAGATCTATGAGAGGCTTTAATGCCAACACACATCCTTGATCTACGATTTGTAATCAAGGGTTTATCGATACCCCCAGCTCGAAAAACCTGATCTGAAATACTCCTTAAAAGGGACTCCAAAGCATCCATGTTATCTTTCCTTTCTGACCTTATAATCTTCAAATCATCGCTAGCTCTATCCAGCACTACAGAAAGGCTACAATCTACACAAAACTCTATCTTCTGCTCCAGTTCAACGAGGAAATTACAATTTTGAAGAATTTCCAGCAAAGGAGATATCCTGCACAAATGTGATCACCTGGATGAAGCATGATCCATCTATGGAATGAAAAAGTATATACTACAGCAGCACGATCACTAAGGCTCTTCGTTTTGCATTGTTGCTGAAGAATTCAGCCCATTTATGAAAAAGGTAAGAAAGGAAAACTCTAGGGATGTCTTGCGACAAGAAATACACTACCTAAAGCTTTCCTCGGCCTCTTTATGCTAAGAGTTCAGAAACAAGCCTGAAAAACAGATATGGGTTGCCAGGATGGGATGGTTTAGAGGAACAATCACAGAAGGCAGTATAGGCATTGGAAGCTAATGCAGTCCTTGCAGTCCCTTTAAACCCTAGCAAGGAGTGCATGAATATAAGAGGAGACTTCTCTGCAAAAGAATGATACAGCCTACTTTGTGGAGGTGCAGTTCCTCCAAAGAAGAGTTACAAGACTAACTTAGAACAGCAGCATCCCTTTGAAGATTCAAATTTTCTGATGGCTTATTTATACAGGGTATGCAGTAGAGGTATTGTCCTGTAATGTAGCTAACTTCTTGTGTCCCTCTGTTCATACTTCATAGACAAAGAGACAGATGCACATGTTTTCCTCAGCTCATCTTTGTTATTAAACTCTGCTGTACAGCATTTGAATGTTGAGTTGTATACTGTTGCATTCTCAGCATCATTCAAAACTCGCCAGAGAAATTGCAGCATTTTCTAAGAAATCAACACTATCTTACATGTTCTTTGCTACCTGATATGCATTGTTTTGGGGGAAAAAACTTAAGCTGACTAATGAGGACGTAATGTGCTTGACACAAGACTAGAAGCTATTTGTGGCAGGCTATAATTACATATTTGTGACCATCCTTGCAATCAATGGCTCCTTCAACGTACATCTCACACCTATTGGAGGCCAAATCCAAGAGAACAGCAAAAGATCATACCAATGGTCCCTTGGGTAATCAGCGATGGCATTCGGTGGATTCATAGTCAAGAGATTCCAAGTAGTGAGACTTTAGGTGTACTTTTCTGCAAATGTGGGTATGGCCAATATGAATTATGCAGAGTTTATAATGGCCAATCATGCTACAGTGATCCAAGTATCAATTCATCATTCACTGGGAATTCAAAATACAATTAAATATCAGAAAAGAAGAGAAGAGTTGGCTGCCCAGGAGTGGCTTTGGCAGAGGTGATGGTCTTAAATTAATGCATTGCCAACCTGCCCACTAAGAGTTGCTTTGTAACTATTAACTTAGGAAGGAATGCTTTTGAGCCTCAGGAAGCTTGTTTGTATACACTCATTTTTCATTTTGCCGGAGATAAAAAATTTTTCCCAATTATAGTTGAAAATTCCATGTTCTATTATTGCTCTTTAAAAAAAATTATTTCACCATTATTGATGACAATAATATGCTGTATAATAACTAACCAGCGGAAAAAAAAGCAATTATTTATATTCAAATAGTAGCTTCTTACACATTCTCAATACTGGAAAAAGGAGAAATGCAGCCATTAGACGGCTAAAGCCACAGGAATAGAGCATGAGAAGAATAGACCAACATAAATACAAATGCAAATCTCCACCCAAAAAAAAAAAAGTTCCACCCTAAATTACCATAGTTAATGCGGTAATGCCACATAAATGCAAAAATAAGAGAACCCAAAAATCCTCAACAAAAGCCAAATTACCTCTGAGAGCAATCGCTAGAACAGAACTCCTCCAATTGCTCCATCAACCTCCTAGCGGACCTCAACGTCCTCTTCACCGAACAAAGCTCACCGATGGTCAAGAGCTGGCCGAAGCGCGATAACTCAACAATATCCGAAACGTCAACAATGCCAGATAAATCCAAAGGCCTAGGGAGGCTCAATGCGGCCGTGGTCTGAGCCAGGAGAGTTTGACTCTCCTCCAAGCTCCGACCCATAGGGATCGAGCCAGATTGCGCTTCCGAACGGCCCATCGAGGTGGAGGTGAAGGAGGAGAGCTGATTGCACACGCGATTCCATTCTAGGGTTTTTAGGGTTTCTGACTGCAGTTCTTCGGCGAGAGTAGCGGGTTCAGAAGGGTTTGAAGAGAGAGAAAGTCGGCAGCTAAGGTGGCTCCGGCGGAATTGGCGGTGGTGGAAGCGTCTGAGGAGGCAGCAGTGGTTTCGGTGGTAGTGGAGAGGAGTTTTTGTGATGACGAACGGGTCGACTGAGAGGGTCAACTCCATATCCGTGGATATGGAGGGAGAAAGTAAGGGCTGTATTGAATGCTTGCGGTACTTTTTGAATCTTCTTGTATTATCCAACAACAATGCATCGCGTATACGATACTACACTTCCAACGCTGCGTATTGAATTTCAATTCTTTGCTTTGCTCCTTGCCTAGACCTGTCAACAATTAACCCGACTCGAAAACTCGATCCGAACTCGTCCGAAAATTTTGAGTTTTGAACACGATTTTTTTGACCCGAACCCGAAATAAACCGAACCCGAAAACCCCGTAAATTAGCGGATCAAACCCGACCCAAACCCGAACCCGCCTGTTTGACCCGAACATTATATCCGTAATTTTTTATTTTCCTCTAATTTATCTCTTTTAACAATAATAGTTAGTCATTTTTATTGAGTATTTTGAAAAGACATTGCATAACTATTACATCTATTTACAAATTAAACAATAGTAACCTTATTTTTTCTTCTCCATTCTCTGAAAATAAAACCGTACACAACTTTTAAATGAAAAAACGTTAAAAATAGGTATAAAATTGCATGGAATAACTATCTAATCTTTTTAACAAAGTTAATTTAAAAGAAGACAAGCATTAAAGATGCGAAAAGTCATACCATTTATAGTTAATAAAACAAATCTGTCTAATTTTTTTAAAATTAATTAATTTGTAATAATTTAAATTTTTGATGTTATAACTGCAAGATAATATCTTGTACTTCTTTTATTTAATTTTATTTGGTTTTCATTCTAACTAGTCTTGAACTATGATACTAACGGTAGAAAAAAGACTAGCCGTATTCGTATTGAAGTCGGCCCATTAACAAAGTTTTACTTGATTGGACATTGGTAGGTTAGTTAATAAAAATATTAAATCATTAAATAGGTTATTAGCAGTGAAACTGCTACAACCCATTAAAATGCTCTAGACGGGCTGCCCAATAACTGGTCGACCCACTATTAATCCTTCTTTCAATGTACGGATCGATCTACTCAAAATCAAGTGGGCTTAATTCTTTACCGTCCATACAAGATGTTCATATATTATAATAAAATGTTTGAATATTTTAATATTCTTTTGAGAAATTACAATTATTATGCATTTTCATTAAATGCTAACAATTTTGAGTAATAAAATATGCAGAATTTTTGATTTTAAAAAAAGAAAAATAACTCACAGAAAAGGCGCTCTAAACCCGTTGGGTTGATCCGAAACCCGTAAATCCGAAATACACCCGCACGTATTTTACCCGAACCCGAAATACACCCGACCCGTATTTTATCCGAACCCAAATACACCCGACTCGTATTTAACCCGTCTGTCCGAACTGACAGATCTATCCTTGCCGCTTCCATTTTTCATTCCTAGAGAAAAAGAACATTAGGACAATATTCTAGTAAAGGGCAAAACCTAACTCCCAAATAAAAAACCTTGTAAAAGACTTGATAAAAATTTATCCATTATAATAATTTGATCCGAACCTACCTAAAAAATTTGAGGTCTTAGACAAGATTTTGAAACTCGTACCTGTTCGGATCAATCTCATTAGCGTTAGAGTCGATTCATTTGGGTTTGACTGATAAAAGATTTCTCATGCAAAACTTCTAGTTATTCACGTATGTGAATTGGCTTTTGAACTTTTAATGACCATATGGTGAATTGAAAATTCACTTGGAACAAGAAAAACTCATACATTGTCACCCCCTTACGAGTCTTTTCTATTTTCACCCCCCTTAAGTAGTTACTTTTTCGATCAAAAAGAAAAAAAATAACTTATGTACTCTATCTACAATGCTATATTCATGATGCAATGCTACTAATACTGCACAACTTTTATCGACCCACTCATCTTAACTAGGCAACTATGTCATCGTGCAAAGTCGTACATGTCGGAGCAATAGGGAACTGCACATGGCTAAACATCCCCTAGCCTTTAAGATGGACATATCCATATCATTAATATTTAATTTTTGTTTAGAGATTTGGCACATGTAATTATATATTTGCTAATTTGTTTTATTTTCTTGTTGAGAAAATAAGTTCCAAGAGGTTAATAAATTCTATATTTTGTGAATTGGGTCTTGAAAGAGCTTTGAATATCAAAGGATTGAAATCAAATAAGCCAAATTAACTTATTGTATTCAATAAATGATTTGTACGCTTATTGATAAGTGTTAAGAATGTGCATCATTTTAGGATCATTTGATAGTATTTCCTAAAGGATTGTGCGTTTAAATGAATGATTTACACCTCTTTTCCTATATTATGCTCGGGTATGCTTCTTTGGTGTATTTTGCAGGTTTTAGGCTCTTTTAACCTAGCATTGACCCTCGTTTTGGCACATTTTGAGCCACCATAGTGGTACCCCATCCCATACGCCTGTTGGGCAAAGAAAGAATGATGATCTCTTGGCCAAAGCTCACCATGCTCTGGTCAGTTGTTAAATGTGACCCTCTTCACTTTTCCTTTGATTGTGTGGCTAAGAAGGCTTGAGTTCATGTCTTTGAAGACGTTTTCGGTAGAGAGCAAGGCATTCTCCCCACTTACCCTCTCGCTCATCTCTCTCATTAATTTAGAATTTTTCTAGTTTGTTTTTTTTGGAGCAACAAAAGATTTGAAGGAAGGAATTGGTATTTGGATGCTTGAAGATTGAAAGATCATTGAAGAGTCTCCATAGTTACTAATCTTTATCTTCCCTTTATCTCTTCTTGAACTCTAGTTTATTTGATTTGGATATTGTTTAGTTTGAACATGAGTAGTTTGATTTTAATCTAGCGATTTTGTTTGCCGAAATATTTGTTGGATCCTTAATTTCTATTTCTTATACTCAATCTATCTTGGAATGATCTTATTCTATCTTGTGATTGAATTGGTGTGAGTGAGTTTGACCAGATTTGCTTGAATATATTAGATAGTTGAGTGATGTACCAAAAGGAGAAACCCACTATTAGATGTGCAAGATTGAACTCGACTTAGTAATCCTTGAAAGAGAGAGTTGCTTGTCGAGATGAGACTTTAGCAATCAAAATTTATAACGTAGACAAAAACAAGGACATTTGAAAGAATGATAATCGGATTAATGTAGGCAATTCAGTTAATTAAGTTAGATTGCAATTACTTTGAATCATCCAAACTAGAAAAGAGCGCATGCTAAATTCGAAATCCAACTCTTTGCTAGATAAATCAAATCCCTAGATACTTTACTTTGACTGAATTTCCAAATAGTCAATTAGCATAGTTGAAACAACCCGCTGAAAATTTGTTCACTTAACATTTTTAATAGGACAAAACTCAATAGATTGCATTGGTCTTTAAGGACAATTTTGTTTCAGACTACAATACTCGTGCGCTTGCGGCCTTGTATCACGTATAATGTTTGTAGAAAGAAAAACAAATAAAACAGGCCTTTGACCTGTAGGGTGGACCCAAACCGAAATTTTTAAGGTTACCATTTTCAAACCTGAACTTGAAAATTTGACTTGTCCACATTTTACTCGCCCATCGAATTGCCAGGTCTATGTAAACTGTTCCAATGCTTTTTTTTTTTTTTTTTGGGTTTTTAGGGTGAGAAGAGAGTTGCTTTACCTTTATCAGCCTAAAGATGTAATAAGCCCCATTTGTCCAAAGGAACTAGAGATCTTTTCTTATTATCGACGATTTTGAATCTAACAACCAATTTTTTTGAGAGAGACACATCTTCAATACCAACAACTATGTCTTCATGCATATAATGTTGCTAATTTTATTCGTTATCACAATTTTAATGGTAAAGATTTATATTGAGTACAATGTTTTCACACAAAAATTGAGTTTCTACCCCCTGCGGTTTGCATTTTTGATTTGCATGCTATTGTTCTTTTAGTAGCAAATAATTACTCATTAAGTGCAAAGTTTTCACAACAAAAATTTCCTGTGTTTTTTCAATATTGTACTGATCAATCGAAATTTATTTCGAAGTATACGCTCTTTAGGTACTTGAACTTGCCTGAATCAAGTATAGATAGACTGAACCGAAGCAGCAAGCAATGACGTAAAATTCATCCCTCAGTGGAAAAATATAGATATGCATATTTGTAGAGAAATCAATTATCTAAGACTTGTGCAAACCTGTATGGGCTCAGGACTCCCCCAAATATTAGTTATCTATTGTCAAACCGAATCAAATACTTTACGATGTAAGTATAGTAGAAAATATATCACAAAGGGTCATTTCAATGGTCACATCTAAGATGCTTGTCGAATTCAATTTGTTATTTTAGTATAGGAACGTAGAGCCAAAGAACATAGATCTTCGTGATAGAAACAGTTGGAGATTTTTTTTTTTTGGCTTACAGCTTTGAACAAACAATATTTCTACATCTTTTTCACCCTCTATATTTATTTTTGCATTGAAAGAATAGATAAGAAATGACATGAGTCAACCTTAGAATCATTTGAATGCAGCAAATAGCAGAGTGCTCGAGATTTGTGTATGTTCAAATCATACTCATTTGTAATTTGTATTGCTTTTCTCTTTACACCACTCACCACAAGAACGCTTCATGCCTCATATGTTCTAAAACTAATTAACTCACTATAAGTTTGAGCTCAAAAGTGAATGATGGTTTTGATGAAAAGTTAGTTGGTCACAAATTTTGATAGAAAATTAAAAGTAACTAATGGTAGGGGTTCATTCGTAGATCTTGATGGATATTTTGACAGGTTATGAGTGTATCTTAATTGGTATTCATCAAAATGTGGATTTTACTATTGCCCTATGACTAGCTGGTGATGGAATTGACATGGTCTATTAAAAATCTGGCAAATTCATAATGAATACTGACGAATGTGGCAGGACTCGTCTGAAGCGGATGGGAAAACCCAAAAGCAAAATAATTTTTTTAAGATATTGATTTGTGGAAATTAGAATCAACAACAATCAAAAGAAGATACGTTTAGGATAAAAGCTAAGTCACCACTTAAACTAATCAACCCACTATTCAATCTTATACAGCCTAAACACCAAATATTGAAATAAAGGGAGGACTCAAAATCACCACTCTCCAAGAGAGATAAAGAAAATAAGATTTTATAGAGAGATAACAAGCAATAGGCTTTTCATTTAATAATCAAAATCTTCAAATCACAAATATCATTTGTTTTAGGTTTGATCTTTGCTTGGAGTTGCATTTTAGTTCATCAATATTCTCTTATGGGTTATTGTTCATCCTCATCCATTTAGGAATCATCATCAAGTCCAAAGCCTTTATTTGGCCAAGGATTTTCTTTTATGGGTTATTTGGTATTAGACCAAATCATTCCGCTTCAATTGGCATTAGAACTTCCATTTTCGCTTCAATTGGTATTAGATTCGAGAGGTCCTACTTTGGTTGATTTCTCCTTAATAACCATCTCATTTATCCACAAAAAATAACCCTAAAAATAGTTTAAACACAATCCCTAAGTCAAACACATCCCTAAACGCCATAAAAAGCCTTCACAAAGCCACAAAGCAAAGTTTGCTAGAGCCTACCACGATTTGCATAGGGTCAATCCCACGAACTGTGATTAAGCCCGCTTTCTTTGCCCAAACCCTTTTTAGCTTTTGTTTCCCCATATCATGGAAGATCTAGCTATACTTGATCTTCAAGGTCAAGTGAGGAGGCTCTCAAGTCAAATAACACAAGAACAAAAAGGTTATGAGAGAACCACCTTGCGTTAAAAGGTAGTTTGAACCCGAACCACTACTTGAAATGGGTTCGAGCCCTTGAGGGTTACCTTAAGCTGAGGGGTTCTTCATATTAAGAGAGTTTTTTGATAGTCTTCCAAAAAACACCAAGGTTTTGCCTAATATTCATTTATATGCCTTAGGAAGGACAAAGCTCTTGAGGTTAAGCCTAGAATCAAGACTTAGAGATAGCTCAATCATATATAGATATGAGATTCTACCAAGGTTTACTCTTTGAAGAACAACACTGATGGATATGCTAATGAACTTAACTCACACTCAAAGGAATGCAAGGGCTAGCGAAGAACATTAAGAACTCGACTTTGAGTTTAAAGGAATCTGAAAGGAAAAGGGGATGAAAGATAGAACTAATCTTAATTATTGGATACAGATATCACCACCAGGATCAAGGTTATGGCCCTTAAACTTAAATGAGATACAAAACACCACTTAAACAAGCTTAAGACTTTACTTGAAGGAGCTAAACTCTATTCTCATTCAAAGTGTAGTACACTCTGGTTACAAAATGAGGTGCTTGCCTAGCTTATACACGTCCAAGCTGCCTAGGAAAAAGATTGGAGATTTCTTCATGCTTAGGAAACCTCTAATCATGCTTAAAGCTAGCTTACATTCAGTTTAGTTACAAAGCATGATTAAGCAAACTAATTACAAGTAATGAGCCTTCTAAAGCAAAATGTTAAAGCCTTAAACTCTTCCTAAGCTCTTCATTAGGCCTTGAGAAGGGTGCTTGCACATGGAAGAGAGAGGAAAAGGCTGCTGGCAGCAGGCACTCTACGACAAGCTAGTGAGAATATTCTGGCCTTTCTTACCTTATTTCTCATTAGATCTGCATTTTACTGGGCTAAAAAGGCTCATGATTATGCTTCAACTGCTCTTAACTACCAAATGGCACTACTGGACCTTGATTGGATGCCAAAAAGAAGAGAAACCACCAAATACACCAATTGGATAGAACTAGGCAGTTTGCAAGCAGTTTTTAGGTGCCACGTTTCTCATGCAAAAGGGAGCATGATTTGGATTTCTTTCCATGGGGGAAACCTTAGGATGTCTACTAACTCCTCATAATGAGAAATCAGGTTCAAATGATCATTTGCTAGCCAAAAACCTTAGCTAAACAAAACCAGGCAAAACTGGGTCTAATCTAGTGCAGGTTACAAAAAGTCCTTGGTTCTTCAATATAGACCTGATTTAACTTGATTTTCTTACTTGGATCAAATAGCTAACATCTTAGGGAACCTGAATATGTAAAAATATTTGACTTAAACCTTAATGACGCCTAAGTAATTAGGACTACAAAACCGGGTTTGAAATCTGCTTTGAACCCATATGAACCTGTTTGATCACTTTGCAAAATATGAGTCATCCTTTGGACTTTGGATGGTGAATTAAGACTTCCTAGACCTGTTTGAGCATCCTCATTGGGCTGGGTAGATGGAATTTCATCATCCTCCCCTTGTTGAGAAGATTCGATCCTTAAATTGGCTAGAAAGTCGTCTGGAAGATAAGAGCTCAAATTTGCCACATTAAATGTGGCTGAAACTCCAAAGTCACCTAATAAATTAACCTTATAAGCATTGTCATTTACCTTTCCTAAGACCTCAAATGGGCCTTCAGATCTTGGCATCAACTTGTTCTTGCGTTTTAAAGGAAAACATTCCTTCCTTAAGTAAATCGAAATGAGATCTCCTGGCTGAAATGCCTTCCTCTTTCTATGCTTGTTAGCTTAGATTTGATGTGATGCATTAGTCTTCTCTATTTTGCCCTTAACTAACTCATGGATCTTCTAGATTTTCTCTACTATTGTGGCTGTATTTGCACTTGGCTTTTGATCTAAATGACACAGAGTAAGATTAAGTCAATTAAGGGGATTAATTTCATAGACCACTTTGAAGGGCGATAGACCAGTAGCCTTGCTAGGAGCTTGTTATAAGGAAATTCAACATGTGATAAGAGTAAATCCCAAGCCTTTGTGTAAGGTTTAATCAAAGCTCTTAGGAAAGTTCCTAAGATTCGATTTGTAACCTCAGTTTGCCCATCATGTGGCTGGCAAGTGTTGTAATACTTGAGTTTAGTGCCCAATTTAATCCAAAAGTGGCTAAGGAGTTTGGTATCCCTATCAGAAATAATGGACCTAGGAATGGCATGTAACCTTGTCACGTCCTTGAAGTATAACTCTGCAATGTATGTATCATTGTTAGTCTTGTTGCATGAAATGAAATGTACCATCTTGGAAAACCTATCCACTATAACAAAGATTAAATCTTTGTTCCTTTGGGTTTTAGGCAAGCCTAGGATGAAATCCATACTTACATCAACCTAAGGGAGTGTAAGGACTGGTAGAGGTGTGTAAAGGCCATGGGGAAGAGAATGACTCTTAGCCACTTGGCATATGCTACACCTCCTCAAGATGTCCTAAACGCCCTTGTCCATCCTGGCCAATAGTAATGCTCCTTGAGCATGATAATAGTCTTGTTCTCTCCAGAATGACCAACTAGAGATCCTCCATGCACCACTCTAGTAAGAAGCTCATGTGTGCTACGCTTAGGAATATACAAGCGTGTACCCTTGAACAGAAAACCTTCTTGTACCAAGAAATCACCTTTGGGGTGCTTTTGACACACAGAAATCGTTAGCATATAAACACTTTAGATGCTCAAAACCAAGTATGTAAGCATCTAACTGAAATAGGAGCAAATACCTCTTAGATAATGCATCGGCTCCTTGATTGAGTTTTCCAAACTTGTGCTTCATTGTAAAGTGAGATGACTGGAGGTACTCAACCCATTTAGCATGGCATGAGTTCAACTTATGTTGACCTTGAATATACTTCAAAACTTTATGATCAGAATGTAAAATAAACTCACTAGCCACAAGATAACGACTCCAGTGCTATAAGTAACGCATAATCGTATAAAACTCCTTATCATAGGTGGAATACTTTCGTCTTGAATCACATAATTTCTCACTAAAGAAGGCTAATGGATTACCTTCCTGAGTAAGAACACCAACTATACCAACTCCAAATGCATGACATTCAATCTCAAAGACTTTTTCAAAGCATGATAAAGCAAGTGGGTGCTTGAGTTAGTCTCCGTTTCACTTCCTCAAAGGCAGATTGGACTTTAGAGGTCCATTTGAATGATGCACCCTTAATCACCTTTGTCATGGGAGCCATAATAGTACTAAAGTTCCATATAAACCTCCTACAGAAAGATGTATGACCATGGAAGCTTCGTATATTGTGTATACTTTGTGGAATAAGCCATGTCCAAATGGCCTCTAGCTTACTCCCATCTACCTTACTGCCTTGACCAGTAATAATATAACCAAAAAAGTCACCTCATGAGTGAAAAAGGTGCATTCCTTAAGGTTTCCAAATAATTTCTCACATTCAAGAACTATCATAATCTGGATAAGATGATCTTGATGCTCTTGCTCGTTCTTACTATAGATCAGAATGTTATTGAAGTATAAAACCACAAATTTCCCAATATAAGGTCTGAATACTTGATTCATTAACCTTACAAAGGTACTAGGGGCATTTAAAAGACCAAATGGCATAACGAATGACTCATGTAATCCTCATTTAGTCTTGAATGCAGTCTTTCATTCATCTTTCTCTCTTATCTGGATTTGGTAGTATCCACTTTGAAGATCAATCTTTGAAAACACTTGAGAGTCATGTAACTCATCTAGCATATCTTCAAGTCTAGGCATGGGGTACTTGATAGTAATCTTGTTTATGACTCTACTATCTACACACATACGTATACTGACATCCTTCTTAGGAACTAGTAAAGTATGTACGACACAAGGGCTTAAAGACTCGCGAACTAGCCCTTTAGACATTAGTTCCTCAACTTGCCTTTAAATCTCCATTGTTTTCTTAGAATTCATCCTATAAGCTAGCTTATTTGGAAGGATAGAACCTGTAATAAGATTAATGTGGTGCTGGATATCACTTTTGGGAGGTGAACCATGGGTATCTCCTCTAGAAACAGGTGACTGAAATGAGTGATTAGGAAAATGGCTATAGGGTGGCTTGGTAAGGGAGCTTCTAGTTCCTCTTGAACATTCAGAATCCACTATTTACTTTAAACTCATGATATGAGGCCTTTAAAAGTGGTTCACCAAAGGTAAGAGTAAATCAGAATGTTCAGCCTGTTTTTGTGGTTTGGTTTTGTGAAGCTCGGATAGGGATAAAGGAACCAAGATGATCTTCTTTAGATGAGTATGTGTTCAAGAATCCATTATGCATCACCTTCCTATCATACAACCATGGCCTACCTAACAGGCATGCATTGATAGGGATAACATCACACCATAACTCATCCTAGTAGTTCTTTCCATTGGAGAAAGAAATGAGGCACCTGGAGTTAACTTGTAACCCCTTACTTTGATTAAGCCATTGGATGTTATAAGGATGGGGATGGGTCATAGCTTGTAAGCCTAGTTTCTTAATCATGTTAAGAGAAATAACATTGGCACAACTTCCTCCATCTATGATCATAGAACACACATTTCCTTGAACCATACACCGAGAATGAAAGATGTTCTCCCTTTGCTCATCTTTAGCACCTTTCTGGCTACTTAAAACTCTTCTTAAAACTAGCATTTCATCCTCATCTGCTTTTTCTCTACCTCTTTTTGAGCTTCCTGAAGATCACCCTTAATATCCTCCTCATTTTCCTCCTCAATCTCTTGCTCTTTCACGACCTCCTATTCGGCTGATGTAATCACTTTTCTATTTGGGCAGTCCACGACAATGTGTCCAAGGACTTGGCACTTAAAGCATCTTCTAGTACTTAAAGGACTAAGATTAGGTCTGTTTTGAGGTGGTTGGCGCTTTTGTGGAGCTTGGGTTCTTTGTGGGGTGGAAGGGGATGAATTTGTAGGCTTTGGAAATGGGTTAGGGCTCCCCTTATTAAAGGGTGGGTTCCGGGGTGGAGGATTTATAAACTCACGTTTAGAGGGATGCCTAGTTTTCCTTTGTTACTCAACCTTATGAGCACAGACACAAACCTCATCAAAGGTTGTAAACTATTGTAGTTCAACCACATTAGCATACTTAGCCTCAAGCCCTCCTACGTACCTAACTATGGTTTATTCTTCAAGTTCCTGAATGTTACATTTGATTATGAGTTTCTCAAACTCACGTGTGTATTCTTCAACATTGAGGCTACCTTATGTAAGGTTATGGAGTTGAGAGTAACTATCTTGGATATAGGTTGGGGTAGAAACTGTGACTTGAGTTTAGCTTTCATTTTTTCCCAAGTTCTAATCTTGCTCTTTCGGTTTCTAGCTCTCTTGGCACATAAGTTAGTCCACCATAATGAGGCATAATTCCTTAGCCTAAGAGCAACCAACTTGACCTTCTTGTCTTTAGGAACTTCCTCGTACTCAAAGATACTTTCAACCGTATGCATCCACTAAAGGAACTCATCTGGATCAAGTTTGCCCTCAAATTCAGGAATCTCAACTCTAAAATCATTGGAGTTAGCTTAGGGTCTTTGTTCCCTCTTTGTTCTCCTCAAGGTGTATCCTCACTAGATAAACTTAAGGGGTTGCTGGCTGCCTCTTCTTCCTCACTGTGCCCAAAACAAGTAGGTTTAGCATGCATCTTTTGCTTTTGTTTCATGAACTTACGAAGCTGCTTTGTACTTATTTTGAGCCTTAAGTTCTTGATTAGAGGCTAAAATTGCTTAGTTATTCTTCATAACAGCTTCAAACTTCTCTTCTAAATTCATACTTGAACTCATTGTGAAACCGAATGTATATGGGACTGTTTTACAGAATGTGTTTAGGGAATGTGTTTGGAGTGATTTGGGAACATTGGGGTGGTTTTGTTCGTGCCAAAAATGTGTTATTTTTACGATACTTTTGCACCTATTTTATGCTCGTTATAATCGTTATTTTTAGATTTTTATTTGATTTTATTTTGTTTTGTAGGTTTTTAATAAAATGAAAATAATTATGAAAAATTGCAAAAAATACAAAAAAAATGCTGGATATAAAGAACTAGGCCGATTCAACTCAAGCTGATTTGAATTGCTAGGCCCAACATTTTTTATCCCATGAAAATAATAAAGAAAGAAAAAAGAAATAAAACCAATAATTCCCTACCCAGCCCACGTGCACAGCACGTGATCTCAATTTCCCCCCTTAATCTTCTCTCATTTTCTCTTTCTTCTTTTCGGTCCCCAAACCCCCCGAAAGAAACCCAGAACCCCAACCCCTCACACCATCTTCTTCACCTGCGTCTCATCTCTTCTGTCTCTCTCGTCAATCTCCATCTCTGTCTCTCTTCGACGCATCACCAACCATGCCACCTCTATCCGAATTTCGCGCAGGAAACGCCGACGTACCACCAGCACAGCATCATCCCCACCGTACACAACATCTGCGAATCGAATGGTTGAGAATGGAAGAAGGCTTGAGTATAAATTCAAGGAAGCGGCATCAGAATTAGGTAATTAGGGTTTTAGATTAAGTTTCTTAGGTTTCATTTTAAGGTTTAGTTAGTATTGTTTTGAATTTCTTGTGTTTTATTTCGATTTTCGGCAATTAGGGTTTGTTCTGTTTCAAGTTTTTGATTCGAATTTGTATTTTGCAATCTCAGGCTAAATTTTGGGTGTAATTTCATTCATATTTTTAAGGTCAATTTTAGGTTTAATCTCAAGTTCAGTTTCGGTTTTAGGAACTTAAGGCTGTTCTCGGTTGGATTTCGGTCTGCTTAGCTTCGAATTTCATGTAATAATGCTATAGTTTTGAGTTTCCCAGTAGTAATTCACGATTTTGGTTTGATTTTACAAAAATTAGATGCTAGTTTTGTTGAATTTCGGCCACAACTCCCCCTCCCCTGAATCTGCTATGTTTGTCTTCTTTCTCTGTTTGTTAACTCGAAACTAGTGATGGTGAATCTGCCATCGTGAGCAAGTTTGAAAGCTCATGTATGGTTGTTCTTGGTTGGAATTTTGAAGTCCCCTTCCTCTATTTTCTGCTAGTTGTTTCGGTCAATTGCTTGATTCAGCTTTGAGTTTTGCCCTGTTGCTTGCTGTTCTTAGATTTTAGTTTAGGTTATAGCAGGCTATACCCTAGTTGTAGTTTGGTCTTATATGGTATGGTGAAACTGAGTGTTGCTGGATTAACCATTAATGGGGTGAGACTCGAGCTGGGTTTGAGCTTTGTTTAGGTTAGGTTGCTCATGTTTTTCCTATTCTACAATCAGTTCATTATACACTGCAGTGAGGTAATTTAGCTTGCTTCTCTTTGATCGCATTCATTTTATCTCTTACTTTGTTGTCTTCTTAATCAATTGTAACGCCCCGCATTTTTGTTTTCCGTTAAGCTAATTAAATGTCCTTTTTACGTTCTAAAATTGTATTTTTAGTAGCCGTATGAGTTAAATTATTAATCGATGTGCTTTTGGGAGCTATACTTTTATTAAAAAGGATATTATTATTGCTACTATTGATTTCAAAGTCGATTCGTGCCATTTATGCCTTTAAATTATATCAATAGTTTAATTTAGTCGTTATTCGATTTATTTAGTCGTTTCTTGAAAACGATAAGGTTTTCAACCTTAGAATTAGTTTGTGGTTTATTGAATTGGACCTAGACGTTTTTGAGATCGAATAATCGACGAAGGGTCGCATTATCGATTCGGGATAGGTTGTGAGGTACGACATTAGAAATTAGACAGGCGATTTTAGTTGATTGAGTTATTAACAAAAAAAAAAAAGAGAACAAAGAGGGGCTGAGCCCCCTTCTCTTTGAGAAAGGCGCGATGAGGGGGGGGTTCTCTGCCCCTGCCCTATGAACCCCACGGCAGAGAAGCGAAAGAAAGAGAGGGAGAGTGAGAGAGGGGGAGGCCGGCGGTGTGCCACCACACCGGCGGCCGGCCGGCCATCACCCAGCTCGCATGGGAGTCGCACCCAGGGCGAGTAGAGAAGAGAGATCGAGAGATGGAGGGAATGAGGATCTGTGCCACTAGTGGTCGACGTCGGTGTGCGTCAGCCAGGCGTCATCGGCAAGTGGGCACGGATCTGGCGACGAGGCACAACCAAGAGAGGGCTAGGAGTAGATCGGGCAGGGCTAATTCGAACCAGGTTGTAAAAATGGGTCGAGTTGGGTTCCGATTGCGCGTGGATTAGGCGTGGCTGTAATGAGAGGGTCGAAGACTCGGTCTTGTAGCACTCAAAGTTGAGCCCAGCAACCTTTGAACGAAATCCTCTAGCTTGGAATCGAGGTGGGTGTTCCTCGCCTCCTAAATTAGTACTAATTTCGCGGAATCGATGTTGCATGCTAGACTGGCATAGCCAAATTTGTTAGAATGTGCTGCCTGAGATTGGATTCTGAGATGAAACATACATGTGTAGCTTCGATTCGAATCAATTTAGTTAATTTATGCCTAAGATTGTAATTCGAAGTGAATTATACGTGTTTAGCGTTAATTCGAATGTATGTAGTTAATGGATGCCTGAAATTGTAAATTAACGCGAATTATGTGCGTTTAGCTTCAATTCGAATCAATAAACGTAAATCATGCCTGAGTTGTTAATTCGAAGTAAATTAAAAGTGTTTAGCATCGATTCAAGTTAATTAGTTGATGCGTGAAAAAGGATTAAAAACGAAGTTAGTTTAATGTGTTTAGAATCGATTCAAATGAATTTAGCTAGTTCATGCCTAAAAGTTTAGTTCGAAATGAATTATGAATGCTTTGAATTGATATATGAACATTCAGTTAATTCATGTTAGTTTAATAACTTCGAAACGAACTATGAATGTCTGGAATCGATGTATGTATGCTTCGTTGTATCATAATCGTTCATTAATTACAAAATGAATTATGAATGCTTTGAATCGATATATGAACACTTAGTTAATGCGTGCTCATTCAATAGCTTCTAAATGAATTATGAATGCTTTGAATCCACACATGTTCACTTAGTCAATTCACACTCGATTAATAGTTTCGAAAGAAATGAGTATGCTTGGAATCGATACTTGCATAATTAGTTAGTTTATACCTGGGTAGTAACTTTGACATGATAAATGAATGCCTAAAGTCGTATTTATGTTTATGTGATTTATTTAGATTTGAATAGTAATTTCGATGTAAATAACGAATGTTTAGATCTGCATTTTGTCTAAGTGACCTAAATGGTTTCGAATAGCAACAGTGACATAATAAACGGAAACTTAGAATCGTATTATGTTGAAATAGCTCAATTAGACTTGAAATGTAACTTCGAAACCAATGTTTATGAATGTTTGGTCGTTCCATGATCGTGTGTGAACTTCAAAGTGCATCGTACGTCTTTAAAGCCAACGTTTATGAATGTTTGGTTGTTCCATGATCGTGTATGAACTTCGAAGTGCATTGTACGTGTTTAAAATTAATGTATATAAATGTTTAGTCAATCTATGATCGTCTACATGCTTAACTATCCCATAATGGCCTACTAACTCTGAATTAAGTTATAAATGCTTAGAGCCTTATCATGTTTGAACTGCCAAGTAAAGTTCTATAGTTTTATATGTGTACGTGATGGCGTGTATGCGTACGTATGCTTGCTGTAACGCACCGCTAAATGGTGCTGCTTGCCCAGGTAAGTACCTAAACCTTACCTTTTCATAAATTAGTATGATAATATGTTGTGTTTGATAAATCGATGAATCGAGTTGGTAGTTGGATGGTTTGAGAAAAGAATTATGAGCGTTCGAGGTCTTGTGGTACGGTGCAAGTGAGGAGGGAGACTGGGCTGTGAATTAACCGCAATCGTGTGGATTGCGAGGCCATGTGTGGCTCATTGTGTTGAATTGATTATGAAGTGCTTGAATGTGATGCATGTGCACCCCTCTTCCCTTCGATGTTCTCAACTTGCATTATGTGCATCATGGTGGGTTTTTCAAAGAATGATTTCATGTTTTGAAATGATAGTAGCCATAGTTATTAGTGTATGATGGCCTATTTTAACTAAATGAATGCAATTTTGAAGTGAACTCGCTCGAACGGGGGAATCCCTAAAGAGTTTTAGAAATGGAGTGAGTTACATGTTAAATGATTTTGCCAAACGACACAACAAAAATTATTAGCCATTATGGCCGATACGCTTTCCTTGGCTAAGACAATGTGCTATGGTCCCTGTGGACACTATGTTAAGAATGATGACTGCCTAGGGATTACGTCCTGGTACTAGGAAACCCTAGAAGACCCTGACGAGGGTAATGGTTCAATATGTTTATGTAATCATCCCAGGAGTAAGAGCTTATGTGTGAGCGTTAGGTCTCACTATGGGGTTCGAGAATAGATCTCACCCACTCAGTACCCTGTAATGATCTTATGCCAGAAGTATTTTCGTACTAAGTTAAGAAGAGCAAATGGCCCTTGCCACTTTAAACGATTAAAAAGGAAAGGAAGTTCTTTTTATGGGCCCTAAGAGGCCATATGGAATGATGTATGAAAAGCTTATAAGGGTCGTTGTACGGTCAAAATGAAATGGAACTTCCTTTAAAGCTAAAGAAAATGTTTACAACGAAAGAAAAGAAAGCTTTTAATGAATGAGCAATGAGATGACCCTCAAGCATGTTTAAATGTGGATTTTACTATCATGTGGCCTCATCCTTATCCATATCGAACATGTCTGACTTAAAGTGCATGAATTGGGAAAGAAAGTTATAGCATGTTGAAAGTTCCATGAATGAAGGCATCTCTCCTAAAAGAATGAACGTTGATATGTGAATGGCCTACGAGGGAGACATGTGGCTTAATATGATGATTAATAATACATAGATGCTTGATACGTGTTTATGTGTGCCTCATGTATATTATATGAATGAAATGCCAAGAAGGTATGTTACAAAAAGAAAGACCCCTATGCTTAACCCTCGATGCTTGCTTATGTGCTTAACTACTTGTTATTCAAGGAACTTAGTCATTGAGGGGCCTAGAAATATGTTTGGGTGGTTAAGATGAAGTTTTGTTTAGCAATCCTCCTTTAAAGGTTTTAAGGACACCTAATATGATAGTATAGTATGAATACGTGTTATGTGACTATTAAAGATATTACTGCCTGCAATGGTTTTGGTTTTAAGGGGGTTGGGGGACACTCACTGAGCGTGTGGTTGCTCATCCCACTACTTTTTCCCCCTTTTCCCCAGGTATTCTTTATAATAGGAAAAAGATTGAATTAGCTATGACAAGATGGAATCCGTTCATGCTTGCAAGGTGTAGTTTGTGTCCATTGAAGAGATCTTACATGTTTAGTGAAGTCACGTTATGTATTCTCCATTTGAAATGTTTGTAAACAGGTATTCTAAGTTCATGTAATGCATAGCCGCTCTGTATGGCCTTATGAGCCAACCTTCTAGTCAGTTAGATGTCTTTTGATTAAAGATAGTTATGATTTGGGATGTAAACCCCAATACTCCGGTTGTGTGAACCGTTGAGTTGTATCTTCCATGTCTTCTTTATTCATGAATTAATCTGGTTGGTGTACTCCGAGCGAGTGGCTCGTTGAGTTATGAACTCCGGCGTGTGGCCGTTGAGCTATGTTTCAAATGTTTGTGCTTCCGTTAATTTACAGGGACTTATCGTAAGGCTTTTAGCCTGGAAATGGTCAGTTTTTAGGGGGAACTCTGCCCATTTCGTGCTAGGAATTAAGTAAGAAGTTAAGAAAAACGTAACGCTTCTGGCCTAGGGGCTAGGGGCGTTACATTGATGGTATCAGAGCAAAGGTCCTGCGACCATAGGCCGCGACCTGAGTCATGCATTCATATAGTCCAATAGGAGCGTGTTCATAATGATGTGATATATGCCCACTAAGTCTACAATTGTGCGTTGAATGTGAATCTTGGCGTATTCAGCTAGCTAGGTACTGCTCGAGTGAGCTCACTAATCGAGTGAACGAATGAATTGTTAAGGGTGTAAGCCGAGTAACTTGTTTTCTCATGAATGAGTTAAGTATTAGCCCAATCGAATGTTGTTTGCTTATTTGCTTATACTCCTTGACGGTTTGAAATTGAATGACTGGAAAGTCTTAACCCTAAGCCCATCTTTGCCCCCGAAGTACAATTTGCTCCTCGGGCCCCATAATGGAGTGAGCAAACGTACTCAAAGGTTGGTAGAGAGAGAGGTAGAAGCAGTTAAACTATTTCCTTTTGAAAACCTAAGGACCTTGCCAGTTAAAGCCTTCTGATTAGTGAGTTAGAGCCGAGCCAAGTTTTCTTACACCAAAAGATTAACTCTTAGTTAGTGATGATGAGGCAGTTTAGATTCGCAAATACGCGCCCTTATGTTTATCAAATGTTGCTCGTAGATGCGTATGTGCTAAGATGAGTACATTGATAGAGTCCTTCGTATTGAGCTAGGAAAGGAATGATTGGAAATTAGCTGCTATGCTTGATAATCCTACTAAATGGTACCTTGCTGATGTGAATTTAGAATTGCCTGAGTGAAATTAAAGGATATTTTCGTACGCATGCTTGAAAAACTATGTGCTAGCGGTAAGATGTGAATAAACATTGCGTAAAGTGTACCTACCATCCTCCTTCCTTGCCATTGTTACCTAATTCGTGTATTACTTGCTTTCTATTATATGGATTGTTATCCGTGATTGGGGTGACGATGTTTTGGCTTGGACGAACCCAATACACCTAGAAATCAAAAGGGAGGAAGAACCTAGCAGACTTTGGAATTGTACATAGCAATGATCTCTACTAAGGAAAGCAAACTACAGTAAGACCCATATGATCACCTGTAAGATAGACGTACCCCGTAAGACCAGTAGCGCCACTATTCTTACCCCTTGTTATCTGATTAATGGCTAGTCTCTAGTTACTTTGGACAAGCCCAAGGCATACCTTTGGCCCTAGAATGCTAATGAGGATTGCTATCGTTTATACCGGCCTAGGTGACTCTTGTACAACATTATTGTGAACCATTGTGTTTTACAACATGCTATGTTTTCATAAACGTCTGGAAGCCTATATTGTTATATGCAATGGCATGTATGGTTATTCGTGTCTTTCATAAGTGAGAGGTATAGTAAATAAGCCACTTGGTATGTGTTTAAATTTATTTCTAGTTGAGTGCGCCACTGAGTTGGCCAAATAATTCAAGTTATGTGAATGTTTGCTTCATATAACCGTGCTTATCTGATGATAGCATAGCAACTGTGAGCATACCTCATAACATGATTACGTAATTGTGGCCTTTGCATTCGAATGCTTACCCTTGTATGTATCCTTACATGATGTGCTAAGATACTCGTAATGGTAGCGGAGTTACTCATTGCCTATATGCCTAAGCTCTATGTTTCATATGTTTGATTGAGTGGCTAAAAACTCATATGCCTAGCAAAAAGATCTTGTGGCCATAGGGGTTTCATTCGCATTTATTGGCCCTGCACCTTCTTTGCCCAGACCATATGACATGCCAGCATACTTGCGACCATACTTGAATGCGTGACTTAAAGGGATATGAATGGATGTGTACAAAACAATCCCTGATAGGCTATAACTAAGTATCCTGGCATAGTATGACTAAGTTAGCTGCATCAAGTCTTGCATGCTGAATTCTATGTGTACATGGTAGGTTTCATAGAGAACATTGGATAGTGCTTTGCTAGCCATCATATATGCTACCAACGCTGTCTTACTATACTTTGCTTAGCATGTTTGGCCTTACCTCCAGCCTAGTTGTCTTATAGCTAGTTACGACACCGTTTGGCATAGTAGCACTACCATTTCTCGGGTTACATGTATGTACACACATACTTGCTCGTAAGAACCTATAAGAAGCGGCATTGCGTTGGTTAAACTCGAAATCTGTTTTTCCTATGAGATTGCAAATTACCCAAGTGGCAATGCCTTGGGAAGCCACCTTACCCTGGCAGTTAAACCCTTGTGGAACGATAGTTGAGTTATGTAAGAGCAATATTAGGTATGAGGAATCCTTTGCTAAACCCGCCACAACCAAGAAACCATGTATCAACCTCCCATGAACAATTAATGCGTGGATACCTACAAGTCTATTGCTGAGTCTTGTCCCACATCCCTGTCGTCTAACTCCCCAAGTTGATTCCTTGCATGACTAATGGGTTGTACATTTATCCTCTTGTAAGTTGTGTACCGTGTGTGTGATGGACTGATTCACGCTGCATGTGATTCTTGGCTTGAAAACATTAAGTTATCGATTTCATGTAATGTCATTATGCCAAGGTGATTTAACCTGATGCTTGAATTGTTCTTATCACTCTAGAGTGTCATAGGGGTCTCAGGGTTAACTGTTATGACCCTTGTTTGATGCGACCTAAAGTCATATCCTTGGACGCCAACCCATAGCGATGCATGTGCATAGAGCTCCTTGTAATGATACGAGTAGTGCGCAGGAGATTCAAAGTCCTTGTCCCTTTCGAAAATGAGTTTAATATGGTTTTCCACGCCAACTCATTTGCCCCTCTCCAATGCGATTTGCCCTCGGAGCCTAAATAGAGTGAGTAGACGCTTGAAGAGGATTGGCGAAGAGGAGACTGGATACCATAAGCCATTTTCCTTCGATTTAAAAGAAGTAATGTCTTCAAAATGACCTTTTGGAAACCAATCGTGTAGATCCTAGTTATGTGTGTGCATTCTAGGAAAGACCGAACTTAGATATTGAATTTTGAGGACGAAATTCTTTTAAGGGGGGAAGAGTGTAACGCCCCACATTTTTGTTTTCCGTTAAGCTAATTAAATGTCCTTTTTACGTTCTAAAATTGTATTTTTAGTAGCCGTATGAGTTAAATTATTAATCGATGTGCTTTTGGGAGCTATACTTTTATTAAAAAGGATATTATTATTGCTACTATTGATTTCAAAGTCGATTCGTGCCATTTATGCCTTTAAATTATATCAATAGTTTAATTTAGTCGTTATTCGATTTATTTAGTCGTTTCTTGAAAACGATAAGGTTTTCAACCTTAGAATTAGTTTGTGGTTTATTGAATTGGACCTAGACGTTTTTGAGATCGAATAATCGACGAAGGGTCGCATTATCGATTCGGGATAGGTTGTGAGGTACGACATTAGAAATTAGACAGGCGATTTTAGTTGATTGAGTTATTAACCAAAAAAAAAAAAGAGAACAAAGAGGGGCTGAGCCCCCTTCTCTTTGAGAAAGGCGCGATGAGGGGGGGTTCTCTGCCCCTGCCCCACGAACCCCACGGCAGAGAAGCGAAAGAAAGAGAGGGAGAGTGAGAGAGGGGGAGGCCGGCGGTGTGCCACCACACCGGCGGCCGGCCGGCCATCACCCAGCTCGCATGGGAGTCGCACCCAGGGCGAGTAGAGAAGAGAGATCGAGAGATGGAGGGAATGAGGATCTGTGCCACTAGTGGTCGACGCCGGTGTGCGTCAGCCAGGCGTCATCGGCAAGTGGGCACGGATCTGGCGACGAGGCACAACCAAGAGAGGGCTAGGAGTAGATCGGGCAGGGCTAATTCGAACCAGGTTGTAAAAATGGGTCGAGTTGGGTTCCGATTGCGCGTGGATTAGGCGTGGCTGCAATGAGAGGGTCGAAGACTCGGTCTTGTAGCACTCAAAGTTGAGCCCAGCAACCTTTGAACGAATCCTCTAGCTTGGAATCGAGGTGGTATTCCTCGCCTCCTAAATTAGTACTAATTTCGCGGAATCGATGTTGCATGCTAGACTGGCATAGCCAAATTTGTTAGAATGTGCTGCCTGAGATTGGATTCTGAGATGAAACATTTATGTGTAGCTTCGATTCGAATCAATTTAGTTAATTTATGCCTAAGATTGTAATTTGAAGTGAATTATACGTGTTTAGCGTTAATTCGAATGTATGTAGTTAATGGATGCCTGAAATTGTAAATTAACGCGAATTATGTGCGTTTAGCTTCAATTCGAATCAATAAACGTAAATCATGCATGAGTTGTTAATTCGAAGTAAATTAAACGTGTTTAGCATCGATTCAAGTTAATTAGTTGATGCGTGAAAAAGGATTAAAAACGAAGTTAGTTTAATGTGTTTAGAATCGATTCAAATGAATTTAGCTAGTTCATGCCTAAAAGTTTAGTTCGAAATGAATTATGAATGCTTTGAATTGATATATGAACATTCAGTTAATTCATGTTAGTTTAATAACTTCGAAACGAACTATGAATGTCTGGAATCGATGTATGTATGCTTCGTTGTATCATAATCGTTCATTAATTACAAAATGAATTATGAATGCTTTGAATCGATATATGAACACTTAGTTAATGCGTGCTCATTCAATAGCTTCTAAATGAATTATGAATGCTTTGAATCCACACATGTTCACTTAGTCAATTCACACTCGATTAATAGTTTCGAAAGAAATGAGTATGCTTGGAATCGATACTTGCGTAATTAGTTAGTTTATACCTGGGTAGTAACTTTGACATGATAAATGAATGCCTAAAGTCGTGTTTATGTTTATGTGATTTATTTAGATTTGAATAGTAATTTCGATGTAAATAACAAATGTTTAGATCCGCATTTTGTCTAAGTGACCTAAATGGGTTCGAAGAGCAACAGTGACATAATAAACGGAAACTTAGAATCGTATTATGCTGAAATAGCTCAATTAGACTTGAAATGTAACTTCGAAACCAACGTTTATGAATGTTTGGTCGTTCCATGATCGTGTGTGAACTTCAAAGTGCATCGTACGTCTTTAAAGCCAACGTTTATGAATGTTTGGTTGTTCCATGATCGTGTATGAACTTCGAAGTGCATCGTACGTGTTTAAAATTAATGTATATAAATGTTTAGTCAATCTATGATCGTCTATATGCTTAACTATCCCATAATGGCCTACTAACTCTGAAGTAAGTTATAAATGCTTAGAGCCTTATCATGTTTGAACTGCCAAGTAAAGTTCTATAGTTTTATATGTGTACGTGATGGCGTGTATGCGTACGTATGCTTGCTGTAACGCACCGCTAAATGGTGCTGCTTGCCCAGGTAAGTACCTAAACCTTACCTTTTCATAAATTAGTATGATAATATGTTGTGTTTGATAAATCGATGAATCGAGTTGGTAGTTGGATGGTTTGAGGAAAGAATTATGAGCGTTCGAGGTCTTGTGGTACGGTGCAAGTGAGGAGGGAGACTGGACTGTGAATTGACCGCAATCGTGTGGATTGCGAGGCCATGTGTGGCTCATTGTGTTGAATTGATTATGAAGTGCTTGAATGTGATGCATGTGCACCCCTCTTCCCTTCGATGTTCTCAACTTGCATTATGTGCATCATGGTGGGTTTTTCAAAGAATGATTTCATGTTTTGAAATGATAGTAGCCATAGTTATTAGTGTATGATGGCCTATTTTAACTAAATGAATGCAGTTTTGGAAGTGAACTCGCTCGAACGGGGGAATCCCTAAAGAGTTTTAGAAATGGAGTGAGTTACATGTTAAATGATTTTGCCAAACGACACAACAAAAATTATTAGCCATTATGGCCGATACGCTTTCCTTGGCTAAGACAATGTGCTATGGTCCCTGTGGACACTATGTTAAGAATGATGACTGCCTAGCGATTACGTCCTGGTACTAGGAAACCCTAGAAGACCCTGACGAGGGTAATGGTTCAATATGTTTATGTAGCCATCCCGGGAGTAAGAGTTTATGTGTGAGCGTTAGGTCTCACTATGGGGTTCGAGAATAGATCTCACCCACTCAGCACCCTGTAATGATCTCATGCCAGAAGTATTTTCGTACTAAGTTAAGAAAAGCAAATGGCCCTTGCCACTTTAAACGATTAAAAAGGAAAGGAAGTTCTTTTTATGGGCCCTAAGAGGCCATATGGAATGATGTATGAAAAGCTTATAAGGGTCGTTGTACGGCCAAAATGAAATGGAACTTCCTTCAAAGCTAAAGAAAATGTTTGCAACGAAAGAAAAGAAAGCTTTTAATGAATGAGCAATGAGATGACCCTCAAGCATGTTTGAATGTGGATTTTACTATCATGTGGCCTCATCCTTATCCATATCGAACATGTCTGACTTAAAGTGCCTGAATTGAGAAAGAAAGTTATAGAATGTTAAAAGTTCCATGAATGAAGGCATCTCTCCTAAAAGAATGAACGTTGATATGTGAATGGCCTACGAGGGTGACATGTGGCTTAATATGATGATTAATAATACATAGATGCTTGATACGTGTTTATGTGTGCCTCATGTATATTATATGAATGAAATGCCAAGAAGTTATGTTACAAAAAGAAAGACCCCTATGCTTAACCCTCGATGCTTGCTTATGTGCTTAACTACTTGTTATTCAAGGAACTTAGTCATTGAGGGGCCTAGAAATATGTTTGGGTGGTTAAGATGAAGTTTTGTTTAGCAATCCTCCTTTAAAGGTTTTAAGGACACCTAATATGATAGTATAGTATGAATACGTGTTATGTGACTATTAAAGATATTACTGCCTGTAATGGTTTTGGTTTTAAGGGGGTTGGGGGACACTCACTGAGCGTGTGGTTGCTCATCCCACTACTTTTTCCCCCTTTTCCCCAGGTATTCTTTATAATAGGAAAAAGATTGAATTAGCTATGACAAGATGGAATCCGTTCATGCTTGCAAGGTGTAGTTTGTGTCCATTGAAGAGATCTTACGTGTTTAGTGAAGTCACGTTATGTATTCTCCGTTTGAAATGTTTGTAAACAGGTATTCTAAGTTCATGTAATGCATATTGTTTATGAGTCGCTCTGTATGGCCTTATGAGCCAACCTTCTAGTCAGTTAGATGTCTTTTGATTAAAGATAGTTATGATTTGGGATGTAAACCCCAATACTCCGATTGTGTGAACCGTTGAGTTGTATCTTCCATTTCTTCTTTATTCATGAATTAATCTGGTTGGTGTACTCCGAGCGAGTGGCTCGTTGAGTTATGAACTCCAGTGTGTGACCGTTGAGTTATGTTTCAAATGTTTGCGCTTTCGTTGATTTACAGGGACTTATCGTAAGGCTTTTAGCCTGGAAATGGTCAGTTTTTAGGGGGAACTCTGCCCATTTCATCCCAGGAATTAAGTAAGAAGTTAGGAAAAACGTAACGCTTCTGACCTAGGGGCTGGGGGCGTTACATCAATACACCCCAATTATGAAATTAGAGAAAGGATAGGTTTAGCTTTTCCCTTAATACATGTCAAGTGGCTTCTCTTTGATTTAGTTGAATAACTTGATTATTGGTAGTTCATTCGTTAGAATTGTTTTAATATCAAATGTCATTTGGCTTAATTAATTTCATGTTAGTTGAATAGTTTTTCTAGTAACCTTAATTTCATCATCGTCCCGAGGACACAACCCTTAAGTACTACAGCGAGAGCTGTACACTTGCGGCTTTTTGTTCATCACTTAAAATTACCCAACAGGTTTCCATACCAAGGAGAAACTCAGCTCTAACACAAAAGTTAATGGATATGCCAATCAACTCAACTCACGCTCAAAGGAATGCAGGGCTAGCTAAGAACATTAAGAACTCAACTTTTAGTTTAAAGGAATCCGAAAGGAAATGGGGATGAAAGATAGAACTAATCTTCATTCTTGGATACAGATAACACCACTAAGATCAAGGTTAGGACCCTTAAACTTGAATAAGATACAGGAACATCGCTTAAACAAGCTTAAGACTTTACTTGAACACCACCTTACTTGGCCTAAGGATAAACAAGCTAAGTAGTCGGTTTGATCAAAGGAGCTAGGCTCTTTTCTCATTCAAAGTGTAATACATTCTGGTTACAAAATGAGGTGCTTGCCTAGCTTATACACATCCAAGCTGCCTAGGAAAAAGATTAGGAACTTTCTTCATGCTTAAGAAACCTCTAATCATGCTTAAAGCTAGCTTACATTCGGTTTAGTTACAAAGCAAGATTGAGCAAACTAATTACAAGTAATGAGTCTTGTAAAGCAAAATGTTAAATCCTTAAACTCTTCTAATCTCTTCATTACGCCGTAAGAAGGCTGCTTGCACACGGAGGAGAGACGAAAAGGCTGTTAGCAGCAAGCACTTTACGATGAGCTAATGAGAGTATTCTTGCCTTTCTTGCCTTATTTCTCATTGGATTTGCATTTGGCTGGGCTAAGAAGGCCCATGATTGTGATTCAACTCCTTTGACTACCAAATGATGCTGCTGGACCTTGATTGGATGCCAAAAAGAAGAGAAACCACCAAATGCACCAATTGGACAGAACTGAGCAGTTTGCAAGCGGTTTTTAGGTGCCACATTTCTCATGCAAAAAGTGAGTATGATTTGGATTTCCTTCCATAGGGGGAAACTTTGGGATGTCTACTAATGTTGCATACTAAACAGAACCAAGCAGAACTGGGTCCAATCCAGCGCAGGTTGCAAGAAGGCCTTAGTTCTTCAATATAGATCTAATCTAAGTTGCTTTTCTTACTTGGTCCAAATAGCTAGTATCTTAGGGAACCTAAATATGCAAAAATATTTGACTTAAACCTCAAGGAGGCCTAACTAACCAGCACTACAAAACCAGGTTTGAACTCTTCTTTGAACCCGGATGAACCTGTTTGATCCCCTTGGAAAATGTGAGTCATCCTTTGGACTTTGGATGGTGAATTGAGACTACCTGGACCTATTTGAGCATCCTCATTGGGCTAACTAGATGGGACTCCATCAAACACTTGGAAGAAAAATCCATTGTTATCCAAGAAAAGATCAAGGTTCAAGAGGACAATCTATTTTGGTCCAAAAGGAGAATAAGTCTATTTTGGGTTTTACTAAAACAAAGGACGAGGAAAACTTGGTCATAGATGAGAGATCCCTTAAAGCTTTCAATCTAGAGTCTACCTCACTAGATCCTCGCATTGAAGAAACAATGAAGGTTCAAACTCATGCTCCAGTTGATGATGTCATGAAGGTCCAAGTTCATGTCTAAAAAGTTTCATGGAGGTTTTATCAATGGAAATAAGAAGCTCATTTGATCCTTGTATATCCCTCTTAAAAGCGCAGCAAGAATTAAGTCCCATCTCATCCTCTCTTCAGTGTGTCTACCTTCTCATACTCTCTCTCTATCTCCCCTCTCTATATCCTCCCATCCTCCACGCATTACCTTCCTCAAAAATTAATCCCATCTTCATTTTTCTTTGTCAGATTTCCATCTTCTTCTTTAACTCTTCTCGTTTTGTTGTGTCACTATACATGTAACTAGAGAACTCATAGCCTATAAAGAGCCTCAAGGAAGTAGAGGAGAAATCAACGCCGACAACAATAAGTTTGGTGGTAGTCAGATCTATTGTTGGTGGTGATTGCGTTGGAAGTTCTAGTCTAAAATTTTGAAATTTTAGGGTTGAAATTTTGAAGCTTCAAATATGAGATGGCTTTCCAATCAAAGCAATTTTAGGTTTGCATGTATGTTTCAATTAGATGAATACATCAATTTTTGGGGTCATTATTCTCATTCAGCCTCTTCTCTATTCCTTCATTTTTTGATTTGCAGATTTGTTGAGATAGACTTTTACATACAGAGTTTCTAGAGAGATCAATGGATTCCCTTGTAGATTTTCTTATGAATGTAGTAAGGTTTATTTGATGGCTAAAGCTAAGAGAGATTATGGTATTTATGTTTAAATTTATGATATGTGAATGTGCCAAGGCTTTTTTTTTTAATTATCCAATGTGAATATTGTCGAAGTTGTCTTAATTTGAATTCTGGTGAATATGCTTTGATTTGAATTTTAGTTAAATTATGTAAATTCGTGAAACACATACTCTCAAGTTGGCTCTTGATAAGGGTTTGTTGATCTTGGGTTGTACTTTACCTCCTAAATAACATATGTCAATCTCTTTCTCGGATGTGAACGTTGAGATTTGTTAATTGTTATTGTTTAACCATTCAATTTGTGAATGATATATTAAATTTCAAATTTCAGATTTTGAAGTTTGAATATCACATCTGATTTTTTTTTTTTAATGAAGAAAAAACATATTGATGGATACCATCCTAATATGATTTTTAAATCTAAAAAAATAAATTGTAACCGAAATTGGTCAAAACTTTTAACGGCGTCCTTCATAATTTTCATCAATGTAAGGGCGCCTTCTTTATTTACGATAACGTGGATGCCTTACCTTCTACATTACAAAATTCGTATTTTTATTAGCTATATGAGTTAAATTAGTATCGATGTACTTATGTGAGCGATAATTTTATTAAAAAGAATTATTATTGCTATTGTTGATTTTAAAGTAAATTTGTGCTATCTGTGCCCTTAAATTAGATCGATAGTTTAATTTAGTCGTTATTCGATTTATTCGTCATTTCCCGAATGCGAGTAGGTTGTTAACTTTAGAATTAGTTTCGATGTTTAATAAATCGAACCTTTATATATTTGGGAACAAATAGTCGATAGAAGGCCGTATTAACGATTCGGGTTTAGAGTTCGGGATACGAACTAGACTAGAGGTACTAATTACTAAACTGCTTGAGACAAAAAAAAAAGAAAAAGGAACATCAAGGGGGCCGAAGCCCCCTTTCTTTGGCCAAAAAGACACGACGTAGAGAGAGAGGGATGGGGTTCCCTGCCACCCGTGACCCCCCGACCACCGCGGTAGAGAGAGAGAGAGAGAGAGAGAGAGGAGGCGTCGGGGACCGGTTGTGGCACCACGCGCGGCCACCTCCCTGCCTGGCAACCCCATTACCGGTGACCACCACAGAGAGGGTGAGAGATGTTGGGCGATCGAGAGGAGGCTGAGGAAACCGGTGACGGCGATATGGGTCGACGGTGGGCATGGCGGCGACGGCGGCACTGCTGGTCGTCCATTCGTGCCAGCGAAGAGAGAAGGAAAGCGATTGAGTGGGATCAAACGGTTCAGGGAGTTAGGGTTTTGACACCTTGGCACACCGCCACTAAGGCAGCATGGTTCCGGTGAGTGGGCGTGGCTTCGACGACGAAGCACAATCGAAGGAGGGCTAGGATTAGATCGGGCAGGGATGATTCGAACCAGGTTGCAAAAATGGGTCGAATTGGGGTTCGATTTCGCGTAGGTTAGGCATGGCTGCAGTGAGAGGATCGAAGTCTCGGTCTTCCAGGACTCAAAGTTGAGCCCAACAGCCTTTGAACGAATCTCTAGCCTGGATTCGAGGTGGGTGTTTCTCGCCTCCTAAGTATTAGTAGTTTTGAAATCGTTTTAAACTTTAAGTTGCGATGCATGTTAAGTTTAGTCAGTTTATGCCTGAGAATGACTTCCGATCGTTAAATATTTGTTTAGCTAATTAATGCTCAAAAGTGGCTCTAAATCGATACATGTTAGTTTAGTTAGTACATGCCTGAAAGTTTAGATCGAAATGAGTTATGTATGTTTAGAATCGATTCAAGTATGCTCCGTTAATACATGCCTGAAAATTTAACTTGAATAATAACTTCAATATAATAAACGAATGCCTTGATTCATATTATGCTTAGTTGGTTTAATTAGGCTTGAATAGTAACTTCGATGTACTAAACGAACGCCTTGAATCGTATTATATTTCAATGGGTTCATTATGCTTGAATAGTAACTTCGGTGTACTAAACCAACTTCTTGAATCGTATAATGCTTAAATGGCTAAATTAGGCTTGAAATGTAACCTCGAAATAATGAATGAACGTCTCGAATCGATGCTTGTCCATTTAGTTGAATTATGCTCGTGAAATAGCTTGGAAACAACATTCGAACGACGAAATGAACATGTTTACCCCCTTAACTGCAATACATGAATGTAATCGTGTTTCATGCTTTGTTAGATTAATTCAGCTTGCTAAGCATTCGTTTCAAGTTAATGCGATATGAATACATATATATGTATATATGGTTATAACTGTTAGTTGTAGCGCACTACGGAATGATATTTGCTTGATCGGTAAGTTATGTATTGGTAAGTTTACATATCGCTTTTCAGTACGATATAGGGGATTTGAATGTTATGATTATTGATGTGAAAACCGAGAAGGTAGTTGGATGGTTTAAGGTAGAACTATGAGTGGTTTGAGGTTCTTTGTGGTACGGTGCTTGTGAGGAGGGAGCCTGGGTTGAGAATTAGCCACAATCGTATGGATTGCGAGGCCATGTGTGGCTTATTGTACTGAATTGATTATGAAGTGTTTGAATATGATACATGTGGATCCCCTTCCCTTCCATGTCCTCGAGTTACATTATGTGCATAAGGGTGAGTTTTTCGAAGAAGGATGTCATGTTTTGAAATGATAGTAGCCATAATTATTAGTACATGATGGCCTATTTTAGCTAAATGAATGCAGTTTTGGGAGAGAACTCGCTTGAACGGGGGAATCCCTAAAGAGTTTTATAAAGGCATGAGTTGTATGATAAAGGATTTCGCTGTGAGAGGCACCAAAATTATTAGCCGTTATGGCCCATACGCTTTCAATTGGCTAAGATAATGTGCTTTGAACAATATGTTATGAATGATGTTAGCCTAGGGAATAAGTCCTAGTACTAGGAGACCCTAGAAGACCCTAACGAGGGTAATGGTCTGATATGTTATATGCAGCCGTCCTGGAGTAAGAGCTTAAGCGTGAGCATTAGGTCTCACTATGGGGTTGAGAATAGATCTCACCGAATTAGCACCTTATAATGATCTTATGCCAGATGTATTTTCTTAATAAGCAAAGAAAAGCAATTGGCATTTTGCCATTTTAAGTATTTTAGAAGAAAGAAAGTTTCAAGGGCCATTAAGAGGCCAGTTGAATGAAATGTGAAAAGTTTATAAGGGTCATTATGCGACCAATACGAAAGAGATTTCCTTTAATTAAAATGAGCCTCAAAGAGGCTATGAAAAGAGTTTTTATGGGCCTCAAGAGGCTAAGCAAAGTATTTTCAAGAAAAGAAGGAAAGCTTTCTGTGCATGTTCTGTGTTTTTCTTATGAATGAAATGTGAATGAGATTTCAAGTAAGGTAAGTCAAGTGTTTTCACAAAAAGAAAGAAAGACACATATGCATATTCCCAGTATAACTTATGAATAAGATGCTAAGTAGGATATGATCGTGAAAAGAAAGCCTTATGAGCATATTTCATGCATACCCTATGAATGAGATTTGAATGAGACTTGAAATTTGTGTGTGCCTTATGCATATCGTATGAATGAAATGCCAAGAACAGTATGATTATGAAAAGAGATAACCTTATGTGCATGTCATATGAATGATATTTCATGTATAGTTTAAATGAAATGCTAAGAAGTTGTGTTATAAAAAGAAAGATCCCTATGTTTAGCCCTCGATGTTCACTTACGTGCTTAACTGCTTGTTAGTGAAAGAACTTAGTCATTGAGGGACCTAGAAATATGTTTTGGTGGTTAAAATAAAGTTTATGTTTAGTAATCCTTCCATAAGGATTTTATGAGTTCTTAATATTATAGTAAAGTATGAATACGTGATATGTGACTATTAAAGGTATTATTTCCTGCAACGGTTTTGGTTTTAAGGGGGATCGAGGGACACTCACTAAGCGTGTGGTTGCTCATCCCACTACTCTTTCCCCTTTTTCCCCTAGGTTTTCTTTGTGACTGGAAGAAGTTGAGTCAGCTATGTCAAGATGGAGTCTATTCTCGCTTGCAAGGTGTCATGTCTGCCTACTTACATCTTTAATGAAGTCATGTAAAGTATTCTTAGTTTGTAAACGTTTGTAAATAATTATTCTAGTTCATGTAATACATATGGTATGAAGGTCGCTCTGTATAGCCGTATGAGCCAACCATCTAATTAGTTAGATGTTTTCTTGGTCAAAGTTAGTTATGATTTGGAATGTAAACCCCAATACTTCGGTTGTGTGAACCGTTGAGTTGTATCTTTCATTTCTTCTTTATTAATGAACTATTCTATTTGGTGTACTCCAAGCGAGTGGCTTGTTGAGTTATGAACTCCGGCGTGTAGCCCTGAGCTTCTTTTAAATGTTTTACACTTCCGCTGATTTACAGGGGTTTATTGTAAGACTTTTAGCCTGGAAACAGTCAGTTTTTAGGGGAGACTCTGTCCGTTTCGCCCCAGAATTTTAAGTAAGAAGTTAAGAAAATATAACGCTCCTGGCCCTAGGGCTGGGGGTGTTACATTGATGGTAACCCCAATACTTCGGTCTTGCATCTCATATAGTCGCCTAGGAACATATTGTGATAATGTGACATATGTTGTGCTTTGTGTGCAAATGTGAGCTTGTATGATTGTTGCTGCACTTAACTGGTTATGTATGGCTCGAGAAGGCCGATTGAGTAAAAGTGGTGAGTTGTGCATTAGTATAGGAGTCCAATAGCTCTCCCCATACCTTTAGGTGACGTTAACTTCATTGGTGCAATATGTTTCTAACATGCTAATTTACTTCATTGATTGACTTTTAGGTGATCCGGTTAAACCAATCGGATGTATGTGAGTTGTGTGTTAGGATGTGAGTCCAATTCATTTCCATGTTCTTGTGTGAGCTAAGTGATGTTTTGAGTGATAAATGTTTTCTTCGTGCGCTCTAATCAGACGATCAATAGTTCAAGCACATCGATTTAAACTTGAACAGTTGAAAAATCTCTCTCTAGCTCATCTTTGCCCGTGAAGTACGATTTGCTCCTCGGGCCCCATAATGGAGTGAGCGGACGTACTTGAAGGTTGGTAGAGAGAGAGTTAGAAACAGTTAATCATCCTTTTGTTAAAAACAAAGAGATTCGAAATAGATAAGCTATTTTTCATCCTTTGAAACTCAAGATTTTGAGATGTTAATGCCATTTTGATGGTTGAGCCAAGTTTATCTTACACCGAAGGATTAGCTTCCCGCTAGTGATGATAAGGGAGTTTAGATTCACAAATACGCGCCCTTATGTTCGTCAAATGTTGCTTGTAAATGTGTATGTGCTAAGATGTGTACGACGGTAGAAATCCTTCGTAATGGGCTAGGAAAGGAATAATGGGAAATTAGTTGCTATGATTGATAATCCTACTAAATGATACCTTGCTATGGTGAATTTTGAATTGCCTGAGTGAAATTAGGGGATATTTCACATGCATGCTTGAAAAACTAAATGCTAGTGATAGGATTTCGTTAAATATTGCGTAAGAATACCTACTGTTCCCCTTTCTTGCCATTGTTGCCTAAACCGTGTATTACTTGCATTCTATTATACGAATTGTTATTCGTGAATGGGGTGATGAAGTTTTGGCTCAAACGAACTCTAATACAGCTAGAAAGCGAAAGGGAGGAAGAACCTAGCAGACTTTGGAATCGTACATAGTAAATGATCACAACTAAGGTAAACGACCTACAGTGAGACTCCTATGATCACCTGTGGGATGGGTGTACCTCATAAGACCTCAACGCGTACCTATTAGACCAGTAATGTCAACCATACTCAAACAACCCTAGCAGCTGGACACCAATCCTTCCTAAATTGGACGATGTTTAGGGTAAGCCATTGACCATAGGTTGCAGAAGGGGGATTGTGCGCGTATATACAATTCTAGGTGTTCTTTCTAAGTGACGACCTCGTCAATCTGCATGTCTTAAGAATTTCTTATGACGCCAAGTGATGCTATGTGTTGTCTCTATTACCTTGCTATGAAATGAAAACCCCCTGGTTAAGTAGCTTAGTTTTGAAATGCTTCGATTTTGTATGCTAACGAATGAGCTTGACTTAAGTCGAATCGGTATGTGACTTGATTATTCAGATTATCTGAGCTTGGTGATTCATGACATGACATAACCTCTGACTTGTTGCTTGCATTCCGTGAATTCTATGATTCCACATAATAGCTGAATAACTGCATTCACACATATTGAAGCATGATGAGACGACCATAGAAACCTGCATTTACACATTCTTGCCTTTGTATGATTGATCAGAGTGGCGCAGCGAAAGCATATAGGCCCATAAGCCATGGACCCCAGACTTATCCTTTTACTATAGGTTGCAACCTAGGGTTTGCATTTACATACGGTCATATAGGTACATTCTTATGTGACAATGAATGAGTTTAAGTGCCTTTGAGTATCAAGGTGGCATACGTGTAGTGCTAAGCTCATAGGAACTTATATAGTTACTTTGGACTTGTTATTAAATAGTCATTGGTGTGATTTATCAAACAGTATGATCTCTGGGCCATTGTTTATACTCCACCAATTTTATTATCTTATAGTATAGCTTGAGTGGTTGTATACACATATATTTAATGCATGACTTAATGACTGTAAGAGGCTGCATTCATATATGTTCACCTTTATATATTTCATGTTATCATAATAATAATAATAATAATATTTACGATTATCATAATTATTATTATTATTAGCTCTACTAAAACTTCGGGATGTTATAGTTTATCTCCCTTAAACTAAGTTTCATCCTTGAACTTAAAATAGAAGTGATTTGTACCTTAAGAGAAGAGATATGGGTATCTAATGTATGCCATAGCCTCCTAAGTAGCCTATTGTGTGGACTGATTAGCCCACAAGATTTTCACTAATGGTGTTCATTGACTTAAAGAAAGTTCATAGAGTACCTAGAGAAGTGCCATGGAGATGCTTTAAGAAAAAACAAGTGTTGATTACATATATTCAAGTTGTTAAAGATATGTGTGACGGAGTAAGGATAAGAGTTAGGACCTTACGAGGGGACATAGATAATTTTTCTATAGATATTCGACTTCATCAAGTATCAGCGCCAATCCCTTTTCTTTTCACTATGGTTATGGATGAGCTCCCTAGAAGGAAACCAGATAGGGTAACATAGTGTATGATATTTGCTAATAATATTGTTGTTATCAATGAGATTAAGGATAGAGTTAACAATAAGTTGGAGTGATAGAGAAACACCTTGGAGTCTTAAAGGTTTTAAATTGAGCATGTCAAAGATTGAATACTTAAATGTCGATTCAATGGAGGGGAAGGTAGTATTAAAGTTAAAGTGGTCGTTACTGAAGTGGCTACACCAAGGGTTAAGAAGTTCAGATATATAGGCTTGATCATTCAATAAAAAGGGGATATTGACAAGGACATTAACCAATGAATAAAGGTAGAATGATAAAAATGAAAGAGTGCATAAGGAGTGTTATGGGATAAGAACATTCCACTATGATTGAAGATAAGAGTTTATCTTATGGCTGTTAGACTAGCTTTATCTATAAGGTAGAGTGTTAGCTAATCATGAGGATTAAATTGTAGAAGGAGATGGTCGTAAAGATGAGGATGATTCATTAAATGTTTGGCCATTTGAGATTGAATGTGATCAAGAATGAAGTGATTCGCGCCTATAGAGCATAAAATAAGAAAAACTAGATTTAGATTGCTTGGTGATGTGAAGAGAAGGAGTCTAGATGCATAAGTGAGAAGATGTAAGGGGATTAACCTTTCAGAGTGTAGAAGAGCTCGACGCAAATCTAGTGCGAACTAAAATAAAGTGATTAGTTACAATTTGAATAATTTAGGGCTAACTGAGGACATAACTTAGGATGGAAGTCTATAGAGGTCTAGGATTAGGCTGCAGATTATAGCTGACTTGCTTATTGCCTTCTTTTTTAGCTTTTGGGTTCATAAGGAATATTGATATGTCGTTTTGGCTGTATCTTATCTTGCATTTCCTGTATTTGTGAATGTTCACCGTATTTTGATCTTAGCACATGTAGTTTTTATCTATGGTAGTTTTACGGATTTATCTTTCTTTTATATTTAATGCGACTAGATTTTAGTTTTATTACTTTTTACTACCTTTTGTATGTTAATTCACCTCTAAACTATTTTCTAAAGTTTTTTTTAGAGATCTGTTAGAATTGGTCACTCTATAGGCAGGGGTGTTCATATAGGTAATGTCGCATAGGTAATGTCGCATACATCTGAATCTCTCCAGAATCCATACAAGTAGCACTCACACTGGGAGATGTTGGTGGTTGCTTTTCATGATAATTTGATAATGTGGATTGGTTGCTCTTCATATGTAAGATCCTTTGTTATTATTGGGCCAACTCAATCAAAGATCTTATAGGATCCAACATATCGATGGCTTAATTTTTCCACTTTGCCAAATCTTATAATCGCCTTAGAGGGTGACACCTTCGAAGATGCCTTGCTTCTAACCTCAAATTCTATAGGTCTACGCCTCTTCTAAGTGTGGCTTCATTCTTTATATTGAGCAACCCTCATATTTACTTGGACCTTTCTAATTTTATCAACTACATCTTGTATCACTTCTGGGCCAACACCAAGGTTTCATCTATGTCACTCCAACATAGAGAGGACCTATACTTTCACCCACATTATGCCTCAAAGGGTGCCATTTTTATGCTTCATGATGGTTGTTGTTATGTGAGAATTTAATTAATGGGAAATGTTCTTGCCATGCTCCTTGGAAGTCTAGGACATATATTCACAACATGTCCTATAGGGTTTGATTGGTTCTCTTTGTCTACCCATCAGTTTTAGGGTGCTATAAAGTATTAAGGTTCAACATTGTCCCAAGTGCCTTTCAAAAAATAGCCTACACACGTGACAAGAATCTAGAATCCTCATTGGATATGATGTCACTTGGAATTCCAAGTAGTCACCACCTCCTTAATACATATTCTAGCCAACATCTGTACTTTTAACTTTTCATTAATGGCTAGGAAACAGGCTAACTTAGTTAACGATCCAAAATTGCCCATATAGCATCCTTTCCCCCTGATCTTTAGGCTAGTTCATAACAAAGTCTAGGGACAAAGAATCCCACTTCCACAATGGCTTTGGCTGGTCGACAGTGATCAAATTTCACTTACTGACCTGTTAAGCATTGTGCATGAAATCCACCATTCGTAGCTCTACCAAAATCTCCGCCAAAGGTTCTTATGCATTTTGTTACCCCCAAGATGAACTACGCAAGGTGTTTAGTTAGCTTCTAACAAGATCTTATCTTTTATATCCATGTTACTAGGAACATGCAATCATCTCTTAAACCTTAATGACCCATCTTCATGAATCACAAAGCTTAGGGATTTCCTAACATTTACATCCTTCTTGACTTCTTCAATGTAGGGTTTGTATCTTGCGTCTGAATAATATCATCGATAAGGCTTGAGTTCACCTGCATTTTCATTAGTTTCCTGTTATGATTTCTACAAATTAGTTCTACTCCTAAAGCACTGATGGTTCTTATCTATAGTAGGAGTTAGGGTTGAGAAGTATATTTTATATTATGAGAGGAATTTTAACTCAAGGGTTCTACTACCACATTAGCTTTGCTTGTTTGGTATTAGACATCTAGGTTATAATCTTTAATGAGTTCTAGCTAACAAATTTGCCTTGTATATAGGTCCTGGTGGGTGAACTAGTATTCCAAATTCTTATGGTCAATGTTTATCTTACATGGCACACTGTCTAAGTAGTGTCTCATATGTTGAGGGCAAAAATGATCGTAACTAATTCCAAGTCATGTGTAAGGTAGTTAAAATCAAATGTTTTTAACTAATATGAGGCATAGCAATGAGCCTATCATTTTGCATAAGGGCACAACCTAAACCCTTCTTAGATGCATTGCTATAGATGGTGAAACCCTAATTCTAATAAAGAAAGGCTCAGACGGGGGCAATGGAAAGGTGTTCCTTTAATTATGAGAAAGCAAATTTACACTCTAGCATTAACTCAAATTAGGTGTCCTTCATTAAGTGGGTAAGAAGGTCCGCAATACATGAGAAGTTTTCTATAAAATTTCTATGGAACCTCAAGAAATTTTGAACTATAGAAATATTTATCAGTGGTGATTCCGAAAGATTCTTCCGAGGTACTGTTGATGATGACGTGGGATAAAAGAACGGGTTTATCTAACAGTTCGCGTGCAATACCTGACATCCTCTTCTTCAAAGGCCCAACTTGCAAAAAGGGCATCCCCGGGTTGTGGACTAGAGAACACCTCTCCAACGGTCAAGTTAGTCTAGGGTCCAAGTCAAAGGTCAATAAAAAGACAATGCTGTATGAATTAAATGTGTCAAACTGCCAACCCCTTTCTCGAGGAGGGTAGGTGACTATTTATAGTCCATTCAACAAAGGGTAAAATATTAATCTTACCTGGAACACTCCACATGGGCTACCAGTCTTGGCAAGGAAGGGCCCTGGGGGGGAGCCCCTAGGGTGGCATTTAGGGCCCATTATTCGGGTTATGGGCCTTCTCTATGGGTCTAGCTTGGATGGGTATATTTTGGGAAAATTAGATTTTTCCCAATCATTTAACCCTCACATTTTACTTGCATATCGAGCCAGGGGAGTAGTCAGGTAGAATATGGAGAACTGCCCATAGCCGACATACATCCCGGGGGCTTTGGAAATTGGGCCCTTGTAACGGATGGCCCTGCGCCACCAACCATAGTTGGGCAAGTTTCGAGACTTGGACAACGGTCTTAGGAAACGACCTTCTTCGCAAGTATAAAATGCGACTACCGACGAAGGGGTGTTCCATCCTTTATTTTTCAGTAACGATCATTATCTGGCGTTCCTTCCATGGCTTTCCCACGTTCCCTTAGTACCAAGGAGATGGCTGAGTACATTGTCCGCCACTTTGAGTGGGACCGGCGTGGGGTTGCCTGCCCCCGTCACCTCTCCCGAAGGACTTTCAGGCCTTATGCCCGAGCTATGAGCTGGCTGTGGCCGAGGAGGCTGCTGAGCACTTCGTACTCCCAGAGCTGCCCCAGGTAATCTTTTATACAATGCTTCTAAATGAGGCCGAGAGGCTTGGGGTGTTGCATGGGCGAGCGCTCCGAACACTGGAGTCATCCCTCATCGAGCTCCGTTGGAGCACCTTTGAGTTGTAGGTGTGGTTGTATGGTAATCGAATTCTCGAAGCCCGGTTTCGGACAAAGGCTGAGCTAGAGGAAAGTTCAGGGGCTGGTCAACAGGAAGAGGACTCAGACGTGGAGCTGGAGGGTGAGGGCTCAGCCACTGAGGGGGCAGCCTCCCCTTTTGACGATGACAAGCAGGGGTGAGGTCATCAAGCCCTGAACGCGCGGCCTATCCCCCACTAGCTTTTTTTTTTGTATCGCCTATATTGATAGTAATAAAATGGCCATGCTTTCATGCCTTCCTAAATAGTCATTATTCTGTTTGTGTTGGTCTCAATTTGTGCTGACTAGATGGCCATGTGGCTGAAATGAATTGGCCATTAGGCTGTTCGGAGTATCTCCATGTTCCCCTACTCTCTGTATGCCCCTTCTATAAATAAGCTTCATACTCCTAGAAATGATGTTCAGGCATCCATCCTTGAGGAAGGAGTGGTATAACGGGAGAGGAAAGAAGACAAAGAACGCTCGGTATGCCCATTTCCCCTTTCATTTTGGCATTTCCTCCCCTCTACGACACCAGGGAGATGACCGACTATGTGAGGGAATCTTTCATCTGGCGTTGGGAAAGAGCCACGCGTCTGCCTCATCCCCTTTCCAAAGATTGCCACATCCTATGCCCACACTTTTCATTGTCTAAGGCCAAGGGAGCAGCGACCGACTTTGAGCTCCCTGAGATGGTGCAGGCGACATTCTATGCCATGTTGGTGAATGTTGCCGTAGAGTTGGGTGTGGTGGGCGGTTTTATGGCCGAAGGCCTGAAGTCGCCCTTTGTGGGTCTGAGGTGGTCAAGTTTTGAGGCCTGGATGAGCTGTATCGATCACGAACTAAAAGAAGCGCAGCTTCGGCAATGGGCCGTCGCAGTGGAGGTCCGTGGTCCTTCAAACGGTCAGGAAGAAAGCCCGGGATCAAATGGCCCCCCGCCTCCTTCTAGTGACGAGGAGTAACCTTAGGTTTCTCTTGAATTCTCTCTTATATCGCGCCCCTTCCTTTCCTTAGACCACCCCCTGTGGGGGTTTTTGATAATAAAATGGTATTTCTTCGTCATGAAGAGCTATTTTCTTCCTGCCTTGCATTGCATTTTGTGCTGAATGATTAGCTCAAGGTCCACAAAAATGTTTGCATCTTACTTTAGGTCAGAATTTCACAATGCATAGCCACATGGCGAGGTTAGAGTGGCTGGCTGCTCCCTCGGCGATTGCAATCCCTTGGACATCAGTCTCCTCTCTTTATAAAAGAAGGTGAAATCTCAATAAAGTTTTATAACTTTCCCTTGCAGATGAAAAACGAGAAAGGCAGGGAGGCTAGAGAGGGAAAATAGAGATGAACCTTTTTCCCTATTTCGCAAGCACAGTGCAGGTGGCCGAGTACGTTCGTGATAACTTTCGATGGGCACTGAGGGATCCTTCGGCTCCAGGCCCTAGGCCGCTTCCGTCGGACTACCATAGCCTCTGTCCTCGTTTCTACCTCGGGGTGGTGACGCGATATGCTTATGATTCCAACACCCAGGAAATGGTGCAGATAATCTTTTACGGCATGGTTATAGATGACGTCACTGAATTGGGTATTCCACGCAGGCTCACCATGGATTTCGTGACGTGAGCTATATAAAAACTGGACTGGGGCTCTGTGGAGGCCTGGCTAGGGGACAATGGCTGAAGGCTCCGAAGAGCCCAGGCTTCTCGTTTAGCCAATCCCCCGGTGATCCCCGTGTTAGCAGGCGGCCCCTCAAGGGGGAAGACGACCTCCTTTCCTGCCTTCTAGGACACCGCGCAGGCGGCGGAGTATGTCAGGGACAACCTCTGCCTTGTGAGGGAATCCTCAAGCCTTCGTCCGAACCTGCTTCCTTTGCATTTCATGGCCTACTACCCCGAGTTTGACCATATTGTGGCGATGCAGCTTACACATGCTGCCCATATCCCTGAGATGATGCAGGCAATCTTTTATGCCATGGTGATCAATGACACGGCAGAGCTAAGGCTCATTAGGAGGGAGACTAGGGAGAGCCTGATGTTGGACTTATAGGACTTGAGATGGGACATCATTGAGGTGTGACTGTTGTCTATTGAGGATAAGCTCAAAGATGCCTAGGTTCCTCGCCTGGTGGAGACAGTGCATAATCCTCGCCCACACCCAGCGGTGACTTCAGGGCTGAGGGATGCACGACCCCTGTCAAGTAACGAGGAGCAGTACTAAGATGCCCCTTCCCTTGTACGTCCCCCCTACGAGGGATGTGTGTGTAATCGCAAATCTTGATAATAAAACACTGCCTTTTTTTCTTTCAGGAGCAGACAATTCTTTGCCTTTGTTTCTTATCATTTTATTTTTATTATTTTCATGAATGGGGTTCTTGCCCATAAGTGCCATGTGTCAATGGTGGATTGGTTGGTGGAGACCTCAGGACGGGCAGTGTACTTCGATCTGCTTCCTTCCCTATAAAAAGGGTGACGAGTCTTCTTTGTCATGTCACATCCTGCTCACCTCCAATCCTTTGGAGAAGAAAAAGAAGAGGGAAATGGTTCGCTTTCTGAACTTCACTAGCACTGAGATGACGGCCGAATACGTTCGAGAAACCTTTTGATGGCCTCTGAGGGAGACCTCGGCTCAGCATCCAAGGCCTCTCCCTGAGGATCACCTTGTCCTTTGTCCGAGTTTTAACCTTGGTGTGGCTACATGGCATGCTCAGGACTCCAATATCCCTGAGGTGGTGCAGGCGATCTTCTACGCCATGGTCATGTGGGATCCCTTTGAGTTTTGGTTCGAGAACGTCGAGTACAGGCTCAGGGCAGCTCGCGCTTTACGCCCTATGAATCCGCCCGCTGACCTCACGTCTTCTAGCGGACCTGTGGAAGCCTCTGGTTTAAGTGATGCTTCTCCTATGTCAAGTGACGAGGAGTAGGCATAGGAGTTTTCATTGTATTCTCTTTTTGTGCTTGCAAAGACACTATATACTGATCTGGCTGGTGTAGTAAAAGATCCTTTTATGACTCGCCTCTTTGTACTATTTGTTTACATGCACGTGTTGTGACCGGTCGTAATGCCGTACTCTATGACCTTTAGCCCCCACTAGGGCTTAGAAGTATAGCGATTGATAGTGAGGCCGTGCTCTGAAACCCTTGGCCCCCACTGGGGCTAAGAGTGTAGCGATCGGCCATAGAGCCATGCTCTGAGGCCCTTAGCCCCTATCGGGGCTGAGTGGAGCACCCGGCCATAAGGTCGTATTCGAGGACTCCTAGCCCCCTACTGGGGCGAAGAGTGTGGCGATTGACATAAAGGCCATGCTCTGTGACCCTTAGCCCCTGCTGGGGCTAAGAGTGTAGCGACCAGCTGTTAGGCCGTACTCATGGACCCTAAGCCCCCACTGGGACTGAGAGTGTAGCGACCGGTCGTTAGGCCATACTTATGGACCCTTAGCCCCCACTGGGGCAAAGAGTATAGCGACCGACCATTAGGCCGTGCTTATGGACCTTTAGCCCTCACCGCCATGCTCATGGACCCTTAGCCCCCTTTGGGGCTAAGATTGTTGCGACCGGCTGTTAGGCCGTGCTTACGGACCCTTAGCCCCTACTAGGGTCAAGAGTATAGCGACCGACCGTTAGGCCATACACATGGACCATTAGCCCCTACTGTGGCCAAGAATGTAGCGACCAGTCGTTAGACCATGCTCATGGACCCTTAGCCCCCACTGGGGCTAAGAGTGGAGCGATTGGTTAGGCCGTGCTTGAGGGCCCTCAGCTCATGGGGTTATGCGTATAGCGACCGACCATAAGGCAGTGCACTCAGAGGTCCACTCTCCCTAAAGGTCTAGGATTTCTTGCTAGTGAAGAGGTGATAACAGGGTGCCACATGGCACTGGTTGGGAGGGGTTGCGCCTTCTGGGTGTCTCGGGAGGAGTGTCCCCCTTCCTCGCTCTATATAAAGGTGTAGATTCGGCGGAAAAGGTCATTTTGTCATCGCATATTTGAACCATCTAGAGAGAGAAATGACCTCTAGAGTGAGAGGCTCTGCCCCCTTCCTCCTTCTGCATTTAAATTCATTGTAGTGTCTCAAGCTCCTCCCTCGTATCTTTGAAGGCTTTACTTGGGTATTCATCCTCATCTTCAAACGGCCTCCTTGAATCTTTATCTTCTGCAGGTACACCTTCATACCCCTTTCAAGCATTCGTTTGTTGTACTTGTAAATTACGTCATCATCTTGCTTATCTAGTGAGGAAGTTCCTGAAGGGTTGGCCAGTCCCCAAGTGGAGGGCTGCCATCTACAATTCCCTAGTCCCGGCCTTTATTGATGGTCGGGTAGTTGCGGGCATCCCCCGAAAGAATCAATGTTGGGAACCCAAAAAGATTCCCTATGTAGTGCCCCTTTTGAACTAGGCACTCCCTCGTGGTCTAGCTGCGAGTACTCCTCCACCCCTAGCATCCTCAGTCCTGAGGTGGAGGTCTCATACCCATGGAAGATCACCATTGTTGGCTATATGACTGATTTCTAGGTATGAAGAATGGCAAAAACCAAGTCCACTCTCTGCATCAGGTCTCCAGATGAGTTCTTGGCCAAGGTTACACAAGGAAATCCTTATTCTACCCCAAGCTCATCAAAACTGGGGGCCGAGGTGGCCTCCACTAGTACTAGCTCTACCTCGGGGGAGACCTCCTCCTCCTCTTCTGATAGTTCGTTAAGATATTCGTCCTCGGAGGGGGCGTCAACTAGCTCCGCGTCCCACGAAGGGCCTTCTGCTCTGGGCAAGTCAGTACTTAAGAGGAAAGGCCATTCTCCTGTGGGACTAGTTCCTGAGATTGTGTCAGAGGGACTAGAGTTCCCAGGGGCCCCAGCCCACTCGGGCCCACAGGATGGTTCAGGCAGTCTCTTTCCCGACCCCAAGGTCGTTCCTACACTAAAGAGGATGGCTCTCGAGAAGCAATACCTCATGCCTGCAGGGTACACCTTTGTAATCCCCGAGGCGGATGCAACCGTGAATGAGCCGTCTGCCAAATGTATAGCAGTTTATCGCGCGGCTCTCAACTACGGTCTCAGATTCCCTATTTACCCATTGATTGAAGAGATTTTGAACAAGTGCGAACTAGCGCCCGTGTAGGTTGTGCCTACATCATGGCACAACATTTGCTCTTTCATCGTGACTTGCAAACTGCGCAGCCTCACCTGTTCTTCACGAGCATTTAGTCTCGTATACACCGTCTAGAGGGTTCCCAAGAAGACCGGGGACTTGGGATAGTATTGTTTCAACAACAGGGTGGGATTCATGACAGCCATTGAGAAGAAGTCAAAGGTGAAATATTGGAAATATGACTTCCTCTTTGTCCGCCGAGAGTCAGGTTAGGGAAATGTTCCTAATTAGAATGAGGGTAAACACGTTAGGAGCCCCTTCGGGGAAGCCACGGTTAAGGAGAGAAAAACGGGCCCACTACTTCCAATTCTATATACGGGAGGATGATAGGCCCCGACCCATCCCCAAGTTTATGGCTCAGGCAATAGAATCAGTGAAGGGCCCTGAGAGGAGGAAGAGCAAGTCTAGTGACAGGGAACCTTTGAATTGGCTCCCCAAGTTGAAGTTTTTCAGAAACGACTTCTTCCTTACCGCGGTGGGCGTTTTAATCCTTAAGAATGTTTCTAAGGGTATTGGTTGTCTCTGTATTTGTCAGCCTTTCTGTTTGATTCTGACCTGACATCTTTTTTTTTTATATAGAGCACGCGAGGGCAAGGTTGACGGTCTTTGAGGCTAGGGATGCCACTCCTGAGCAAGTGGCAGCCGATGTCGAGCGCCGTCGGGAAGAGGAGAGGCCGCACCTTGTGAACCAGCAAGTCAAGAAGGTACATTTTAGAACCTCGTTTGCCCCCCCTTCATCATGACCCCTAGTTTGGAGTAAACTGACAAGTTATTTTGACCATAGGCACCCCTTCTAGTATCGCGCGGAAAGAAGCCCGTAATCAGCTTACTGGTCCGCACGTGCCAACGAACTGAGGGCCGTCCCGATGAGACCGCGGCATCCACCCCCACCTATGCGGCGGAAGCAGGAGCTGAATAGTCTGCCCCTCGGCACTCTGGAAGCCGGTCAGCTGAGGATCGCAACCCCATCTCCAAGAGCACCCTGCCTCCACTAAGGACGCGGGGACTACTTCTCAGGTTCTCCCTCGAGCGCTTAGCGACCGCCCATCAATTTTATCAAGGCTAACCTTGCGGCTAAGTTTTCACTTATCCAGGACATAGTTAAGTCCTGGGACTTGGTGACCTCGGATCCCCCCAAGATTACCAAGGAAGAGGTGACAATGGCAGAAGCATTCGCTCGAGGGGTGAGAGCCGCGGCAGAGTGTCAAAGGCTGGAGGGACTGGCGACTGGTACTTACGGTGCTGGGAAAAGTTGAAGGCTGAACAAGATGCCCGAGAGGCCAAGAAGAAAGACCTATAGCGCTAGCTGGAGGAGGCACTTTCAAAGGCCAAGGCTAAGACGACCGCGGGGGCTGAAAGGACGGCTCAAGCGAAGGAGCAAGGCTATCAGCAGGGCCGCGCCGATACCTTAGGGTATCTGCGCATGGTCTTGGTGACGCTGGCCCAAGAATTTCAAGAGGATGGCTACTTCAAGGCCTACCTCCCCTACGTGGACGAGCACCAGTGGGCTGAGGACGAGGGCTGAGACCCCGAGGAGGGAGCAAGGCTATCAGCAGGGCCGCGCAGATACCCTAGCGCCAATACCTTAGGGTATCTGCGCAAGGTCTTGGTGACGCTGGCCCAAGAATTTCAAGAGGATGGCTACTTCAACGCCTACCTCCCCTATGTGGACGAGCACCAGTGGGCCGAGGACGAGGGCTGAGACCCCGAGGAGGTGGAGTTTATTCCTCCTTCCGGTGAGGGTGATGGTGTAGGGGATGAGGCAACTAACCCCTTAGATGCTGATGCCGGGGCTTCTGAAGATGAGGGCTGTGAGGATAGTGGAGAGCCTGATATGTAGCCCCCCTCTTTTTCCTTCTTTCGTGTTCATCTACTTTTCTTTTCTTCTTTTTTTTTTTTAGCTAAGGCTGTATTCGCAATTTGTTAATGAAAAACATTCATTTTCGGTAGCCGCGCTTCTTTCATTGATCATTCTTCTATTGCGCACTTATTCTTTGATTTTAGCCTGCATTTTCATTCCTCATACATCGTAGGGTAGTAGCCCCCAAGCGAAAGAACAAGTAATGCGTCATTTTTCCAAGGGTCTAAGAGAACCTTAGCCCCCCTAGGGCTAAGAGTGCAGCGACCAGTTGTAAGGCCGTGCTTTGGGATCATTAGCCCCCACTGGGGTTGAGAGTGTAGCGACTGGTTGTAAGGCCATGCTCTGAGACCCTTAGCCCCCACTGGAGCTAAAAGTGTAGCGATCGGCAGCAAGACCATGTCCTGGGACACTTAGCCCCTACTGAGGCTAAGAGTGTGGCGATCGGCTGTAAGGCCGTGCTTTGAGATCTTTAGCCCCACTGGAGCTAAGAGTGTAGTGACCGGTCGTAAGGCCGTGCTTTGAGACCCTTAGGCCCTACTGAGGCTAAGGGTGTGGCGATCAGCCGTAAAGTCGTGCTTTGAGACCCTTAGCCCCCACTGGAGCTAAGAGTGTAGCGACCGGTCGTAAGGCCATGCTATGAGACCCTTAGCCCCCACTGGAGCTAAGCGTGTAGCGACCGGCTGTCAAGCTGTGCTCTGAGACCCTTAGCCCCTACTGGAGCTAAGAATGTGGCGACTGGCCGCAAAGCCGTGCTCTGGGACCTTTAGCCCCTATTGGGGCTAAGAGTGTAGCGACCGGCTGTAAGGCCGTGCTCTGGGACCCTTAGCCCCCACTGGGGCTAAGAGTGTAACGAATGGCCGTAAGGCCGTACTCTGAGACCCTTAGGCCCACTGGAGCTAAGAGTGTAGCGACCGGCAGCAAGGCCATGCTCTAGGACCCTTAGCCCCCACTAGGGCTAAGCGTGTAGTGACTGGCTGTAAGGCCGTGCTTTGGGACCCTTAGCCCCTACTGGGGCTAAGAGTGTAGTGACCGGCCGTAAGGCCATGCCCTGGGACCCTTAACCATAGTGCAGCGACCGGCCGCAAGGCCATGCTCTGGGACCCTTAGCCCTTACTAGGGCTAAGAGTGTAGTGACCAGCCTTAAGGCCGTGCTTTGGGACCCTTAGCCCCTACTGGGGCTAAGAGTGTAGCGACTGACCTTAAAGCCGTGCTCTAGGACGCTTAGCCCCTACTGGGGCTAAGAGTGTAGTGACCGGCCTTAAGGCCGTGCTCTGGGACCCTTAGCGCCTACTGGGGCTAAGAGTGTAGCAGCCGGCTGTGAGGCCGTGCTCTGGGATCCTTAGCTCCAGTAGCAGCCGGCCGTGAGGCCGTGCTCTGGGATTCTTAGCCTCCACTGGAGCTAAGAATGTAGCGATTAGCCGCAAGGCCGTGCCCTGGGACTCTTAGGCCCCACTAGGGCTAAGCGTACAGCGACTGGCCGTAAAGCCGTGCTCTGGGACCCTTAGACCCTGATGGGGCTAAGAGTGTAGATTGCGTATGAGTGCGAAAGTGTCACTGTGGGATTTTTATTTCTCGTAAGCAAGGAATACATAACAAAAGCATGGTCTTAAGTGTAGTACTTTCTCAGGTTTCTACTATTCGAGGTTCGTGGTATGGGGGATTCACTGGCGGTCTCGAGGCGATACGTTACGCAGCAGACTTGAGAAGTAACTTTGTATGGGCCTTCCCAATTGGTAGTGAGTATACCATGTTCCCCTGTGTGAGCTATGGCTTCCATATGCCAGAAAATGAGTTCACCTACATGAATCGGTTGTAGTCGCACTGCACGGTTGTGCAGGCATGTGATGCGGAGTTTGTAAAGGGCTTTTCGAAGGAGAGCATCACCACAGATAGAGGGGAGGAGGTCGAGGGCTTCTCAGAGCGCTGCATTGTTCAACTCTTCCTGGGAAGTTGTCAACTGATGAGTGTGGAAAGCATCTTCTACGGGTAGAACAGCCTCAGACCCATAAGCTAACATGAAAGGCGCCACGCCAGTGGCAGTTTTCTCGGTGGTATGAAGGGACCATAGGATGCCGTGCAGTTCTTCCGCCTATTTTCCCTTTGCGTCATCAAGTTTCTTCTGTAGGCCATGGAGAATAGACTTGCTGGTCGCTTCGACTTGGCTGTTAGTATAGGGATGAGCAACGGCGGTGAACCGAGCTTGGCAGCCTACATTACTGAGATAGTCGGTGAGCCTATTGGTGAGATGATGGCACAGGGGATGCCGAAGCGAGTGATGATGTTCCACCAAATGAACCTTCGTACTTCGGCGGTGGTAATGGAGGCGACGGCTTCGGCCTCTATCCACTTGGTAAAGTAGTCTACCGCTACAAAGAGATACTTTTGCTGCCTGTAGCCTTGGGGAAAAGGCTGAGAATATCTATTCCCCACGCGGCGAATGGCAGGGGGCTGAGGATTGGCGTCATGGGGTGGAGGGGACTCGTTAGATGGGAGCGAACTTCTGGCATTTATCACAAGTTCGCACTAGTGTCATGGCATCCTCCTGCAAGCTGGGCCAGTAATAGCCAGTTCGAATGGCTGTCACAGCTAGAGCGCGACCTCCGGCATATGTGTTGTAAACGCCTTCATGCAGCTCTTCCAGTATCTTTCTTCCTTCCTCCAGGGTCACACAACGTAGGAGGGGCCGAGCGAAAGATCTCTTGTATAGGATCCCCTAGTATAGGATAAACCAGTTCAACCTCTTCTTTACTCTATCCGCTTCTTTAGGATTCGCAAGAAGGGTACCATCAGCGAGCTACGCGCGGATAGGATCCATCCATGTCGAGCTTCTGTCTAACCACAACACTTCATGTAGATCAATGCTCCTCTCCGTCAGGGTTTCCCACTGAATGTTTTTGGGCTTCTCGTCATCGGACGAGCTTGCCAGTTTAGACAGGGCATAAGCCTGTCAGTTCTCTGAGTGAGGGATATGCATGATCGCAAAGTGCTTTAGTAACTTAGTCGCCTCCCATACCTGCCGAACATATGCGGCCATGGTGTCGTCCTCTGCTTCATATGCGCCGTTGAGCTGGCTGACGACTAACTGGGAGTTAGAGAAGGCTTGGACAGAGTCGGCCCCTACGGTGTAACATAGCTTTATTCCTGTAATGAGGGCTTCATACTCTGCTTCTTTGGTGGACGCTTTGAACATGAACTTCAAAGCGTGCTCGTACCATATCCCGGTGGAACTTTCAATGATGAGGCCGGCCCCACTCCCGTCCTTGGTGGACGAGCTGTCTACATACAAGTTCAAAGGTCACACGTTTAAATCACCTTCTCGGCTGGTGTCATATTCTCGGCCAAAAATTTAGCTAGCACATGGGCTTTGATGGCCCATCGTGGTTCAAAGGCTAAGTTGTAGCATGACAATTCAAGAGCGGCCCTGAGGTATCTAACTTCTGAAGGACGTTCTTCAAGGGTTGATCGGTTAGGACCAGGATCTTATGAGCCTCAAAGTAGGGCCTCAGCTTCCGACTGGCCATCACTAGGCATAAGCAAACTTCTCTCTAAGAGGGTAGTTTACTTCCGCCCCCACCAAGATGTGACTCACGTAGTACTCATATTGACTCACGAGAACAGCGTAAACTGCGTGCTCTGAAACGGCCAGATACAGGGCTATAATTTCCCCTTCTAGGGGACTGGCGATTTTGGGCAGCTGAGCCAGGTAGGTCTTTAATGCTTGGAAGGCCTCGTCAGCCTACTGGTCTCAACTGAAGTTGGCCAGCTATCGTAAGATGCAGAAGAATGGCTGGCACTTGTCTGCGAACCGGGACACAAATCGGCCCAAGGCAGCTATGCAGCCGGTTAGGCATTGCACTTCTCTTACACTCTGTGGTGGCTTCATGTCAAGGACGGTTTGGATCTTGTCCGGGTTAGCTCCGATTCCGTGGCTGCTAATCATGAATCCCAGAAATTTGGCCGACCATACCCCGAACACACACTTTTTGGGGGGTTAAGCTTCATGTTGAAGGCCCGAAGTATATCGAATGTCTTTCTTAAGTTATGGCCATGATCCCCATTGGCCTTGCTTTTTACTATCATATCATCATCATATACCTCCATGGTTTTGCCAACAAGGGGTTCGAACAGTTTGTTAACCAAGCGCTGGTAAGTGGCCCCTGCATTCTTTAATTAAAAAAGCATCATCTTATAACAGTGGAGGCTGTGGCCCGTCATAAACGCAGTCTTTTCCTGATCTTCCAAACAGAAGGGTATTTGGTGGTACCCGGAGAAAACATCCATGAAACTCAATAAAGCATGCTCGGCTGCGCGTCTACCAACTTATCAATCTTCGGCGGTGGGTAGCTATCCTTCGAGCAAGCCTTGTTCAAATCCGTGTAATCCACACATATTCTCCACATCCTGTTGGGTTTCTTCACTAACACCACATTCGAGATCTACTCAGGGCATTGGCATTCTCGAATGAACCCAGTTTTTAGCAACTTTTGTACTTTAGCATTGGTAGCGGTCGCTCTTTCTGGGCCCATATGGCACTCTTTCTGGACGACCAACCTGTGATGAGGGTCCACATTTAGCTGGTGTTCCATAACGGTTGGGGCGATGCCGGGCATTTCCTCAGGTCCAAATGCGAAGACATCTCTATACTCCTGCAGGAGCAAGAGTAGTGATTGTCGATCGAGGGCAGTCATATCTCGGCCCGGCTGAACCGTGCACTCAACCCAACCGGGACATAAATCGGCCCAAGGCAGCTATGCAGCCGGTTAGGCATTGCACTTCTCTTACACTCTGTGGTGGCTTCATGTCAAGGACGGTTTGGATCTTGTCTGGGTTAGCTCCGATTCCGTGGCTGCTAATCATGAATCCCAGAAATTTGGCCGACCATACCCCGAACACACACTTTTTGGGGGGTTAAGCTTCATGTTGAAGGCCCGAAGTATATCGAATGTCTTTCTTAAGTTATGGCCATGATCCCCATTGGCCTTGCTTTTTACTATCATATCATCATCATATACCTCCATGGTTTTGCCAACAATGGGTTCGAACAGTTTGTTAACCAAGCGCTGGTAAGTGGCCCCTGCATTCTTTAATTAAAAAAGCATCATCTTATAACAGTGGAGGCTGTGGCCCGTCATAAACGCAGTCTTTTCCTGATCTTCCAAACAGAAGGGTATTTGGTGGTACCCGGAGAAAACATCCATGAAACTCAATAAAGCATGCTCGGCTGCGCGTCTACCAACTTATCAATCTTCGGCGGTGGGTAGCTATCCTTCGAGCAAGCCTTGTTCAAATCCGTGTAATCCACACATATTCTCCACATCCTGTTGGGTTTCTTCACTAACACCACATTCGAGATCTACTCAGGGTATTGGCATTCTCGAATGAACCCAGTTTTTAGCAACTTTTGTACTTTAGCATTGGTAGCGGTCGCTCTTTCTGGGCCCATATGGCACTCTTTCTGGACGACCAACCTGTGATGAGGGTCCACATTTAGCTGGTGTTCCATAACGGTTGGGGCGATGCCGGGCATTTCCTCAGGTCCAAATGCGAAGACATCTCTATACTCCTGCAGGAGCAAGAGTAGTGATTGTCGATCGAGGGCAGTCATATCTCGGCCCAGCTGAACCGTGCACTCAACCCATTCCTCCTCGAGTGGAACTTGCTCCACACCACCCGCGGCCTCCAGTCGAGGCCGTGAGAGTTCCACCGAGGTGAGGGTGTGCATGACCAATGCTTCAGGGACCATGGTGGCCGGTCCAACCCTTGCGCGCTTCTCCGCCTGGCACGGTTCGTCAGGCCCGTGCTCCTTCTTTCGCTCTATTAAGGGCTGGATGCTCACCAAGTAACACTCCCGGGCTGTCCGTTGATCCCCATCCATTTTAGCGACGCTTCCGTCATCGGCCTCAAATTGAAGCTGAAGGAGGTAGGGGGCGATGACGACTTTCACCTTGTGAAGGGTGTGGCATCCTAGGATCACATTGTAGGCCGTGGGCACGTCAATAACCAAGAAGTCAACCTCCAGGTTTTGGCTTTAAGCTTATCATCGAATCATACCACTGGGATTCACCTCCTGCCCGTCGAAACCCAAGATGGGATACACCAAGGGAACGATGTCACCTCCTGGGTGTGTGAGCTTCTTCAAGCAATCCTAGGTGATGATGTCAACGGAGCTACTCGTGTCAATCAGAATTTGTCGTACAATTGCACTTGCTATCTTCATCTCAACAACCAAGGGGTCATTGTGTGAAGAGGTGAATCACGGGGCTTCCTTTCCACTAAACACCATTGTGGCACCACTATGCAGGGCCCTTGCTCAGTGGTGAGTACCTGTTGTGTGCTTCTGAGCTGTGCTTTCCAAGCTGACCGGGTCATTCCTTCTGCATAGCCTCCAGCTATTGTGGCCACGACTTCCATTGAACACTCCTCCTCCTCCGGTTGGGGTTGTGCGGGCTCTTGTTCTCGTCGAAGGAAACGTGGACCTCTTTTCAAAAATTGGTCGATTTGACCTTTGTCTACCAACTCGTGAAGAGCTTTCTTCAGCTCCCGGCACTCAGTAGTGGTGTGTCCATTCTGTCCATAAAACTCGCAGTATTTCCGGGCATTCTGCAGCTTCAGGGGTGCGACTATGGGTAGCGGTCTTCGGAGCATGGGAGATCCCCTAAGCTCCATGAGGATGTTTCTGGTGTCGGTGGTAAACCGAGGGTTCATTACCTCGAATTGCGGACGAGATTTCTATCACCACGATTGAGATTTTTATCCCCCGGGATCTTAGCCTTCTTCGAGGCGTCAGAATTGTCGGTGTAAATCTCTGTGCCGTGCAGGGCCTCAACCAACATGGTCTCCTTCTGTTTAGCTAAGGAGAACTTGAAGCAGCCGCTCTTGAGACCTTTCAAGAAGGAGGTGTATGCCACCCCGTCTTCTAGGTCCGGAATTGGCACCACCTCTTGATGGAAGCGCTTGACGAATTCAACGAGGGACTCTTGTGGCCCCTGCTTGATTTTGGATAGGTGGATACGGGTCCTCCTTTCCTTCCGATTAGCGATGAATTGGCTGATAAATTTATCAGTCAGTCCTGGAAACCGGTGATGGTTCCCTGGGACAGATCATTAAACTACGATTGCGCCACACCCTTTAAGGTAGCGGGGAAATAGCGGTAATATGCGACATCATCCATGTCTTGCACGTACATCTGCGCTTTATAAACCCCTAGATGCTCTTTGGAATCTATGGTCCCATCGTAAAGGTCTACCGTGGGCATCTTGACTTTTCTGTAGTGCGGAGCATTGATGGTTTTTGCATTGTATGGGGTGGAGAAAGGAAGAGCAGTCGGTTGAGCAGCGGTTCCCGAAACCTTGATGGGGGTTTCAGGATAGTGCTCCACTTTGACAACAGAGGGACTCTTCCTCTCTGGGCCATGCCTCTTCCCCAAAGGCCCAACCTACAAAAAGGGCACCCTAGGTTGTGGACCGGGAAACGCCTCTCCAACGATTAAGTTAGTCCAGGGTCCAAGTCAAAGGTCAATAGAAAGAGGATGCTGTATGAATTAGATGTATCAAACTGCCAACCCCTTTCCCGAGGAGGGTAGGTGACTATTTATAGTCCCTTCAGTAAAGGGGCAAAATACTAATCTTACCTGGAACACTCCGCATGGGCTGCCAGTCTTGGTAAGGAAGGGCCTTGGGGGGAGCCCCTAGGGTGGCGTTTAGGGCCATTATCCGGGGTACGGGCCTTGTCTATGGGTCTAGCTTGGATGGGCCTAGTTTGGAAAAATCGAATTTTTCCCAATCAAGTGGTAATATGTTTACCACTGCTTCTATCTTTTGAGTCTCTACCTTTGTCCCCTCCTTGGAAAAAATGTGGCCTCGAAATTCTACTTCCTTTAACTAGAGTTCACACTCCTTAAACTTCCCTTACAATCAGTGTTCATCTCGCAACTCCAAAACCTTTTCACTACACGTTCCTCATCCCTCTTGGAATATATTAGGATATCACCAATGAATACTATAACAAACTAGGTAAGGTAGAGTTTCAGGATGTGATGCATAAGGTCTATGGATTTAGTAAGGGCTCATGTTAGGCAAAAACCACAACTACAAATTCAAAATGCCTATTCTAAGTGTGGAAAGCAGTTTTAGGAATGTCCTCTAACTTATGCCGAAGTTGATGATAACCTGTTCGTAGATTAATCCTGGAGAATAGACCAACCCCTTGATGCTGGTCAAACAAGTCATCAATATTAGGGAGCAGATGATTGTTTTTTTATAGTTGCTTTCTTATGTTCTCTAAAGTCTATGAATAATCTCAAGTTTCCAACTTTCTTCTTCACAAATACTATCGAGTCTCCTTAAGTGACACACTCGACTTGATAAAGCCTTTCTACAGTAGTTTCTTATAACTATATCTTTAACTTCTTTAGCTCTGCTAGGGTCATATGACTTGGTGCCTTGGTTATAGGTGTCACACATACACACACGCACACACACTCTCTCTCTCTCTCTCTCTCTCTCTCTCTCTCTCTCTCTCTCTCTCTCTCTCTATATATATATATATATATATATATATATATATATATATATCTATCTATCTATCTGACTCTGTAATGGCAATTTAAGCAAGTACATTGGGTAAACTTTTGAGACCTCCTCAACTACAAGTATATTTGCCAATATAGGTCCCAATAAAAGCCCTGGTATCTATTTCGTAACATATTTTTTGCCCTCATCATGTATATTATAGAGATCTCTATTTAGCTCACCCTCTATAGAAGATTATTTTCCCTCAAGTTAGACTTCTAATAGTAACTTTACATTTTTTGTAGTCAATTTTGGCCTTGTGTTTTGATAGCTGTTCCACCCTAATATCACATCGAAGTCATTTAAGTTAAAATCAACTCAGTTACTAGGAAGGATGTCCTTCCCTATGATCATGCGGCAATCTTGGTATAGTGGGTGGCATGAAATGACTTTACTGTGGGTAGGTTCATGGTGAGACCGAAGGAAGACTTACTCAAGTTAAGTTTCTAGTTATTTTGTTAACTGTAAAAGAATGAGTAGCTCTAAACTCAAGAAGGACACACATCAGAATATATTTAAGGTGAAGGGTACCAGTCATCATCCTACTCAAAGCAGTTGCTTATTGGCACATCATTTTATAAATCTTACCACTTGTTTTGATGGTTGTGTGCCTTCTTGCTATGAGGTTCTCGTAGTTTCCTTCTTAGGTCCAAACTTCTTTGCCGTTGGGTAGTTGGCCATATCACGGTGAGCGGTCCTATGCCAAAGGCTAGCTTAAGCTTCTTATGACAACTACCCATAGAGTGGCTCTTAAGCCCATGGTAGCTAAGAGTCGTCCGTCGCAACTAGGCCTTGGCTCTCATTTTGTCTTCTTAGATGACATATCTATATGTCCTCTTGAGTGTGGCCTCTTGTTTTTGGTATCTTATTATATAAGTCTGGATTCCATCTTCCTTGGTCTCTACCCAGATTGTTAGTTACCTTGTTGGGTGTTGCAATTCACTTCTTCATCAACCATTCATTTCACTTTCCACATGTGCTGCTTTGTTGTACAACTCTTGGTATAATACTATGGGAAAGATGGCCAATTGCTTACGTGATCAAGATTAAGTCCATTTTCGATCCAATCTATGCATTTTTTATTGTTTAGTATTAGGTATGGTGCAAACCTTACTAGCTCCTTGAATTTGGATGCATATTCTAATACTTACATCTTACCCTGCCTCAAATTAACAAAATCACATTTCTTTTTGGCCCCCAAAGAAGCTAGGGTAAAACTTAGCCCTTAAGAGTTTTTTTGGAGCCTTCCTCATCCAGCCTATGTTTCTATGTGTCCCTTCATAAGTCAGCTTGATCAGTTAAATAATAGCATATAATTCTTGCTTGCTACTCAATAAGACACTTGATGACAATGAAGAGTTTATCTATAGATTTGTTCCAATCTTCTAGTATAACTAGATCTTCTATTTCTCATCATATTTTGGCATGTAGTGGGAGGTGATTCATCTGAATACCTTAGAGTAGGGACCATCTCTTTCTATAAGCACTTGCTGTGGGCAAAGAAGAACTTCTTCATCATGAAAGCCATGGTTCTTGGGTCCGGGTTAGCCATTTCGTCCTCATTAAGCCTCCTTAGCATCTTGGTGAATGCTTATAGGAGTGTCCAGACTAAAAAGGTCTTTGATAGACGTCCTGAAGTAATTTTCAGTAAGCTTGTTGGGAAATGTGCAATAAATCTTTACAATCATTCTCAAATAAATTCTTTATTATTATTATCATCATCATCATCATCATCATCATCATCATCATTATCATTTTCAGAGTCTAGTGTTTGTTTACTTATGCTAAGTATGCTAGAGATGATTACATCAAACAAACAGTTATAAAGGAATATCAATATTAACTAGCATTGCTAAAAAATCATTCTTCTCAAATCCTACTACTACTATCTTCTTAAGGGTCAATATCTGCACAGTGCTTCTTTGGTAGAGGGTTGGTAGGATGATAACTTGCGCCTAGGCTTTTACTATGGCTGCTACTCAGGACTGAGTCATCGAGATTCACGTTAGCGATTTTCCCACTGTAATATCCCAACCATAACCTATATTTGTTTAAATCTTCTTTATTTTCATGGTTATTTATTTAACCAAATCATGTTTATTAATTCAAATACACCTTATTTATTTATTTAGCAAATTACAATTTGCTGGGTTCCACTTTGCACTTCGAGTTTTAATTATTGTAAAATTTTAGGTGAATCGATAGTAGACCTCGATAATTATAATTTAAGAATTCATTATTACTATTATTATTAGTATTAGTATTATTATTATTATCATTATTTTTATAACCTAGCCACAAAAAAAAAAACTTCAAGCTACGAACAATTTCAATCGCGTGAAGTGAAGGACCAAAACTCATTTAGGCTCGATTTCAGCCCAACAAGCATTACTCCCATTTATTTGATAAATGACCATTATATATGTCTAATTATTATTGGATTAAGCTTACTTTCGCTAGAATAAATCTTAACCAAGTGATTTTGGAGTCATTTCATCTAAGTAAATCTCAAAGTTTCAAGACCCCTTCTCTCTCTTCTTCGGCCTCACTACTGGGCTGCCTTCTCTAGTTGTTGCTGCTAGCCACCACATCAGGTACTTGCAACCATCCCTTGGCCACCAGGCAGCCACCCATAGCCACCCTAGCCACCCCCCATACTCCCACAAACATCCAACACCACTTATGCCTCTTTTTCAAGCATCAACGTGAGTAACACCCTAACCCTATCTTGTTGATTTTGCTTGTATCTTGGTTTTGATTCTTACTCTTGTTGTTTTTGGTGGTTGATCATGTTGTTTTGGTAGAAATAAGAGTTACTTTGGATGTTTTAATTGATGGATAAGTTGGATAGTAAGTAAAGGTTGAGGTTAATCATGTTCATGCAAGCTTAAGTTAAAACCATGTTTATGGATTGATTTGTATTTGACTTTGTAGTCTTTAGCATTATTGATGATTATAATGGAGTTGTTTTAGTTTTGGATGGTTTTGGATGAGTTGAAGGTGAGTCCAAGTTGGCCACAAACTAGGGTTTTAATGCTTGAGCAAGGTTTAACCTTTCTTTAATAGCAAACATGTTATTAGTGTATATTTGATTGAGAAATGATCTTTGAAGTATGTGATTTTAAGGTGAAATTGAGTGTGATGGTTTTGGATGGTAATGGGATGGACCAAAACTTTATTATGTGAGTTTAAGGAATGATTTTAAGTGAGGATTTGTGTGGAAAAAAAAGGAGAAAGCAAAAACAGTAAGGGCTGGAAATGGCAGAAAATAGGGGTGACTTTGAGATTAAGCTGGTAATGATCGACCCAACTAAAAATTGTGATTTTTGGTAGATAGATAAATCAGTGTGTTAGCTTTTAAATGCCTTTTGAATTGCCTTAATCAGAGTTCTGTGGACAAAGGTATGGTCATGTTACCAGAACTGCACAGGTTAGACCAAAACTAGCATACTTATATTCTATCCCCATTTTGGGAACCTAATGGTGGGAATCATGCTTGGTGTTCTAAATTAAATTTTTTCAGGAGTTCTTAAGCTTTCGATATTGGGGTATTAGGTCTCAATTGGAGATCAGGAGACTAAGTTATGAGTCATTCTTTCTAAGTCCCTCTTATGCTCTTACTTTTCCTTTACTAAAATATTAGCTATGAAATAGATATTCATGGATTTTATTGGGATTTTTAGCTTGATTTATGAGAGAAAAGAAGAGAAACATACATTTGGGAGCTTAATTATGAGTTTTGAATCACTTATAGATATTACAAAGAAAGTACCAAGTTTGGGGAGTTCAATAGCTTTCATTGGGATCAATAATCTATTCGGGATGAAAAATTGTATTTAATGGACTTGTGATTGAAATATGGAAAGTGGGGAGAATTTTTGATTCAGAAACCATATCTATCAAACCAAGTTATTGTAGTTTATGCTATTTTGAACCAAGATATATCTCTCTTGGCCTCAAACCTCGATTACTTATTCAATTCAGAATGTATCAAATGTATTTATCAAGCCAATTTAGTGTACTCGCTATTATCTTGAACCAAGTTATACATCAGCGAGCCTTAAACCCGTATTAGCAACCTATCTCAGAAAAAGGCCAAAACCACCCTCCTATTTATCACTATCAAGGCCTTTTTCTTTGTAATCTCATTTATCTCATTGTGGTTTATTTTACTTTCATTTACTTTATATCGGATTTAATTACTTCCCTTAATTCAGTTTTGAAGTTATATTGAAATACCCAAGTTATGTATACCATTTAATTACTCAATTTCTATTACACCTACTTTTACTTACTTAATTATGTGAGTAAGGATCATTTACTAACTAAACATACCTACAATGACATTTATGAAACAGAGTCGAAGCCTAGTTATTGTTCCCCATTATGCATAAGTGTTATCAAGTTAGAACATATTTATCAAGTCAGATGACATTTACAAAACAAATGACATTTATCAAAGCCGATGACATTGTTTAAAGACTTAAGGTACGTTCATTGCCTGTATCTTCAGAAAGCAGAACATATTTACCAATTTACAACTCTTAATGAGTTTATCAATGAATCAGTTTATACAGTGATTTGCCATTTAACTTGTGACCCCGTTGATCATCATCTATAGGGCATCAGCCTATCATTTCCCCACACGGCTTCAGGCCAAGTCTTGATCGGATTGACAGTTGTACACCTATGTATAGATCATATCATTGTAAGGGATTCACATCTAGATAATAATGAGCAATTCAATTTTATATTACTTTCATTTTCATTATTATTGCGAACTAAATGAATTACAAAGGCGGGTACCCATCAACAATGTTTCTACGCTCATTTACAATACAGGAATGCATGTACTGAGTTTTAGCTCACATTTTCGAATTGTTTTTATGTTTTCCATGTTAGGTGATGAAGTATCACATGTTTCTTCATTTAGCAAGCCCTTTTGGAAGTCATCAAATGCTCACAATGAATTCAGCATAGCATGAATGTTGGGATTGACCTCAGGGTCAAGTTGGGTCTATATTCAATGTACTTATGTAGTATGGAGTGCGAGTTAGCACATGGTATGATTAAGTCGATTGTATTGAAGTTGAATTATTATAGACTTTGGTCTTGGAGCGCTTTAGTTTAAATAGACATTGTGATTGTGAACATGAGTTGCAGAATTAAATGGTTTCAGTGAGCCTTCCTTACCACGACGGCGGTAGCGTCTTCTATAATTAAGTCTTCCGCTGTAATTTTCAATAAATCATGTCCTTAGTAGTTTGGGGGCTTACACCCACGGTGAGATCGAGGTGACTATAGAACTGGGGATCTACCAGGTAGTGGGGATGATGGTGGATGTATTCCAAACAAACCTTCTCTACGAAGCCATTTTAAATCATGCTTAATGATTATTTTTGCCGTTGCTATGAATGACAACAGCCTATGAAAAGAAGCCATAAGTTTCATGAGTAAACCAACATCGTGGTCCCTAATCTAATTCCATTTAGGGCTATTTGGTAGATATCAAACTGAGAATGTAAATTGTTGAAGTGATTCCCTATAAAGATCTTAGGAATAGTAACCTATAGGATGGAATCCCCTCCATAGGTCCAAAATGAACTCTTAAGCATACAACTCGCCAGTAATACATAATTAGACAAATCAATCGACATGCAAATACCTTATATCCTATGGCTTATAAACTTTAACCTATGTTAATTTATCCATTTCATTTATTTAATTATTTACGTATAACCGTTCTTTATCACAATTATTATTACACCATTCAACTATCTTAAATCTAGGCTCTGATATTAATTGTAATGCCCCGATGTTTTGTGCCTCCATTTTAGTTACCAATATTAAGTTTACATTATTCCAAATTATTTTATTTAATGCTCATTTTTGTTCAGGCACTATGCCACACATTTTAACAATACGCAAGGCTACTACTTTATTATCCGATAGATAAGACATGCAAACAACCTACTAAGCTTCATTAATCAATAACTAATAAAAAGAATCCATCCGATAATACCAAGCTAATGATAATTAAAAGTTGAAGCTTAGGTTTAATAAATATTTATTCATCACATATTAATCATCTAATTATTTAACTATTCATTTACTTCTGACTAGGGAGTGCCCTCCAAATTTTTAATCCCTGAATGTAAGCATAATCAACCTAAAAACGAAAAAACATTTGAAGATGAGAATGAAACTATAAGGGACATCAAACACTAAAATGTTGGTTGCACACGTAAATGATGTGAAGGTGATCACTTGGATATCCAACAGACAAAGCAGATAACATAATTAAATAATATATTTCAACATAAGAGAATTGACATTAACTATTTCTCCATCTGTCAAACTCTAGGTATGAGACTTCATAGCTCCAAGCTGGTATAATCTAGGCAGGTATACATTAATAAAGTTATATTATATAAGCCTATACGTATAATCAGAGCTTCTAACAATTTATAGTTTGATCGGTTACCTTAGCAATGTCATCTACGCGTTCATTATATAATCATTCACTAAAACTTAATCATTCCAAACCATTCGCTAACAATCTATAGTTTGATCAGTTATATTTATGTTAATTGATTAATTAAATGCATATTTTAATGGTCACCTATGGCATTTGGGCCAAGAAACCTTGCTGACTTTGTTAGCTAGCTCCTATAGACAATTACACTTAGCATTATATAAAGATTTTCAATAACATCACGCGATTAGCCTGTAGAATATTTGTTAGTACAATTCCACAACTAGGTGACATTTTACTTAGCAAAATCATGCACGCATGAAACCGACTCTAACTTTTTGGCAAATTAGTAGTATCACTCAATTAACTAACAACGGCATATTCTTGTCTTCTTAATAGAAATAAGCATTATAGGAAGAACAGATAAAAGGCCTCGCATCTAGAGTATTTACTAAAAGTTTAGGCAATTTTTGATCAGGCGAGAATTGTGTAGGTGCTATAAAGCTCAATGGCAAAACCTTTTTACAAGCTAAGCAAGAAAGGCTATGTGAGTAACTGAGAGAATTCTAGACTACTGAGTTAGAAGACAAGTAGCTGATTACAAGTATCAATGGTTTGATTGTAGCCCACTGATATGTGCAATGTTACATATTTTGGCTAATGAGTGATTTCTTTACGTGTTTAATAAGCCTAGAGAGAAGGGGGGATAAACAGAGAAAGAGAGATACGTACAAGTCAACAATGTTGGTCAACCATAAAAAGAAAAAGAGGAAAGAATATCATATCCATATCAATTTATCCTCTTAATGGATAAATTTTGGTGATGCTCCTAATTGAGGACAACCATTAACTTTATTATTATTGTTGGACAAAATAGGACTAACCTGGATGCGAAAATAACTGTTAGGAATAGTTCACGTAGATCTGAATATGAAGCGGCTACTAGAGTCACCTTAGGAATTCCCACGTCCTAAATCCGAGAGCCCAGCGCTGATGGTACGGCAGCCGTGAGAGGGGGCAAAGAGAGTGTGTGAGATTTGTGTTATGCATGTGTTATTTTATTGCTGACTGCCAAAGCCTCCTTTTATAGGTTATGGGGGCAGCTAGGTTTGTTGCCTTAGGCAACACTAAGTGGCCGTCAGGCCTACCTAAATAGTCCCGATTAACAACTCCCACTCGGCCATGAAGACCGTAAACACATGCTCTCCACGAATCACAACTCTTCACACTTCATACTGGGAATAGAACGTGCGACCGAAAAGTAACAAGTAGTGCTACGTTAAGTTACCATCTGACTAACGTAACACTTTTATGAAATACGATACCCCAAGTTATCCTAAATATCAACAGTGGCATTTCCAATCCCTTATGCCGTGATATATCATATGATTATATACTCAATATAATTTCTCGGGCTGATATTGGTGATGACGGATAGACTTTTGCTTAAACACTCATGATATTGCATCTTAGCTTAAGTGCTTTCCTAATATGTCCTTGTTGAACCATATACATCGTGGTTCTTAAGGAACACATTAAAGTAGCAGCATCAAGCCTTGACTTTGTACCATAGCTCTAAGTCAAAGGGTCATCGTCTACAGGATTACATAGTGACAAGGGATAGGGAGGTCAATTATCACTCTGTATGTGGTCGTCTTTTAAGCACACACAGCATGAGATATGTATCATGACATAGCTCCCACTTGCTTGGGATCATCACTTTATATGTCATGCGAATCGCCAGTCTAGATTTTTACCAAAAATCAAACCTGAGCAACTAGATTAGCATACTAAATGCTAATCTTAATACTCAAGATTTAGCTTTTAAGGCTTCAATATGAAATTATATCTCATATTCGACTCCCATGAGTCTCATCTTAGACTTACTAAGGTGACTATTTCTCATTCATACGCTTCCAGTATGAGTAATCAATATTGCACCCTAAGTGCCAGTATGATTCAGTCTTATTTTACCTACTACTCAAGCGTCAGGGCGATTGTCTGTGTGACTAGGCCAATAAGAAGCCTGTGACATTTCAACATATCTAACAAATAAATCACAAAGTATTTAGAAAAAGAACCTTCAATCTATATTTCATAAATATTCATTACAAGAAGAACGTATCTGTCATGCATAACAAGATTCTATCTAAAAACTAAACTCTATAAAGCCCTAGACTCAACAAATATGCTTTGAAAGCATCTATAGGAATCAGCTTAGTTAATGGATCAGCGATTATGTTGTTAGTGGGTATATACTTAATCGCAACCTCCTTTGTCTTTATGGCATCTCGCACGAAGTGATAATGCCTCTTGATGTACTTGGTCTTCCAATGGAACTTCGAATCTTTAGCGAACTGGATGGCAGTTGTGTTGTCACATAACATCTCTACAGGATCATCAACTCTAGGAGTGAGCGTAAGATCCTAGAGGAAACTCCTAAGCCACATTGCCTCCTGTGTGGCTAGCCTGCATGTGACATACTCTGCCTCCATGGTCGACAGAGCTATGCAGTCTTGCTTCTTACTGCACCATGATATGGCTCCCCCACCCAGGATGAACACATATCCTGAGGTTGACCTGGACTCATCCGGGTCGCCACCCCAATCGGCATCTGATTATCCTTTCAACTTAAGGTCCCCGTCTTGAAAGCATAGGACCAAGTTGCTTGTACCACGAAAGGTAGCGCATGATTCTCTTGATGGCTTACCAATGAGCTTGTCTTGGGTCACTTTGGTAACGACTTACGAAACCAACCGTGAAGCAAATATCCGACCATGTACAAAACATGGCGTACATTAAGCTTCCAAGGCACTAGTGCAGGGGACATTGCTCATGGCCTCCTTTTCTTTGTCTGTTTTTGGGCATTGGTCATGGCTCAAGGTTAAACCCTTCTCAACTAGAGTGTCTAAGGGTTTGGAATAATGCATGCGGAATCATTCAAAGACTTTCTTGATATATGCCTCCTAGCTCATACCTAAAAGTTTCTTAGAATGATTCCTTATTATTTCTATACCTAGGACAAACCTAGCTTCATCCATGTCCTTCATCTTAAAGACAGAGGACAACCACTTCTTAGTGGCATCGATCATCTCCAAATTGTTCCCAGCCAGTAGTATATCGTCAACATACAGGGTGAAAAACATAATCCCCCCGGTTGATCTTTTGATATACACATAGTGGTCCTCTGAAATGATGGATAAGCCAAACGAAGTTATAGCTTCATGGAATCTTAAGTACCAAGATCTGGAAGACTGCTTAAGACCGTATATATACCTTTTAAGACGACACACCTTGCCCTGTTGTCCCTTTGACACAAAACCAATGGCTTAGTCCATATAGACATCTTCCTCATGGCTACCATTAAGGAAGGTAGTCTTTACGTCTATTTGAGATAACTCTAAGTCCAAATAGGAAACCATGGCTAGGAGGAGGTGAATAGAGGCAAATCTCACCACAGGAGAAAATGTTTCTTCATATTCTACACCTTCAATTTGTGTAAAACCTTTCATCACTAAACGGGCTTTGTACTTATCGATCGAACTATCTGTCCAGCATTTTATCTTGAAAACCCACTTGTTTCCAATAGACTTACGCTGGGCTTGAAGATCAACAAGTTCCCAAATCTTGTTTCTTGCCATCGAGTCTATCTCATCCCTCATGGCATCCATCCACTCTTTGTGGTTTGGTGAGTCAATTGCCTCTTGATAAGAGGTAGGCTCCTCAACTTCCAAGGGAGTACATAGGAATATTTCCTCTTCGATTTGGAAATATCATCGAGGAATTCTTCCACACTCACTCCTTCGGATCCTGGGGCCTTCATTGTTTAGCTACCTGGGTGAGGCATCCCTCCCCCTTTCTCTAAGAGGTGTGGGACCCTGGGCATGTGGAGAGTTGCTTCCACTATCCCTTTAGGCGTAGGATCCCAAACATGTGAACTAACTACATGTTTGGGAACTGGAGATTGAGGATGGACCTCACTTGCAGGTTGACTTTCCTCATGGATAGGAGATCAAGGGCAAATCTCATTTTCCTAGGCAGGCAAGTCTCCCTCATTGCCTTTGGATAGGGGAGGCATACCATCTTCGGTGACTTGGTTAGAATCCAAATTCTCCCCCTCACTGAATGATGGTTGGATGTTTTGCTGTAACTTAAACAGTTCGACATCCTTCTTAACTTCACCAATGCTCAGGAACTCATCCTCCAGAAAATCGACATTGCGGGAATCTATTTCTGTCATGCCACCATTTGGGTGCTCTTCGTACATCACATATTCTTTAGATTGTACGGGATACCTAATGAACACCATTTTGGTGGCTTTTGGACCAAGTTTTTCATATTTATGGGTTGGGTTATGCATATAGCCGGCCGAACCCCATGGGCATAAATGGTCCAAGGATGGCTTCTTACCAAATCATAACTTATACGGTTGGCAGGTACACTCTTGCTCGGCACACGGTTAAAGATGTTGGATGCCGTAAGCAACGCATCACCCCAAAAACTAATTGGGAGGTTAGCATGTGCCATCATTGATCTGACCGTGTCAAGCAATGTACGATTCCTGCGTTCCACAACACCATTCTGTTGTGGAGTGCGTGAAATCATTAGTTGTCTTTGTATACCTTTTTCCTCACAGAACTCCTTGAATATATCAGAGAGGTATTCACGACCTTGGTCAGTTCGAAGGATCTTAACCCTATGTTCCAATTAAGTCTCTACTTCCGCTACAAAACGTTTAAACACATCGAGTGCCTCGTAACATGAGAGAGTAGGTACACATACCCATATCGCGAGTAATGGTCTATAAGAGTAATGATATAGATAGCCCCATGTCGTGCTTTAACAATCATGGGTCCGCATATGTCTGAGCGGATTAATTCTAAGGGACTAGATGCTCTCGAGGCCTTTCCAAAAAGCTTTATAGTTGCCTTTCTAGCTAAACATGACTCACACCTGGGCACATTAACCCTAGTGAGTCGGTCTAGAAGATCTTTTTTAGCTAGCCTATTTATCATATCTTGGTCCACATGGCCAAGTCTAGCATGCCACTTAACAGATTTAGAATTGGAGTCAAAGTATGAAATATAGGCAGAGGATATATTATTATAGTTATCATCCAAATCCAAAACAACGAAATCTCCTTTCAATGTTGCTTGGCCAAACAAATTGCCATTATAGAACAAATCTAAACCATCTGGATGAAAACCAAAAGTAAAACCTAATCTTACTAAAGAAACATAAGAAACTAAGGAGTATCGCCCCAGGTGCATAGAGGGCGTCATGAAGAAGCAACTTGTTTCCTCCACGGAGTTTGAGTTGGTATGTTCCTACTCCAAGGACATCTTCTTTGTTGCCGTTCCCCAATACGACAGTCTGCGAACCCACCGGGTAGCGTTGGAACTCCACGAATCCAGCCTATCCTGAACTATGGGCTTTGTTGCCCCTGTGTCTACAATCCATTGAGGAAGAGAGTTAGCAACGAATGCATGGGAACAAACATATAATTCAGGAGTTTTAGTGGAAGAAGGTACCTTGGCTGGCTCAGGATAATCCCGAGCAAAGGGGCCCTTGTTTCCACAGTTATAGTACTTCACACGTGCCATATCCTTAGCTCCGTTGCCCTTGGCCTTATGCTTCTTAGCAGTACCACCATTGGAGCGAGAGTTCTGAGGAGGACGGGGGCCCTTCTTAGGTTTCTTACCATGGTAAGGTTTCCTGCCATTGGGGCCCAATCCTTTGGCAATGAATGCCACAGTAGAAGGCGTATATAATTTTAAGCGCTCTTCCTCCATTTCGAGGTGTTTAGAGATTGCCTCGAAGGTCTTGATGTGCTCACTGTGTGTCATGTATACTTTAAAACTCTTCCAATGTTTATTGCCATTGGGAAGAGCACTAATCATATTTAGGATATGTTCTTCCTTAGAAACTTCTTGCCCTGCAGCCTTAAGGTCGCAAACCATAGCGCTCATGGTTCGAAGGTGTTCGGAGATACTACGACTGGAGTCAATAGTATATTGCATCCATTTCAGCTGTAAGGTATGCAACTTTGCAGCAGATGTCTGCCCGAACCTAACCTTAAGTTGCATCCACATGTCCTTAGTAGTGGAGAAGCATTCAAACTCACCCAGGAGATCGTCCTACATACAAGACAGGATAGTGTAGCGTGCAAAACGATCGCGTTTGAACCATGCTTGGTATGCCTTTAGGTGTTCTTTGTACTGCTCAGTTGCAGTAATATCTCTACCTTGTTCATCTTTTTCAGCCGAAGCAGTCATAGAGGAGGTGAAGAGGTCCAGTATGTCATCATTATTTAAGTAGAACTGGACTTTCAGATGCCACACATCGTAGTTTGAACCATCCAGTTTATCATTAGATTGCGTACAACCTATTATATTTCTAGCTGCCATATCTGAAAGTATATACTTATTTGTTAGACATATTGCTTTAATAATTAAATTATCAAGAAAACCCCATCATTCATAATATATGTTCGAAAATTTCGCCAAGCTCATAATCATCATGTATAGATATGAACTTTGGGGCTTTAATTTAATTATCAACTTAATTTCATAGAATTTCCTTAAAGGTTTTGTTAAAGTAATTAACATTTTAGTTTAGTGACTATCACAAAGATATTCACCTTTAATTATGTAAAACATATTTACATAAGCTTTATGAAACTAATTCAAAAAAAAAAACTTAGGATACAACACAAAGTTTTATATTTCAACTTCAAAATTTCATACTATTAACGATAATAATATGAAAATAAAGGCCAAAGATATAACTCATAACAAAATTAATGGCCACTTTCAACAAATTCATATAAACATGGGAGCAGATATTCAATAATCCAAATTGAAATAGATTCAGCCCGAATGAAATGGCCTAAATCAAACATTTCGGGCCAAAACAAAAACGGCCCATAATAATAAATAATTGGGAACCCCTTTTCTTTTGAATTAGCCCAAAACAAAATTAAAAAAAGTTGGGCCCAAAAAAGAAGCAAATAACAATTGAAGGGTGACCACCGGCCTATAAAAATACAACCGGGACCCTTCCTTTTAATTTTTTTTAAATTCAAAACCGGCCCAAATTAAGGCCCTTCATATAAGTGAGTTACTCAGCCCTCACTAACCCTAAAACACTTTATTGTCTCTCTCTCTTCTCGGTCTTTCTCTGCCTGATTCTCGAATTCTCTCTCCTACTCTCGACCTGCCCCTCGACGCCATGCCCAGAGAATCAAGTACCAAGCTCCTTTCTTGGTTTTGACACCGTGGCTAAGGCAGCCACCACCACCGTCCTCGGTTTCTTTAAAAAACACCCAAGTGATGCAAAAACCATTGCCAACCCCAAAAGAAATCCCACGAGCCTTGATCTGCGTTAATTCGATAAGAACCCAGGGTACGATGGTGTAGATCGGCCTAAACTAGGCCTGAGGAAGACGTCCACGCACCAAACACGCCACTGAGGCGGTGGCACGTGGTCTCATGTGCCTCCTGGAATGGTATTTTGCTATTCTGTCTTTTCAAGGTTGCGTAGATCGGCGATGATGGGGGGTTTTGGGAGGAAGAAGATCGTGAAACAACCTTCGTCAGCAGCGTGTGCCGGTTGTGTGCCACCCCTCTGCAGTGTCGTCTAATGAGTATGGTTCGAGTCCCCTTATTTTCGATTTCTACATTACGGTTCTGTCTCTTTAAGGTTGCGTAGATCGACGATGATGGGGGGTTTTGAGAGGAAGAACGTTGTGAAACGATCTTCGTCGGTGGCACGTGCCGGTCGCGCGCCACCCCTCCGCGGTGTCTTCTGATGGGTATGGTTCGAGTCCCCTTATTTCCGATTTCTACACCTCCCCCTTTTTCTTTGTTTAATTTGAGCCTAGGTCGAGAATCAGGCATTGAAGGATTAGGGTTTTGGTTTCGTGTCTAGGGCCTTAATGTTAGAGAGATTAGGGTTTCGAGTCTAGGCTTTGTAACATGTTAATGGTTTCGAATTAAAACATGCTTGCATGTCAAATCACATAATCGACTTTATTCATGGGTTATCAATTAGAGAAGGGTGGTCCTTTTGATGATAGATAACGAACTGAGTGTGCTAATTATACAAAGCACAACATCCAAGAATCTGATTCATCTTAGTTTATTTAAACAGTCACATACTAATTGTGCACTCATGAATTCAACCCATCATAACTACACTAAGAATCACGGTTTTGATGCATAATAACAATTATCAATTAATTATCATGTTTTTCACATATTAATATGGGCAAGGTTAGCATATAAACCCATGAAATCGTTTAAAGGATCATGCTTTCACGTTTTAATAGTATGATGGCATGGGCATTCCTGAATAACATGATAGCATAATAACTAATTACGTTTTCGCATACCAGTCTCATATTAACACATAATCAAATTTTTTTAAAAAAATGCTTGCAGGATATAACCATATTAAGCAATTTGGAATAGGTAGTTTATTCCATCCATTTATGGTTAGAATAAACTAAACCATGTTCATGAGAACTAATTTGGGCAAGACAGATTAACAAATAATTAGCGTTATGGGTAAGTGTTTAATCTTTAGCCAATTCAAGTCACAGAGGCATGCTGTCAGGTATTAACTTGCATAATTACGAAAATTAAACATTTAATCATGTATCATGTTTTCAAAACTAAGCATGCTTGTTATTCAGTTCGTCCAATTCTTTATAACGGGACTAATCTGATCAGTCTTGGCTCTGATACCACTGCTGGACAAAATAAGACTAACCTGGATGCGGAAATCACTGTAGGGAGGAGTCCACATAGATCTGAATATGAAACAGCTACCAGAGTCGCCTTAGGAATTCCCATGTCCTAAACTCGAGAGCCCAACGTCGATGGTACGATAGCCGTGAAAGGGTGCAAAGAGAGTGTGTGAGATTTGTGTTATGCGTGTGTTATTTTGTTGCTGACCCCCAAAGTCTCCTTTTATAGGTTATGGGGGCAGGTAGGGTTGTTGCAACACTAAGTGGCCGTCGGGCCTAACTAAATAGGCCCTGTTAACAATTATTATTATTACTACTACCACTACTACTACTACTACTACTACTATTACTACTACTGCTGCTATCATCATTATCATCAGCCAAATTTAGAGATGTTACATCAATTTTTTTTTTCCATTTTTAATGCATTTTTAGTTAATATAATTAACTTGAAATTTTAATTCTTTAACACTGAAATCTTGTAATATAATACAACATACTCTTCACACCATAAAAAATTTAAAAGATCCTTGCGATGAAATATTCAGGTCATAAACGAAACTCTTTAAAATACATATTTTTAGTTTTTTTATTTACAATGTTTCTTTAGATTTTAATTTAATTAAAAAGAAGGATCATTACTATTAGGACTTGATATCCAAATTTTGTTAGTGTGGATTTCATTATAAAACCAAATCCATGTTAGCAACCTTACCATCTTACATTAGTAGTTCTTTTATATATTGTCAAATTTGGTTAGAGTGGATTTTGGGTAACATCATAAATTTTTCCCATTGTATATTGTCAAAGTAACAAAATAATGTTTTCATGAAAACAAATTTTAATATAAATATAATGGTAGCAGTTTTGTATCGTGAATCAAATGCATTTGACATACCGTTAGTCACTAGTAAATGTTGAAGTCAACAAAGATCCTAAGATATAGAGTATAAAAATACTCGACCCTCTATTGAATATTTTTAAGTTCCGTCCATGTTAGCATTGGTTTACTCTCTCCTTCTTATTTCCCAGTATAACTTGACTAATCATTAATAAAATTTTGGGGAGACTTCAAGGAAGAGTGAAAAAAGAAGTAGTGCTGTTAAATACTCATTAAGACAAGAGTTTTCTCTCTCATTTTTCCTCTAATCTCTATATTTTGCTGTAGAATTCCATCATAATTGACCTTTTTTTCCTAATTATGGTAATTAGTAGTTGACAAATGTGAACCATTGATGTAGAAGGAATAAATCTAAATTGTTGAAATTACTAAGCTATAACCTGCCACAGGTTAACTCTGTATCCCTCTCTCTACCTAACCTATTAGCACTAAGTCAGATATTTTTGTCTGTCACCTCTGCTCTTTTGTGTGTGTGTATGTGTGTGTGCGCGTGCGTGTGTGTAAAGCAGATATGGAGTTTGAGGAACTTTGATTCATCAACTAACATAATTTATTTATTTTCATTTCATTCTCTTTGGAGTCATTCTCTCTATTTGAACCCAATTAAGCCCTCCTCTAACCAGACTTGCTCATAGGATATAGATTTGAAATTGTTTTTGCTTTTCTTTTGGTCTTAGATCCTCCATTTCACTGAAGTCAAACTACTATTGGTCCAATAAGGGGTAAAGCTCCCCAACCACAAATTTTGTCTGTTCACAATACTCGAACTTGAGACCATGTTTAAGGAAAATAAGTGTCAAACTACTTGAACCAACCTATGTTGGTAGATTTGAAATTGTTAAATGGACCAAAATTTTGAAGAAATTGTAATTGGCTTTTTCTGATTGGGATTTTGGTGATCTTACTCTAAATCTAGATATTAATCTTAATTAGGGTAAGTGGTATTGTATTTAACCACAATTGTCCGAGTTCCTTTACAGATAATAGTGATAATTGTATGTTAATTTAATTGAAGATTGAGGCAACTTAAGGGGCTTAAAATTTTTCAATGGTCTATGACACATATCATGCTGAACAATTATTAAGGAGCAGGGAAAAAATGCAAAAAACTAATAGAGGAGATAGTAGGTCTTATGTGAGACTGTCTCATGATAAAGTCATGTGAGACGCATTCACCATGTCATCAAATGCAAGTAAACTTTTACCTTCATTGGACGAATTTGAGGCATACACACACATAAAATCCTAAGAAGGATTTCTGCCTCATCAATAGAATACATCAAAGTCGCACACACACTCTCTTTCTCTCTCTCACATCCCCCTTTCCTTACCATTTTTCTATGTCCACCCTACTTCGTTCCGCATCGTCAACCCTATCATTATTGTCTTTGTCATCATTGCAATTGTCTCCCATCGCTGACACCGTCATCATCGTCTCTGCTTCTCTCTTCATCAATTACGAATAATGTTATCCCACGTTTTTGTTGGTAAAGATACAATGAAGTGGTTCATAACTACTGCAAAATATGTTTTTCATGAGTATTGTGTATATATTGTGAAATTTTAATTTGGTTTATGTATTATTTTCTATAGAAATAGTAGAAGTAAAAGAAATCCAACATGAAACTTTGGAAGTACAAGAGTGTATGTGCATATGAATGGTGAAACTTCGACTTTGTTACCTTTTTGCCTGTGATTTTGGTTGTAACTATATGAAACCCTTATTAGATGGCTATTGATATGCATGACCGGAATTAATGAGAATGGATGACCTTGGGTGTGTAAAACATTGCAACATAACTTTTTATTTATTGCTTGTCTGACTATATGCATAAACATTTTTGGGGGCTATATTTATTTGGGAGTTAGGTTGCGAATAATATTGCAACATGGCTATTTAATTATTTCATAGATGACTATATCCATAAAATTTTGTTTTCAGAAAACATAGGCATTACTAATAATAATTTTAATGGGTAACTACATTTTTAATAGGAACTTATCTAACATATATGGATAGTCATATAGTGCATATGTGTATACTAATGAGTTATTTTAAGTGGACTACAAATGATGTTTGTAATCGATGACTATGATCAATTAATTGCTTAATTTTGTAAGATGACCTGGCAAGTAATGTATGACTATTAATATTTGTAATGAGTGATTGACGTGTGAACTACATTTAGTTGATAATGATACATCACTATCTCATTTTTGCATGTATGACTATAATAAAAAAAAATTTCCATGTACCCTTGTAATGCATGACCAATGGCAATATAAAATAAGGCTACATCTTGTGACTAAAAAATTCCTTTAATTCTTTCGTTTGTAAAGGTAAACCAAATCGTTTTCAATGGGTGATTGTTGGTTGGCAATAATGGTTAGTTAAATACGACATCATGATAGGTAACTAGACCCATTTTCAATCAGTGACTATTACATTAATGTAATCTTAACGTTTTGAAAGGTAACTAACACCAATTTCAATTGGTAATTGTAGCGTTTATCTAATCATTTCTCTTGATGGGTAACTAATAACATTTTCAATTACTGATTGTACTAACATTGTATATAATTTGTGTGCAGACAATCATAATGGAATAAAATGACGCCCGCTAGCCATCGAGATTCATGAGCTGAATGAACCACTAGTGGTTAAGCACCAAGAGTCAATTCAAGAATTGAGCGAATCATTTGTTGGATATTGTGGGGACACAATTGATGATATATTTGATTTATATCGCTGACACTCACCTGTTGTTTGTTTTAGTGTAAGAAAAACAACACAATGAAGAACACACAATGAACACAAGAAAGTATCCAAGAAATATTTGTAATGAGCAACGTGCTACAATTACATTTCACCATGGACAGGGAACAACAAAATAGCAATGGTGCATTAGTTTTGACAACCAAATTGTTAGTTAGCCAATCTGAATGTTATTGGTTACCCAATATTATTAGTCACTCAACATAAAATATGAATATTATTGTCAGTAGACACCCACCTAAAATATTATTAGTCACCCAAAATTATTAGTCACCTATCAAAAATATGAATATTATGGGCCAGTCATCTTGTTAGCATATATAATATTGTATATACAACAATAGCTTTATTCTCTCCTTGATTTTAGGGCACAGAATTATTTTCTTCCTAAAGATATGAAGGCTTTGTGTATATATATGTGTCCTGCATAATCACTTCAATATATACAAGAACTAGTGCTATACCCCTGCGATGCAGGGGTTGTTTTTATTTTTTTTAAAAAAATGTGTCTGTGTGATTCATCAATTATATATTTATTTACTTTTATTTTTTTCTCTCTTATCGATTAATATACATATGTTAGGTAATTTCTTGATTAATAAAAATAAAGTGAATAATATTTAAAAAATAAAAATAAAAAAGAACCATAAAAATAGTGGAATAAGATAAATCGCAGTAAGACAATTGTGCACAAAAGAGAGTAATTCAACCTTTCTATTTTATATATGTAATATCTCTACCCTACAATACAAAAAAGAGTTTAGTGTTTCATTATCTTAATTATTTATTGAGGTCCTGGGTACATTAGGTTTCAAATTCAATTATCCCTCCCCCCCATACTATTTTTGTGGCTAATTTGAACCAAAGATAAATAAATAAATTATCTCACTTATTTAAGAAATTTCTTCTATAAATATTGGATTACTTAAAAATTATAAGCTCGTACAGATGTATAATATGTTAATCATGAAATATAATTAATCTTCAAAAAAGTTCCACATTATAGTTAAACATGCTTGAGTATTTTAATGCTGCATTTAAAACAGGCATGTTTTATCGATTATTAAAATTTTTCAAAAGTAAAAACTTTTGGTATGAAAATCCAAAAGGGTGAGAATAATAAAAATGAAAAAAAAAAAGATCAGATATTACAAGTCAAATTATTTTAAAAATATAGCATGAAAAAAGGGGTGAGCCCAATAAAAACAAAAAAGAATGAGAGATTACAAGTAATGATGGAGGGAATACAGATTGATATTTGATATTTAAAATTCTAATTTGTGATAACATTTGATTGTATATTATGGGTCCTCCTCGGATGGAGTACAAAAGGGTCTTCAACCAACCTTTTACTCAATACTCAAGATATAAACTATAAACATATAGATTGTCAACCAAATATCTCTCTATGAAATTGTATTTTACTAATATTATAATATGTAAACATATAGAAATGTTACGTGACTTGCTCTTTTAAGGGTCCTTGCAAACAATTCTTCTTTTGCGTAAGTTTCAGAACTTAAAAGCCAAGTAGCCAATATTTGTTTCAAAATCATAAAGCCTTAACGAAGGCATTAACAATAATTGTAACTCATATATTTTACAAGTTATTATGGTCAAACCAATTTTAAAAGTTCTAGCAGAGCTAAAAGCATTGAATAAAATGTCAAAGAAAATATTAAAATATTAAAATATTTTTAATTTAAAATCACAAATAATAAGTATAAATATTGAATTATAAAAAAGAAAAGAATCAGCCAATAACACTTTGCCAACTCCACATAAAAATTCCGTTGAAAAATGTCACCCATTGATCACACTCTTGTTGTACCCACATGATAAAATTCTATAAATGAAAAATCTTGTCTTACTCCTTAATTTCAAGTTTCAGCAGTTTATACCAAATAAAAAAATATAAGAAAGTTAGGTATTTATGATTTTTTAAAATAAAAAAATCAACATTTTTGCACATATAAATGCATGCAATAATGACCACTTTTAATATAAAAGAAATCACCAATAAATTTTATTAGTAAATGAAAGATAAAGTAAACCAATAACAACTCGTTATCTCACCTTTTAATGCTACCTAGCTATCCACATGTCAATCCCATATGCTATCACTCAATTTTATATATAGTTATATAGATTTTTTTTCTTATCTTTGTTATCATGGTATCAGAGCGTCTTTATTTAAAAAAAAGGGTACAAAGGAAAAAGACAAAGCACAAAAAGGGGCACAAAAAGGGGCAGCCCATTTTTTGCTTTTTCATCGTCATTTCCAAAGGAAAGCTTTCCTCCATCACAACTCCATCACTAAGAAATTCTATTTCTCAAATCCTTTGCTAATTTTGCTTCCTCACTCATCAAATCACACAATTGCTTCAGAAAATTGAGAAATTTTTCTCTCCTCACCTTGATCTGTATTTGGGTTATCACGATTTTATACGGGGGTCAACTTCTTGCTCCCCTGTTCAATCCCAAGCATATTTATCCCTTCTTTAGCCCCTACCGTCCATTTATGTCTGATTAGCAACTGGAATTTGGTATTTAACGAGGGCTTCTTTGCTACTTTTGAACTGCTGTTCCTGGGTCTTCATTCATACACAGGTTGGATCTTCTTGCTTGCTTTCTCTCATAAATTTTTAGCGCAGTTTGCCATTCTTTTGCTTCCTTGCTATTTAGTTGCTCATATTTATAGCAATGGAAAAATTGGATGTTGTTCAGCTCATTAAAACTGTTCTGGATGGTCTGAACTATGCAATTTGGTCCCAAGAAATATCGAGTTTTCTAAAAGGTCGAAAACTTTGGAGGTTTGTCACTGGAGATATTTCTAAGCCTACAAAAAGGCAAGATGAGAATGATGGAACTTTTTAGGAATGTCTTGAGGATTGGGATAGTAAAAACCATCAGATTCTTACTTGGATTCATAACACATCTATTCCATCAATTAAAATTCAATTTGCTCGTTTTGATATTGCCCCAGACATTTGGGGCTTATTGGCTAAACGATATTCCACAACTGACATCATCCATCCGTATCAGCTCTATAAAAAACTCCATACCATGAGACAATTGAATGGTCAACCTATCAATGATTTTCTGTCTCAAATGCAAGCTGTATGGGACCAACTTGCCTTAGCTGAGCCTACTTGAGAAAATGCGAAGGATGCTACAAAGTATTTTACATATCGTGACAATTTACGAGTCTTGCATTTTCTCATGGTTCTTACACGTGAGTATGAACCTGTTCGTGCTTCGATCCTGCATCGAAGTTCTTTGCCCACACTTGAGGGTGTGGTTTCTGAACTGCTATCCGAGGAAACTCACCTTACCATTTTAAAAGATTAGCCAATCAACACAGGTGTGGACACAAATACTGTTTTGGCAGTGGCTTCCAATTTTGAAAAATCTGAGAAGACCTATAACTATTGCAGACGACCTGGGCATGTTATATCAGAATGTTGAAACTTAAAATACAAGAATAGTAAGGGGTTAGGAAGTCAACCCTGAAGCAGAATATACAATCATCATCCTCACACTACTGGGGAAGTCACATATGACTCATCTCCATCTTTTTCCTTGAGTGATATTGAATCAATCCTCAAACAACTTGCTGGACATTCTGCAGCACCTACCTCTCAGATTATTGCTGATACTACTACCTCTTTTGCACTTTCTATTACTCTAGGTACCTCATGTTCTTGGTTCTTTAACTCTGGTTGTTGTAATCGTATGACATCTGATGCTACTATGTTTTCATCTTAAACTAGCCCTGTAAAAACATCCGTTGTTCATATGGCTGATAACTCTAAGCTGTATGTTATCCATATCAGTGATATATCAGGTGCAAACTTATCTGTCTCTGAAACATTTTTGCTCCCTCAACTCACATTGAATCTTTTATCTGTTGGGCAATTATGTAAGCTTGGCTTTGAGGTATATTTCTCAGATCGTGGATACGTTGTATAGGATCCTCAAACGGGACAAATAATTGGGACTGGCCGTAAAGTTGGCCGTTTGTTTGAGCTTGTCTCTTTGAAGGTTCCTTCTATAGCCGTTACTTGCTGTGCTGCTTTGGTGTCACCAGAATTATGGCATTTGCGCTTGGGTCATGTTTCTTTTTCTAGATTACGTTCTTTGATTTCTAATGGAGTTTTGGGTCATATAGACATTGATAAAGTTGATTGTCAACGTTGTCAGCTTGTAAAATTTCATGCTTTACGCTTCAATAAAGTGACTCCATTTCTAAAGCTCCTTTTGATCTTGTGCACTCTGATGTTTGGGGACCTTCGCCTAATCCTCCATGGGTAGCTCACGTTATTTTGTGATATTCGTGGATGAATTTTCCCGATACACATGGATTTATCTGCTGAAAAATAGATTCGAATATCAATAGGTTTACAATAATTTTGTTGCTGTGGTTCTTCCATAGTTCTCTGCTACAATTAAGGTCTTTAGATCAGATAATGCACAAGAGTATAAAGAGAAGCACTTTTTGCATTTTCTTACTGAGAATGGCATAATCCCTTAATACTCATGTCCTAGCACATCACAATAGAATGGACGGGCAGAAAGGAAGCACAAACACATTCTTGAAACTGTTCGTGCTCTCCTTATTTCTGCTACTTGTCCAGAATCCTTTTGGGGTGAAGCTGCCCTTACAGTAATTTATACTATTAATTGTATTCCCTCTCCTATGATTGAAAATAAGTCTCTTTATGAGCATTTATATGGAATACTACCTAATTATGATATTCTCTGAGTTTTTGGATGTGCTTGTTTTGTGATGTTGCAGCCTCATGAGCGGACTAAATTGGAGCCGCGAGCTCGGTTGTGTTGCTTCCTTGGACATGGTATTAACCATAAAGGATACTGATGTTGGGATCCAATATCTAAGAAGCTTCAGATCTCTTGTCAGGTTACCTTTTGAGAACACAAGATGTTTTCTTCGCTTTGTAGCTTCCAGCTCTCAAGGACTGAATCTTCCTATTTCACTGACCCTGGCATCCCTCTTTTTCTTAATGCTGTTGACAGACCTCTGGAGGTCCCACCTACTATTTGGAAGAAAGTTCTTCCCCTGCAGGTGCATCTTTTCTAGATTCTATCACTAAATCTCTCAGTGCTTCGCTAGAATTGGGAAATTCAAGTACTGACGACAATACTTCAACAGCATCCTCTACGACACCAATCATTCGCCGTTCCTCTCGAGTAAGTCACCAACCAGCATACTTGCAATATTATCATTGCTATTCCGCTATTGCCACTGATCATGAGCCTCGAACATTTAAGAGGCTCAAAATAATCCTACCTGGGAGAAAGCCATGCAAGAGGAACTTGAAGCATTACAGAAGACTCACATTTGGGATCTTATGGACCTTCCACCTAACAAAACAGCCATAGATTATAAGTAGGTCTATAAGATTAAAACTCGATCAGATGGGACGATTGAATGGTATAAAGCTCGGGTTATGGCCAAGGGGTATCACCAAGAATGTGGGATTAATTTTGAAGAAACATTCACGCCGGTTGCTTGCCTCACCTCAGTAAGGAGTTTATTAGCCATTGCAGCTGCGAAAAAGTAGCAACTCTTCCAAACAAGATTTGCTGTCTTTGCCGAGCACTATATGGTTTAAAACAAGCTCCCCGAGCTTGGTTTGCCAAGTTCAGTTCCACTATTCATCGTTTTGGTTTCCACTCTGGTCCTTATGATCGTGCACTCTTCATCCGTCGCACAAGCAAGGGATATGTCATATTATTACTATATGTCGATGACATGATCATTACAGGGGACGATCTCCAAGAGATATAGGACTTCAAGCAATCTCTTCACCAGGAGTTCAAAATGAAAGACTTAGGGTTATTGAATTATTTTTTGGGATTGGAAGTTACCTCCAACTCAAAAGGTTATTCTTTGTCACAAGCAAAATATGCCAGTGACCTCCTTTCTCGTGTTGGGTTAACAGACAACAAAATCGCTTCCTCGACTCTTGAAGTCAATGCAAAGTTCTCACCCACAGATGGATCACCTTTGTCTGATATTACGTTATATTGATAACTTGTAGGAAGTCTTATATATCTTACTGTCGCAAGACCTAACATTGAACATGTAGTTCATGTGGTAAGTCAATTTCTAGCCACGCCTGGTACTCACCACTATGCAGCTGTACTAAGAATCCTTCGTTAAATCAAGGGTACAATATTCCATGGGTTGCATTTCCCTTTTATGAGTTGAAAGGTTATTCAGATTCAGATTAGGCCGGTGATCCTACCGATAGACGTTCTATGATGGGTTATTGTTTCTTTTTGGGTGACTCTTTAATCTCATGGCGTAGCAAGAAACAAATAGTTGTTGCTTGTTCTAGCACGGAAGCTGAATATTGCGCTCTTGCAGATACCACCTCGGAGTTGGTGTGGTTGCGACGGTTATTAGAAGACTTGGGAATATATCAGCATGCACCAACCACAATTTACAGTGACAATAGAAGTGCAATTCAGATAGCTCGTATTGACGTCTTCCATGAGCGAACTAAGCACATTGAAGTTGATTGTCACTTCATTAGACAACATCTTCTAAAAAATGACTTGTCGCTTGCTTTAGTTTCCTCCAATGAGCAAGCAGCTGACATCTTTACTAAATCGCTCCTACCAGGACTTTTTCATTATTTAGTCTCCAAACCCAACTTGGCTTCTGCATTGTCACCTTGAGTTTGAGGGGGGCTGTTAGCATATATAGTTGTGTATATACAGCAATAGCTTAATTCTCTCCTTGATTTTAGGACATAGAATTATTTTCTTCCTAAAGATAGGAAGGCTTTGTGTATATATATGTATCCTGTATAATCACTCCAATATACATAAGAATTTTTTTTATCTTTGTTATCACAGCTAAACCATTATCGGTCGGCCAATATAACAGGTTCATACTTTTCCCCACTTTTAATTTATCCTTTCATCTTTATCTGTCCCTAATTTTATTGGTGTGAAACAATCTCTGAGAAGGTCGGCAAGTTCCTTCTGTTTGGGTATAAACTAGTACAATTCTTAGTACGGGCCAATCTTAGCAAGGCTAAAAATTTCATAAAATTAGTCACCCAATATATTTTATTAGTCATATATAATTTGTCAGATCAACCTAAAAAATTGAATAATTAATTTATCATATTATTCATCCATTAGAAGTATTATTAGTCACCTAATATAAACATTATTAAGATTGAATGTTCCATAAAACAAAAAATCATACAAGAATACAAGGCCATAGTTGTACAAGATAAAAAAAAAATTGACTTACAAAAGGTCATTATGCTCTCTTGGATATTTATCTAAATGGCCCTCAGGTTATGTATACAAAACAAGATAATTTCATAAAATTAGTCAGCCAATATAAATATTATTAGTCATACGAAATTAGCCTGATCAACTTAAAAAATTCAATTAATAATTTATCATATTAATCATCCATTAGAAATCTTATTAGTCACCCAACATAGATATTGTTAAGATAGAATTTTCCATAAAACAAAAAATCATACAAAAAAATACAAGACCATAATTGTACAACAGCAAAACGAAAGACTTACAAAAGCTCAATGTACTCTCTTGGATATTTAACTTAATGGTCCTTAAGTTATGCATACAAAGCAAGACTGAATGATCCATGAAAGACCAAACGAATTTGTATATAATACAGAGACCAAAACCAAAGACTTAGAAGGCTGAGTGTGAATGGCAAAAGACCCTAGCTCAAAAACTATGTTCAAATGGCATAAACGATTACAAAACCCTAACTAAGCATAAATGAATAATGAACCAAAACTCAGTGTAAGTACACATTTTACGCAAAAGAGAAGAAAGTAGGACACATGTTGATTAAAAGCAAAACAAGTAGCACATATGTCAACGATAAAGTAAGGAACACATATGTCAACGGCAAACGTAAATTAACGGTGAAGCATATATTGATTGAACACGAACAATGGTAGCAACAACATGAATAAATCCTTTCAAACGAATTGTCTTGAAATTCGTATATATTGATTGAACACGAACAATGGTAGCAACAATACGAATAAATCGTGTATTGATTGAACACAGATAGTCATACCCCAACTAGATTGTATATAAGTAGGGTTTAATGAAAAATTTTGAGAAGCGGGGGAAACTTGCCAAATCTCTCTTTTTTTTTTTAATTTAGTAAAAATGGAAACGATGGAGAGTAAAACCACTCTCTTTAACCGCCCCCTCTTTAATTTTTAAAATAAAGCCACGTAGGCTATCTCACAATAATTTAGTATGAGACGACCTCATACAAGAATTTACTTAGAGGAGATGACGATGAGAAATAGAGGAAGTAAAGTTTAATGCATGCAAGAGAGGAATTGTGAGACAAAATGAAAAATGAACGTAAGTAGTGACATCTCCTTTATGCTTCTCTCTCTCAGCTTTTTTTGTGTGGTTAATTTAACATCTCAAATGTTCACTTTTCTCAGTGCTCACACTCAATGTATCTGTTCTCTCTGCTTTTTGATCTTTTTGTCACACCCAAGTAAATTTTCTTAATCTAATTTCCTTGACAATTAACACCATATCAACGTCAGTATTTGTTTATTTCCCCGATTATCCTTTCATAATTCATTTAATTTGGCTCTACACTCTTTGATTTTACTTAACTTTCGTGCTGTGAGGTCTAAACTTAACTTCTAGATGCTATCGGACAAACCCAGTGAAGAAAATTGATTAATATCAAGTAGACATCAAATTAATTTGGAAAAAGTTAAGATTTTACTGGGAATCTCAATGGGCATTGTTGGGGAGATCCAAGGAGGGAGCCCACTTCAACCAAGGTCCATGGCAACAAGCCCAAGTGAGGTTCCATCCTAAAACCAATTGGCAATAGGAGGAGTAGCCCACTTGACTTATATACCATGACCCTTCTTCTCAAACTCCCGATGTGGGACTTCTTTACTCATGTGTGACGTTCCCAACAATCTCCCCCTCACACATGAGTGCACAAGCTCCCCCTTGAGCGGAAGCCTTTACCAAGGTGTCAAGCCACCCATCAAGAGCTTATCCACACCATCGAGCCACGCTGCAGCACACGTATTACCGCTCGATCAACACCTGCGTGTCATTTCACCAAGCTCGTCCATGGGGTCCACCATGCCACACCTTTTTGTTGCCTAGCCGAACGCACCATCGGCTCTGATACCACTTGTTAGGAAATTAGAGCGGTAATAATAGCGGAAGCGATAGGATAAAACAGATATTCAGAAATTCAAATCAGAATAACAGGAACAATAGGAAGAGAACAAGAACACATGAATTTAACGTGGAAACCCAAAACGGGAGAAAACCACGGGCGGCAACACCGACACAAAATCCACTATCATATGAGTTAGTACAGAACGATCTCATTCCCAATACAGAGATCAACAACAAGAGAGACACAGATCTCAAACACCCAAGAAAGAGATCAATTACAACGAAAATCTCTCAATACTAACTCCCAACAAAAAGTGGAATAGAAAAGGGAATTGCCCACAGGCACTCCCAAGTTGCACCACATCAAACAAGGTTAAACAACCTAGTATTTATAGGGAAGCCCCACAGGTACCAAGGGTTCAATCCTAGCCGCAAACATATATCTTGGCCACCAACCATCAACTTTCCAAAAAAGGAAAAAATCTTCAACCCAAAGTATGGAAATAATATAATTTCCATAATACAGAAGATCTCAAACACACAACATGATCTTGGATGCCAAGAAATAATCTCACAAAAGGAAATAACTTTATTTATTTCCAAAACCGGCAAAGGAATTTGGGATAAATCCCAACAAACTCTACCTTGGACCAAATTCCTCATCCCTCAACGATCCACGCCTCTTCTTTTGGTCTGCTGCCCATTGTTCGTCAGTTATCTTCTTGGGTTTTACGTGAGGTCCCTTCAGAACCTTCCACAACCGTGCTGAATGAGAACTGCTCTCATCTGCACCTTCCAGAGATTAAAACTAATCTCCCCATCGAATTTCTGAATATCTACCCTCATGATAGAAGACATCCTATAACCAGAGCTCTGATACCACTTGTTAGGAAATTAGAGCAACAATAATAGCGGAAGCAATAGGATGAATTAGAAATTCAGAAATCAAACCATAATAACAGGAACAAAACAGCGACACTACAAGATTTACGTGGAAACCCAAAAACGGGAGAAAACCCACGGGCGGCAACACCGACACAAAATCCACTATTCATATGAGTTAGTACAGGAACGAGTCTCATTCCCAATACAGAGATCAAACAACAAGAGAGTACACAAATTTCAAACACCCAAGAAAGAGATCATTACAACGGAAAATTCTCAATACTAACTCCCCCCCCCCCAACAAAAAGTGGAATAGAAACAGGGAATTGCCCACAGCACACTCCAAGTCTTGCACCGCATCAAACAAGGTTAAACAACCTAGGATTTATAGGGAAGCCCCACAGGTACCAAGGGTTCAATCCTAGCCGCAAACATATGTCTTGGCCACCAACCATCAACTTTCCAAAAAAGGAAAAATCTTCAACCCAAAGTATGGAAATAATATAATTTCCATAATACAGAAGATCTCAAACACACAACATGATCTTGGATGCCAAGAAATAATCTCACAAAAGGAAATAACTTTATTTATTTCCAAAACTGGCAAAGGAATTTGGGACAAATCCCAACAAACTCCACCTTGGACCAAATTCCTCATCCGTCAACGATCCACGCCTCTTCTTTTGGTCTGCTGCCCATTGTTCGTCAGTTATCTTCTCGGGTTTTACGTGAGGTCCCTTCAGAACCTTCCACAACCCGTGCTGAATGAGAACTGCTCTCATCTGCACCTTCCAGAGATTAAAACTAATCTCCCCATCGAATTTCTGAATATCTACCCTCATGATAGAAGACATCCTATAACCAGAGCTCTGATACCACTTGTTAGGAAGTTAGAGCAAGCTAATAGTAGCGGAAGCGATAGGATAAAACAGATATTCAGAAATTCAAACCAGAATAACAGGAACAAAACAGCGACACACAAGATTTACGTGGAAACCCAAAACGGGAGGAAACCACGGGCGGCAACACCGACACAAAATCCACTATCATATGAGTTAGTACAGAACGATCTCATTCCCAATACAGAGATCAACAACAAGAGAGACACAGATCTCAAACATCCAAGAAAGAGATCAATTACAACGAAAATCTCTCAATACTAACTCCCAACAAAAAGTGGAATAGAAAAGGGAATTGCCCACAGGCACTCCCAAGTTGCACCGTAACAAACAAGGTTAAACAACCTAGTATTTATAGGGAAGCCCCACAGGTACCAAGGGTTCAATCCTAGCCGCAAACATATGTCTTGGCCACCAACCATCAACTTTCCAAAAAAAGGAAAAATCTTCAACCCAAAGTATGGAAATAATATAATTTCCATAATACAGAAGATCTCAAACACACAACATGATCTTGGATGCCAAGAAATAATCTCACAAAAGGAAATAACTTTATTTATTTCCAAAACCGGCAAAGGAATTTGGGACAAATCCCAACAAACTCCACCTTGGACCAAATTCCTCATCCGTCAACGATCCACGCCTCTTCTTTTGGTCTGCTGCCCATTGTTCGTCAGTTATCTTCTCGGGTTTTACGTGAGGTCCCTTCAGAACCTTCTAAACCCGTGCTGAATGAGAACTGCTCTCATCTGCACCTTCCAGAGATTAAAACTAATCTCCCCATCGAATTTCTGAATATCTACCCTCATGATAGAAGACATCCTATAACCAGAGCTCTGATACCACTTGTTAGGGAGATCCAAGGAGGGAGCCCACTTCAACTAAGGTCCATGGCAACAAGCCCAAGTGAGGTTCCATCCTAAAACCAATTGGCAATAGGAGGAGTAGCCCACTTGACTTATATACCATGACCCTTCTTCTCAAACTCCCGATGTGGGACTTCTTCATGTGTGGACGTTCCCAACAGGCATTAATAGAGTTACGGATAGAGAGGTGATGGTGGTGTGAGATGGTGATTATGAGAAAGACTGAAGGAAAGGGGAAGGAATCGCCAGTTATCTTTTTATTTCAAAGCAACTGGTCACGTTTTACATACTATGGCTATTTCTCCTTAATTTATTGGATGGCTGAAATCTTGTATACTGGGGTCAAGGGCTCCTATCATTTTTAACTATAGTAACTGTAAAAAAAAAGTTAATTGGGGTAGAATCCTCATATTCCTCTATATTTTTCATTTTTCTCTCTTATTTCTGTCATTATTTTCATTTTCTCTCACCTAAGACTTCTAATTGTTTTTCTCCTGACCTTTTCTTTAATTATTTTTATATCTGAAGTCTCACTGCTCATTTTTTTATGTGTTTTCCTCCAAGCCCAAAGAAACCAATAATAAAATATATTTTATTTTGAATCAAGTTTCTTTATCTCTCTTGTTGAGTCGGTTCATTTTTAATAGTAATTAGATTTTTGATTTGATTTACATCAATGTTTTAGGCTAAATCAAGTCTCTTTCTTTCTTGTATGTTGATATTTTGGTTCAATCAATTTTGGCTACAAAATGGGTACTAAGTAAGACCCACGAATGGGCCGGGTTATTTAAAAAAATTAATAATAAAATTATACACCTGTATAATTACCGGCTACCACTGAGAAGGGTTGAAAATTGAATGTGAAGTGGAGAGAGAAAGTGGCATAGTGCACTAATCCAAAGGGCCAAATATAAAAAAGAAAATTGGGTGCCGTAAGAAAAAGATGATACATATATTGTAACGTTTGAACTGAAAGGATGTTAAATGTATTGTTATGTACATAGGTCAACTTTTAATTTGTAGTTATTTGGAGAGCTATAAAGGAGCTTAACTTGAAGAGGACAATAAATTTAATCTAGATTTTTTTAAAAAGAAGAAAAATGAACAAGCAAAGATTGGGTTAAATAATCAAAGCTTAAGAATATAGGGGGGAAAGTCAAAACAGAGCTTTTGAGGGGGGATCATAAAAGTAGCCTTGGGGGCCACCCTAAAATTTTTTTTCCCCCTCCGATAGTCCGATTGGTAAGTGTAAGCCATCTTAATTGAGCCCTTATCTCAGGGCCACCGAATATGGCTTAGCGGCCTAGGGGAAACCCTAGGCTCAATGACCTAGTTGCACATCTACAAGAACTCTGACAACCAGGACAACTTGTTCGCCCCAAGGTTTGAATCCAGGACATTATATACGATAAAGCACGTAGATGCCATTCAATCTATGAGCTGTAAGCTCGTTAGAGATGTCTTGAGGATGCAACTTTTCAAAGTTAAGCAATGTAATAGGATATTAATTGGAAAGACAGTACCACATTGGAGATATTACCGATTTGGCCCAACTTATTGTAAAAGTAGATGGAAAAGAAAGGGTAATATGAGAAAAAACAACATGGGGGAGTGAGAGGTGTTGTTACTTAAAGTCGATAAGAGCATTCACTCGGTAGATCAAAAAGATTCGTCTTGGACTTTCTCTTTCATAGTTCTGCAATGGAAGCCTGGTCTTACTTTGTGTTGGGGAGATTTCAAGGTTATTAATGCTTGTCCAAACTCACTATGACTTAAGGATTGAGAATGGGAGAGTCATTGATTGCAACGTCTCACGCATGGGTAAAATCAACGAATACTATGATTTTATAAGCTATATGCTTGAATTGAAGTGAAAGTTGCCAAAACATGCATGTCTATGAACCTACTTTAGTTCTCTTTAAATTGTCTAATGGAATATGAAGCATATTGGAAGACCTTTAATCATAAAAGTGGTTAAACTTTCAACGACCATCAATCAAAAGACTTTTAACCAAGTTAGACCTTGTATAACAAAAGAAAAAATAAGGAAATTTTTTGGATTTTTGAATATGGGAGAAAAGCTAATAAAATAGATATGACTAAGATAAAGTAGTCTCAAGCCGACACTTAGCCTAACGAGCTACAAATTAATTCTCTAAAGCAAATTAACAAGAATTAATCTAAAGAATGAACTCAATTACTATCCAAATACTTGTATTTGAAATAAAAAGAGATAATTTTTGTGGGTGTGTGTGTGTGGGAGAGAAAAGCAAACTAGCTTTTATTCATTAATTCTTAAATCAAGTCTATCTACAAGAAAATACAAAGATGCCAATTTATAGCCACAAAAATTAGTGCCTCTTTCGTAAGCTACAAAAATAAGCTAATAGAGATTAAGCACCTAAGGGGGTTGGTCTAGACCAATAGGATTTAAGCACTCATCCTACCCAATAATATTCTAATAATAAATTAAGCACATAGAAATTGAGATTAGAAACTTCTAGGCTAGTGATAACTTATCCCAATGCAAGGTCGGAATTTTATTGCACTTGTACTTGCTTGGTAATATCCTCAACCATCCCAAATAGAGGGATATAGGGGACATATTCAAAGAGCAATTTGTTGGATGCATCCACTAACTTCCCATAAAATATTAACCTTTCAATAATCCATTTGCTAGCCTAATTAAGCTCTTAGCCAAAACCATGCATATTTAAACCTGTAGCAACCTCCCTCGGTTGAAGCTCTATAACTCGTTTAATACTTGAAATTTAAAGGGGATCTATAACTTGTTAGAAAATAGACATCTGGAGTTATCCAACGATAGCAAAAACTAATTTTGGAGCGTATTTGATCATCTAAAAAGTGGCTCAAAGTTAACCTACGAAACTTAAACATTTGGGTAGCTTCTACCGAAAGTTTTATTTGACATAATTCACCCTAGCAAATGAATCATGAACCTAATGAACTGAAGAAGCTGATTTGGACTCTTGCTCTGCATCAAAATGTATGTTTTTTAGTTTTATTTTTATATTTTCATATCAAGTATGGATGACATGGCTCTTCTCTCTCCTTAAAGATTAAAAACGCCATTTTCTGAGGTGTGGATGCTATTAATAGATATATCATAATGGAGAGGAAAAGCTAATTTCTAATTAACTAAAAAAATGGCAATCACAATGGAGAGAAGAAGTTAATGTTTAATTAATTGAAAAATGTTGACTATGTAGCAAAAAAATAATTATTATACACTGTTTATCATTTGAAAAATATATGCTTTATAATTTTATTCTACTTTCGTTGATAAATTTTGCAAACAAAGTTAGACACCTTATTATAGCTTTTAATTAAATACAGTTGGGCTAACTGAACATATAAAATCTACGAATGGTGTAATATCAACATACTCTCGAAAGTCGAGTATACATTTAGCATGTTTAAAAACGAAAGTGATCATTTTAATGAATATTAAACAGTAATATACACAAATTACGTCTAACTGAGCCCAAGTTTTTTTTTTTTTTTTTACAATGGTAAACGGGCCTAACCCATCAGACTCCTATCTCAGGGGTACCCAATGGGCCTTAACAGACCAAGAGGACAGGGGTACCAAAGCCCAAGCAAACTATTCAGGAACCCAGCCCAACTACAAAGCTTCGTGCACAAAGCACAGCATTCGCGTCCCCCCCGAGTCGAACCCGGGTGGGGAGCGTGGGGAAGGCAGCAGTGGCCACTAGGCCAACTGCTCTTCGGTTCTAACTGAGCCCAAGTAGTGACTGATTTCGAGACTAAAAAGCAAAATAGCTATTGACAGAATTTTTTAAACAATGACAAAAAGGGCAACAAATAAACTAACAGTTGATATTGGCGTTGCTAACCAATCAATGACAAAAATACAGATTTGAACGCTATCTAAGTGACAGACCCATAGTACTTATTAAGAAATGGAATTAGTGACAACCTAAGTGACGGAATTCTGGTGAGGTTGGGTGACTTAAGCGCCAAGTCAACAATGGAAGATTGGTAGTCTTCCATTGATTAGCGATGGACTTTCTAATGATTCCGCCGATTAGTGATGAACTTCCCTTTTTCCATCGCTATCTATTTTTGGGAAAAATCTGCATCATCGACCTCCCATTCCACATGCAGCCTGCATATAATTATAAAATAGGGCTCATTCAAGGCTAGCCCTGATTTCGTTGGATGTTACATAACCTATTCATATTAATACATCCTTGAAAGACTAGTTTTTAACCATACATAAACCCTAAACGCATATATCTTCTATAAAGTATACAATTTTTAACCATGCATAAACTACCAAGGTGATAACATAATGGACAAGCATCTTTGAAAGAGCAGTTTTCAACCATGTAAACCACACAATTTTTAAAACAAACCACATCAAGATAGAAAAGCCAACGACTCAATAATGTCTGGGGAAGTAGCTTCATTTTGTATGTCCCTATCCTCATCCTCATCCTTATCCTCATCCTCATTATTATTTTCATTTTCATTCGATGCTGAGGATTAGGGATGTAATAAATGGGCTACTATGATGGTCTAGAGCCAGAAGCTTGTTATATTATTAAAAATGCTTGCATTTGCTGATCCTATAACAGATTTGTTGACTCATTTGGATTTGCTAGCTAAGCATTCTATCCGTAAGATCCTTGTTAGCTTGAGTTAATGTCTGATTGGACTCACCTATTGCTTATAGTTCTCCATAACTGTATAATAATTCTCATATAGTTAAGCAAGCTTACCGCTTAAGTTGGTTATTACACCCTTAAATGATCCATTCAGGTTGAGAAGGAATGGACATCCACTGCTTGTTTGGAGGGAGCAAAGTTGTAGGCATTCCTGGCTACACATATGATCTTTTTCTATTTAGATTTTGCTTCGCTCATAATTCATTTGGATTTGAAAAAGGGCTAATATTATTGTTAGGAGTTGCCACATAAGGAATCTTGATTGTTAATAATGTATTGGAGCTTTTAGTCAAACAATTCCTACAATTCCACAACATTCGCAGCAAGGTTTTGCATACAAAAAAAGGGGATTAACTTAATGAGATTATATAAATAATGATTCAACTACATACAAGGAGGACTTAAACATATGTTTTTTTTTATGATCTCTTATGAACCCAAGGTTCAGCTTCCTCGTGAATTTGATAAGCATGGGAGAAGAGCTCAACAATAGTTGGACTGGTGTAAGTTATTCCTTATACGTGTGAAACAACTATAGAAAGCACATGAAGTACATCTAATGGATAGTTACTGTGCATTATACTAGACTTGAGTCCAATCCGGACCACAATATTATAAGCTCACCCTTGAGTTGAACCCTTTAATAAAGTGCTCAGTGACCTCGTTAGAGCTACATATACCACTCTATGACACAAAAGAGTTCACCCACACCGTTAAGCTACAGATAGCAGCAAAAGTGTTCCTGCTCAGTCAACATCCACGTGTCACTTTACCAAGCTTATCTAGGGGTCTACAAATTCAAACCTTTTCACCCAGCCAAATGTACTATTGACTCTAACGCCACATGTTGAGAAGATTTAAGGAGGAAGCTCAATTCAACCAAGACCCATGACAAAAAGTCCAAGTGAGATTCCATTGTAAAGTCAATTGATAATAAGATTAGCCCATTTGACTTATACATCATGGTTCTTGTCATTAAACTCCCAATGTGAGGCCCCAACTGATTTGGGATATCCCAACAGATATGGGAATACGTTTTAATTTTTGGTCTCCAAACTAAGATTTGAGCTGCTAGCATTGGCATAGAAGTGACATTTTCGGTTCACTAGTTAAGTTCGTATCCCTGGCCTTACTCTGTAACTATGCAAATTCCATATTCTTATTCTCTCTGCGCCCCTTCTTTTCAATGTCTTTATCTAAGTTATATATAAAGTTGACACCCTCTTTGTGGTGCATAACTTTTGTTTTACCTCAATTACTATTCCTTTTGAACTTATTTGCTACACACCTAACATCAAATTAGTATAATAACCACCTTTTACTAGACTAAAAATGTCAAATAACAAAGTAACAAGTAACGAAATCTAGATTATCACCCTACATTTTCGCCTTTCATACAACCTCCTGCACTTCAATAATGATTCGACTTCTTATGATGGTTAGCTATTCCTCCAACCCAATCCTCTCTCCTTGTATGTCCATTAGCGCTATTTCTTATATGTGATTACTTGCTTCTCTTGCAATCATTTCACTCATAGATTTAGGCATGGTTTCAATCACATAATTCCCTATAAGTGCGTCTTCTCCCTCTAAAATTCTTTAGCTATTACCTTAGATATTGCAACACTTGAGTTAAAGTTGTAGTCACAGTCAAATTCCTCAACTATTGCCATTGATATAACAGCAACTGAGTCGAAGTTGCAATCGTAGTGATAGCTCTGGTCAACCATGCTCCATAGCATACGATTTACCAAAGTTCATACATGGATTAGGTATTATGCTCAATCACTAGCCTCTTCCTCCTCCTTCTCCTGCTAGCTCTATTCTTCTTCAACGATAAGAAACCGAAGCTTTTTTTTTCCATTCTTTTTTGATTTTTTTCATTTACATTTTGATGATTGTCATCTTTATATGGATTGTTTACGCGCTTGGGAGTCATTTTAGGAGACTACTATGCTTAATTATGTGACTTATACCCCTATTATTACCATTATTCTTGGATTTCATACGTTTTGAAATTGTTTGTAGATTTCAATTTTTGAACCCAAAGCATTTAAGTAAAATGACTATGTTGACGTCTAATGGTTCAAATAAGGAAGTAAAAGAGGCCCAAAGACACTCTATATAGACATACTGTGGTCAATACTGCAGTCCAGGAGGTTCTAGGAAGAGGCAGTAGGATGTGATGGTGGCCACGGTCTGTAGAAACTACCATAGACTGCCCATGGTCACCTTCTTTCCCTGTGACAGCTAGTTTTCCCCGCGATTTCAATTTTTCACACGTTTTTGACATTAGCAGCTTCGAATTCTGCGATAAAAGCCCCGTTTTGTAGCCTTCTTAGGCCATCTTATCATCCACATTATGTCATCACCATCTTCCTCTTATCCATTATTCACTATTTTTAGAGCTTGAAGGAAATAGGAGCAAAGACCGAGCCAAGTTCCAAGAATTCTGGCATTGATTGAAAGATTGTCTACCAGGCTTCAAGAATAAGCAATCTTCTTTTCACTTTTTCTTGAATTTCACATCTAGATATATTTATGTTTTAGATGTTTGTTTTGTTGATCTCAATCATGAGTGAGTAGTTTTCTTTTATCCACGGGTTGCTAAATTGAACAGATAATGTTAATTTTGCTAGTTTGAACTCCTTGCACTTTGAATCTTTGTTTGGTTATTTCAATTCAATCCTAGAGTTTGATTGCTATGATGAGATTTTTGATCAATATCTTGAATGAATGTTAAATGCTTGATTGAACACCTGAAAGGTGAAGATTGGCATTGGAAAACAATGATTAAACTTAATTTTATAATCACTTGAGAAAGGATTGTGAATTGAGTGGTCTTATGATGATCATGTTCTTAAACTTGATCGAATTAAGTTCAAATTATAATTAGTAATTAGTTTGATAGAGTTAATTCACTCCGTTTTAGAAGAAAGTTGTGTATTCTTAAATACTATTGACCATTGAATCAATCGGCAAAGTGACAAGTGGTTGTTTGACTAGATAGATTGACACGTCGTCAGGTGATGCTTCCCTAGATATTTTTAGCCATTGAATTTAGTCCTAATTGCTTAACATTTGTTAGATAGAATCCAAAACCAATGTTGATTTCACTTAGCCAGCTTTAAATGAATACTTTGTAATTCGATTTAGTTAACATGGGAATGACATTGATATATATTACAACACTTGTGCGCTTGTGATGACAATCACATTTCCCTTATTTGCTCATCTTATTTGAATAGGATAAAATCAAAAGAACTAACAAATGTTATTGACAGAGAGGTACAACATTCCCATGGGGTATAATATGTTGAGGAAGACAGGTATTATCCCGCACTCCTTGAAGATACCTAAATGTTCCTTTATTTTTTGGCTTCAATTCCACAAAAGACTTTGGACATGTAATAGAATGATGGTAATGGGACTCCACTGTTCTACTGACTATATCCTATGGCAGGGAGGGTATGAAACTCATGACCACCTATGTTGGGTTTATGGCCCAAATTACATCCATCACGGCGGGATCATGTATGCCATGAACCGTGGCAGAGAAGAGCAGCAGAATGACACTTCCAGAGGGCAACACGGCTCGATCATGGTGATGACCACGGCCCTTGGTGTCACGCGGCACCTAGCAATGCTAGGGTTTCTCCAGCCCGTTCTTTTTGATCTCTTTATTAAGGGCTCGACTCCAGCCTTCAATACATCATCAACACAGCAACTCAAGCACATTCACTGAGAGTTCCTATTTAGCTATTCGCTTTATAAGAGAGCGTTCTGAGTAATTTGTAGTCACTGTCTGGTCTCTTCTTTTTGATCAATTTCGTACTCTCCCATCTTCATAGTGGATTCTTTCTCAGCATCACCCGTGGTTTTTCCCGCATTGGATTTTCTACGTAAATCTTTATGTTGATTATTGTCTATTTCCTTGATAATTATAGTTTGTGACCCGTTGTTCTATTCATCCTATTCCTAACCGATACTAACAAGTGGTATCAGAGTTATGGTTATAGGATGGCAAAAGTTACAAAATTCGATATTCCTAAATTCGATGGAAAAATGAGCTTCAAAATCTAGAAGGTACAGATGATGACTGTTCTTATACAAAATGGATTAAAGAAGGCTCTATCTGGTAAAAAGAAGAAATCTTCCACAGTGACTGATGAACAACGAGAGGAACTTGATGAAAAGGCACTCTCCACTATTCAGTTGAGCCTAGCTCCGCATGTTCTTCGAGAGGTTCTAGACACTGCAGAACTCTGGCTTGGATTAGAGACAATCTACATGACTAAAGGTCTTGTGAACAAAATTCATCTCAAAGAGCGACTATATACATTCTCTATGGTGGAAGATACTTCTATTCAGAATCATAAATTCAATTCTATTATTATAGATCTTGAAAGTCAAGCTGTGAAAATAGAAGAGAAGATAAGGCGATTCTACTGGTTGTCTCACTGTCCCTTTCCTATAAACACTTCAAAGAAATTATACTATCCAGTAACAATGTTGTTCTATCTTTTAAGGACGTTAAAGCTAACTTACTGTCCAAAGAGAAGTTTGATCTTGATGTGCATTTTGTTGACAAAGCTGAAGGTTTGCAAGAGGGCGAACCTCTGAAAAGGAGGGCTCAAACAAAAATTCCAGATCAAGTCAAGAGGTTGTAAGTCTGATAAGTTCTGCAAATACTGCAGGAAAACTAGGTACTTAGTTGCTGATTACTACAAACTGAAGAACAAAAAGGTGAAGGAAAATAGTCAATCTACAGAAGCTTCAGTTGTTGACTCTGGGTCAAATAGTGGTGTTCTACTTATCACTACCATTGATAATCGTGATGCTACTGAGTGGGTACTTGATTCAGGCTATACCTACCATATGTGTCCTCATAGGGATTGATTTTCTACATATAAGTCATTGGATGCTGGTGGTAAACTTATGGGCAATGATGCCCAATGCAATGTTGTAGGCATCGACACCATTGGAATCAAGACCTATGATGGCACGATAACGACTCTTTCTAATGTGCGACATATTCCTGACTTGAAGCGCAATGTCATCTCACTGGTTACTCTTGAAGCCAATGAGTGTAAATATTCAACTAAAGGTGGAGTGCTGAAGATTTCCAAGGGTGCCCTAGTTGTCATGAATGGAGAAAGACGGGGAAGTCTTTACATCCTCCAAAGGTCTACAATAATAGGTTTTGCTGCAATTCCTACCTCTTCTACTGAAGACCATACTCACTTGTGGCATGCTTGCTTAGGTCACATGAGTGAAAATGAATGACAATTCTAAGCAAGTGAGGTCTACTAGGCAGGCAAGGTATGGGTAAGTTCGATTTCTGTGATCCTTGTATATTTGAAAAATAGAAAAAAAGTTAGTTTTTCCACTGCTACACATCGTACTAAAAGAACCCTTGTTTACATACACTCCGACTTACGGGGTCCTTCCAGAGTTCCTTCTTTTGGAGGAAAATGTTATATGCTGACCTTTGTAGATGATTTCCCTCAAAAAGTTTAAGTTTACTTTTTGTGACAGAAGAACGAGGCCTTTCAATGCTCAAAAAGTTTAAAGCAATTGTTGAAAACCAAACTGGGAGAAAGATAAAGAAGTTCAGGACTAACAATAGTCTTGAGTTCTGTGAATCTAAGTTCAATGAGTTCTGCGCTACTTAAGGCATTGCCAGACATAAGACCTTAGTTGGAAAATCTCAGTAGAATGGGGTTACAGAAAGCATCAATAGAACTCTACTTGAGAGGACTTCCTGTATGCTCTCCAATGCAAATCTGTGGCATTGTAGAGATTTTTATGCAGAGGCTATTTCTACAGCACGCTATCTAGTGAACCTATCTCCACACTCCTCCATCGAATTCAAAATTCCAGAAGAAGTCTAGTCAGGTAATCCTGTTGACTACTTTATTCTAAGAGTTTTTAGATGTACTACTTTTGCACACATCAACAATGGGAAGTTAGCTCCCAGGACTGTTAAATGCATGTTTTTAGGATATGCATCTGAATCTAAGGGATATAGGCTTTGGTGTCCTGATTCTAAAAGGGCCATTCAAAGTCGTGATATTACCTTTGATGAAACTGTTATGTTGTATCCTAAAAAAGAGTCTACTATCTCTACTAGCGATCAACAGGCTGCAGCATCTCATTCTAGTAGTAAGGACCATATTAAAGAAACCAACACCAATAGCCCTGATATCCTAAGTTCTGAAGAGCTGCAAACTTTAGATCACTACTCCATTTCTCATGATAGGCTATGAAGAGCCACCAGAAAGCCTACACACTACTCCACTGTTGATGAACATGGACTAATAGCATATGCCTTAACTGTTGCACAGGAGATACCTGAAGGTATTGAACCTTTTATCTACTCTAAAGTCATCTCCTGTCCCAACTCTTCAAATTGGCCTATCGCAATGCAAGAAGAGATAGAGAGTCTGCACAAGAACAACACTTGGGAGTTGTGTGAATTACCTAAGGGTCATCATGCCTTGATGGCCAAATGGGTCTACAAAAAAAAAAAAAAAAAAGGAAGTCATACCTGAGGTTGAAGATGCAAGATAGAAGGCAAGACTGGTTGCTCGATGCTGCAATCAAAAAGAAGGTATTGACTTTAATGAAATTTTCTCCCCTATAGTACATTATACCTCTATTAGAGTATTGCTTGCATTTGTTGTCCTATGTGATTTAGAGTTGGAGCAACTTGATATGAAAAGTGCATTCCTTCATACGGAGTTTGAGGAGGAGATATACATGAAGCAACCTGAGGGTTTTACAGTTATTGGAAAGGAAGATTATGTCTGCCGCATGTAAAAGTCATTGTATGGCCTGAAACAGGTACCACAGCAGTGGTATAAAAGGTTCGATGCCTTCATGATAGGACAAGGCTATACACGTTGTCATTATGAAAATTGTGTGTACTTTCAGTAATTTGGTGACTCCTTCATTTATCTGTTACTATATGTTGACGATACGCTCATTGCCTCCAGGGATAAGTCATTAATCTGTAAGTTGAAATCTCAACTTAGTAATGAGTTTGAGATGAAGATCTAGGGGAAACTAAGAAGATACTAGACATGGAGATTCACAGAGATTGAAATGCTGGTAAGCTCTACCTATCTCAAAGGAAGTACCTTGAAAAAGTCCTTGATAGGTTCAACATGAGTAACTATAAGCTAATGTTTACTTCTCTAGCTGCTCATTTCAAACTATCAGCCGAGTCCTATCCAGCATCTAAAGAGGAAATAGAGAAGATGTCTCATGTTCCTTATGTTAGTGCAGTTGAGCCTGATGTACGGTATGGTCTGCACTAGACATGATTTAGCATATGCAGTTAGTATGGTGAGTCACTATATGTATAATCCTGATAAGGATCATTGAGAAGCTGTCAAATGGATCTTATGATATGTGAAGGGTTCTCTTGAAAGGTGTCTTATGTTTGACAAGTCCAAGATTGTAACCTGTGATGTTGTAGGTTTTGTGGACTCTGATTATGGTTGAGATTTCGATCGCAGGCGCTCTACTTCAGGCTACATCTTTAACCTATGTACGGGTGCTATTTCTGGAAAGCATCTCTATAACTTATTGCAGCCTTATCCACTACAGAAGCAAAATATATTGCTGCAACTGAGGGAGTAAAGGAAGCAACATGGTTAAGAGGCCTCCTTATAGAGCTTAGTGTTCCGCAAGGTGTCACTTTAATGTTCTCAGATAGTCAAAGTGCTATTCATCTCATTAAGAATGATGTCTATCAATCCAACACCAAGCATACCAGCATCAAGTATCACTTCATCAAAGATACTATTGCTGCAGGAGAAATTATTCTAAAGAAAGTTCATAAAGATGATAATCTTATAGATATGCTCAATAAGTAACTTCCCAGAGCTACGTTGCGCCATAGCCTGGACTTAGTTGGCATTTAGTGCCTCTAGATGCCATTCGGGTTCCTTTGGCGTTGTGTTTGTCCTACAATTGGTCAATTTGGTCCAAGGTGGAGGTTGTTGAGTTTATGGTCCAAATTACGTCCTCCGCAACAGGGTCATGTATGCCATGGACCATGGCAAAGAAGAGCAGTAGAACAGAACTTCCAGAGGGCACCACGGGCTGATCGTGGTAATGACCACGGCCCGTAGTGCCATGCGGTGCCTAACAATGCTAGGGTTTCATCAGCTCATTCTTTTTGATCTCTTTATTAAGGGCTGGACTCCAGCCTTCAATACATTATTGACACAGCAACTCAAGCACATTCACTAAGAGTTCCTATTCTGCTATTCCCTTTATGAGGGAGCGTTCTGAGTCATTTGTGGTCACTTTTTGATCTCTTCCTAGAGCACATCGCTCTGAGATCAGTTTGTAGTCTCCCATTTTCATAGTGGATTCTTTCTCATCGTCGCTCGTGGTTTTTCCCATAATGGGTTTTCCACGTAAATATTTGTGTTGATTATTGTCTGTTTTCTTGATAATCATCATTTATGACTTATTGTTCTATTCATCCTATTCCTAACTGATCCTGACAACTTATTTTTCGAGTCTACATATACAAGGATGCTATGTGAGCATTTATTTAAAGATATATTACATACAAAACCATGGCCATTAGGGATTACTAACTGTAATGATTGGTTATTGGAACTACAAGGTAGTAAGAAGTGGAGAAACAAAGTATATCCTTTTATCTCTATTATTATTTACAATAGTTGGATCGAATGAAATGGAAGGAGATGCCAACAAATGTATAGGGAAAATTTTGATGTTTAAAAAGAGTGTGGTAGAACTTTTCAAGAGTAAATCATTGTATGACTTGGTTATGCCTTGGTCACTGAATTGATGTATATGTGTTTTTTGATATTAGTAATACAATTTCCTCTTATAAAAAATAAAATAAATATTGTTGATAGCTGGCTTTAAACTGGTTAATGATTGGTTAAGTTGGTTAACAATTACAATGCTCTTGAGTACTATTTTTGCATCAATTGTTTTTATTTTTCTAAATTTTCTTGTTAATTTTGAAAAGCTCATTTTCTAATTTTCCAAATTTGATGCTTTGACCATTGTAGATTGATCTAAGATAAAATTTTCAAATCACCACCTGCTAAATTACAATTTCATTATATAGTGTTTATTATAGATATGACGTTCTCCTTAGCTAAAAATTTTTATTTTTAGTTAAAATTTATTAAACTTATATGTGTACAATTACATAAAAATTTGATCAAAGATAATAAGTGTGATAGATGTTTAACTTCCAATTAAAATTAAATTGAATTTTTAATTTTTTTATTGTCATTTACTTCATTTGTATTTCCATGTCAAATAAAATTTTTAAGTTTTAAGAACCTAATCGACTAACTATTTTTACAACGAAGGGCGTCACTTCATATACTCTTTGTCCTATAATTCAAAGAGATGGGTTTGAGCAATCTATAATTAATTAGGGTGATACTTATGCCTAAAAAACTATAACTTTTACGTACTAAAGCCTTTTAAACTATAATATGAATTCGTATTAAACTAACTGGCATGCATTCTAATTAATCTAACGCGAATATCATAAATGATAAATGCTAATCATTATAGAATCATGAATAAAAATCAACTAGAAAGTAAAGCATAAAACTTGTTTCAAAATAATTAATTTAGCATGGCTTTAAATTGATTATACTAAATATAGGGAAATTACTCACTCATTTTAACAATAAAATCATAATAATTAACAAAGATTTCATGTTTAACACTAAACTAACCAAATAAAAAACAAAATAAAAACAAAAAATAGCAACAGAACACCACTACTTAGCCTTGATGACAAGAGATTATGATCACCATCGATGATGATGCTGATGTGTGGCGATTGTTGATGATGCTAATGTGCGGTGATGATTGATGATGCTGATGATATGAGGGGGTTGAATGGATTTTTGAGATGAAGAGAGGGGATGACATGAGGTTAGTGAGGCGTGGAGATGCAGAGGCTACTTGGTAGGTGGATCAGACAGATATATGAGGGGTTGATGTCAAAAAGGGGATTAGGTGTGAGGGATATTGAGGGAGAAGGTAAGGATTTTTTTTTAATATTAGTATTATTCTACTAGGGTTTTCCTCTTTAGACTTCTTCTCTTCTAAGTCTTCTTGTTTCTATTCAGTTAAGAGTAATAATTTTGTAACCCTAGCCCAAATAAATCATTATGAAAATAATATTTTTCCATAAATCATTATTTTTGGACCGACTTGATAACTTAGTGTGTAAAATCCAAATTTCGACGTCTTTTCTTCTCCTCTTTATTTTATTAATGCTTAACCTAAAAAATATATAAAATAAAATAAATTAGACGAAATAATATATAATATAATCAAAATAATTATTAAAACAATGCATGATTTATGACTTAACGTTGGGCCCCTAGAACCTAATCATGTTATGGGCTTTGGGTTTCGTTCAAGTGATTCTTATCTTTTATTAGTATTAGGAGGTGTCCATTAAGAAGTTCCATAGTTTCTGAGTCATTACATAATGTTAGCCACATCCTGCATCAGTCAAAGAGTATTTTCAGTGTAGATGTCTTACATAATGTATGTCCCATCCGACATTGGTGGGCCCAACCACTTAGGTAGAGTATTGGATTTTGGCTCTCAAGATCCATATTATGTCATAAGAAAATATCAAATTGACAAGGTGATCTACCTAGGTCCTTTAGGATTTATGTATCATGCATCCATCTCCTAGCTCCAGGAAACATGCATGAGTCCATATGGGCCTAAAGTCCATAATGTGGCTGACTAGACCTATAGAATCCCAAGCTAATAGGTTGCATCTAATCATGCATCATACTCATGATACATGAGTTCAATTAGAGCCTAGACATGTGACCCATGATCCATGCATCGCACATCCATCCCTTAGGCCTAGGATCCATGCAAGAGTCTACCTGGGTCAATCCGCATGCCTAAACTAGCCAATTCTAGACCAACCAGACTAAAGCCATGCATAGGGCTAGTATAGGCCCATGATTCATCTAAGATGGGCTTTGATCCATCTTACACCCATAAGCCAATTGTCCAAGCCCAACTTAGAGCCTAACCTAAGGTAAGATCAGATTTCAACTGAAGTTACTTGCCAAATCTAGCATCTTGATCTTATTTATTCATAGTTTAGCCTAAAGCCACTACCACTATCCTCCAACAATTATCCTACCTTTCCATTACATGTCCTTTTTACGTTCCAACTTCCAAATTCTCATCTTATTCCTCAAGATAGAGATGACTAGACAGAAGCCCCTTTATGCAAGGCTAAACAAAGATTATAGCTAATAGCAACCCATAAATAAGTCATTCATGAGAAATCTCAAGAAAGTGAGAGCAAAATTTGATGAGTACGAAACTCTAACTATGAACCTTGGTTAGACAAAGAGTTAAGAAGCCCAACCTTAAAAACTCCTTTAGGTTGTTGACAGATTTACACTAGGGTTTGCAAAAAAATCAAAAACCAAAAACTGATCCAAAAATCAGTTAACAGAGCAAATTTTTCAAGAAAATCAGTTCGGTTTACTGAACCGAAACAAATTTTTGATTTTCGGTTCAGTTACGGTTCGGATGATTTAAAAATTTGGTTAATCGGTGGTCAATTCAATCGAAAATAATTTTATATTTTAAAAAATTATACAAAAAAAGTAAAAAGCTTTGGTAAGAAAGTGCACTTTTTTTATTATTTATAAATGGTAACCAAAGTTTAATTTTTAAAAAAAAAAATTTAAACATAAAAAATAAAAAATTTAGGTTAAAGTATACATTTTTTATTGTTTGTGAATGGGTAACCAGTAACCAAATTGAAAAACTGATATAACCGACTTTTTCGGTTTAGTTACAGTTCGGGTTTTAGACGAACTAAAATTTTCGGTTAACCGAAAAACTGTTAATCGAAATTTTCGATTTGGTTACGGTTCGAAATTTTTTTGAACTAAAAAATGGTTAGCTGATTAAATTAACCGAAACTTCGGTTAACGGGTTTTGCACACCCCTAATTGGGCCCACCGAAATCTTATTTTTTAGCATTAGACACAAGATCTTGGAATGAAGCTTACATAATTTTCTACGAAGGATTATCCCATTGATATAAGATATTGAGATAAGAGACTACACCTATTAGTAAGCCCTCTTAGGTTTTCCCTACCAAGTCTACTATTACCTCCACACTAGAGGTTAAGGAGCAAGGTTAACCCGTTGAAATTGTATTCATGAGTTGATTTCGAAGTGTCCCTTGTATATCTACTAACCTTCCCATTCTAAACTCCTATTCTTGAAAGTTTTACCCTTTCATTCATAATTCCTAAGCCCTATTCCATTATTCCCCTTAGTAGAATGCTTTTTTCGGATAATGAATCCAGGTAAATAAAAACATGAAAAAAAAGGAAAAAAAATAAGGGTTAGCTCGAAAACTTAAGAAATCAAGTTAGGCAAAAGGAGAGGAGGAGAAATAAAAATTATAAAAAAAGAGACTAAGGATTTCAAGATCAAAGATTTTAATCTCATAAGAAGCAAAAGGTCATGCAACTCTATAGGACATGTCTAGGATAGGAGGCCACATTTGTTGACGTACATGAATTCCCTTGTCAATATCAAAAAGTTAATACTTAGAACCCCTTTGAGCCTTTAAATAGCCTATTTCTTTCCTCACCACATCCGACCAAATCAGGGAATGGCTTTCTGTTGGGTGACATCAATATGAAATCTGCAGTCAAAAGAGAGTTCAAACTAAGCATATCAAGTTATGTCACATCGGTCACCACTAGAGAGAGAGAGAGAGAGAGGGGGAGAGAGAGAAAGAGAGAGAGAAGAACCAAAAAGAAGAGAAAAATGAAAAGAAAAAGGAAGAACTGTAAAGAAAGGAAAAATTATTGATAAACATAAATCTCATCACCTACACACACTTTGCGATTTCATAAGGGTTGTTCAAGCCTTCACACTGATTCTTTTTCTTTGGAACCTTAATCCTAAAGCCTACCTTAGAAAGTCCTCCTAAAGACATCCCTAATTTAAGTTACATTTTCTTACTCTTGAACTAGAATTCACCTGATTCCACATTAGATTCATAGGTAATGTCTTTGAGGCCCGACTGTAGAGATTCGTTTCCATGAAGGTTCCTCTCTATTAGATACTTTGGCCTTTAAAAAAATAGATAGCAAATAGCAGATGGCCTGAAAACATCAAAACGGAGACCAAGCAATAGGATTGTTAAAATAAAAACTTTATTTTTGAGAACAAAGAAGCGTTTCCTTTCCTATTCCTATCAAATCAGACTTAGACAAACCATTCACTTACTTTGTCATTTATTTTTCCAATCATCATAAGATTTAGTCTCATATCTATTCTAAAATTTAAGACTCTTCGCCTCAGTCATCACCGCGAATTCAAGAGTTGGAAACTCATTTCCAAACTTAGACACTCCAAGTGGGGGCTCACCCTTTAGGCAAGACATGAAACTCTTTTCTATTTCTCTACATAACTAGGCGTTCCTATCTAGTAAGCCCTTCCCAAAATAGGGAAAATCACATTCCACTGAGTTAGGGGCTACTCCCAATAACCCAGCACAATCACTCTGAGTATCGCATCCCTGCACATGTAGGACAACAAGAAAAAACTAGGGGTTTCTTCACCAAAATTAGAGCGCTTTAATGTAAAATTAAAGAATAATCCTAAAAGGAAATATTCCCTTTCCTGGGTAACTTATAGTTCATGAGATACTCTAACCTAATAGTGTTCTATCCAAACTAGAGAAAAACATCATGCCTAACTCTTCAATCACAAAATGCTCTATCGAGCCTTTCTGAAAGGACCACAAACTTACCATTAGACCCTTACTTGCATGTAAATAAGGTGTAAAGCTTGTCGTAGAGTTACAAATTAAACCACTACTTGATTTATAAATAAGATTTATAGTATAGGAAAGTAAGGATCGATCTCACAGGGAAAGATTATGATAGTGAGCTAGTTTAAATCAAATTAAATTCACTACTCTAATATATTCTACTTTTCCTTTAAATTGCTAAACAAACCAAATTAAACAAGTAAAAATCTGGAAAATTACTTACTAATCCCCCTAAATATTCTAGGACTAATTCTGAAATAAAAACAGTAAATACCTAACCTAAACATTCTGGAAAAATAAAAAAAGAAAATAATGATAGAAAATTAAACAGAAAATAAAATCTGAAATTAAAAAAATATGCACTTAAATAAATACAAAAAATAAATAACAAAATCACCTAGATTGTAAAATATAATTTTCTAGACTTAATAAAGCTCTAAAAACCTAAAATAAAAATTAAAAATGTGATTTTTAGATTTATTAAAGTAAAAATTTGCACATATTCAATTCATGAAAAATAATTTTGAAAAATTATCAGATAATTTTGAAAAATTTCAAAATTAAATAATAGCAAATTAGAATGCTTTCTAATCCTAAACTGGAATAAAAGATGAAAAAACACAAAAGGAACTATTTTAATCTAATTTCTAACGAACAATAGAAAATAAATATGAAAATTAAAGCACACTAAAAATCAAAATATAACTGATCTAAAATTATTAAGATACACCTATAAACTATACTTTGGGGGGTAAACAAAATTAACATTAAAGTCAATAAATTTAAGAATTAAAATTGACAAACTAAAGAAATCAACTAAAACGTAAACAAATAATTATCAAAGATACCAAATTTATGAGAAACACTTAGCATAATCTGTATACACCATGCAAATTAACATTTATCATCGACTCGCCAATTGAGTTATCCATGAGTTAGACTGTAGAGACACCCATCAGTGGATCTTCCCTATTTTTCTTAGATTATAGTTTATTTAGGTCCATCTCTAATATAAACCCTACTAATTTTGATAACCCTAGCACCAGCGCAAGAATTTAATCAAACTATAGCCTTAAGCATTAGAAAAATATCATCTAATACCTTATAATCAATTCACAAGCAAATTGATTTAATAAAGATCTATAACGATTTCCTATTCAAAAGGGACAGATTTGAGCCATCCATGATCAATTAGGGTGATACTTATGCTCAAAAGACTGAAGCTTTTATGTACTTAAGCCTTTTAAACTATCATATGAATTCATGTTAAACTAATTAACATGCATTCTAATTAATCCAACAAGAATATCATGAACAATAAACACTACTCAATGTAGAATCATGGAATAAAAATCAATTAGATAGTAAAGTACAAAACTTATTTCAAAACAATTAACTTAGCATAGTTTCAAATAGATCATGCTAAGTACAAGAAAATTACTTACTCATATTGAAAATAAAATCAAAATAATTAACCAAAAATTTCATGTTTAATAATATAATGAGTTCAAACTAATAAAACAAAAAAAAATGATAGTACTCCAGCGGCAGTTGAAGGCGGCATGAAGATGATGATGATAAACGTTGATGATGATGCATTGGGTTGGTGATTAGAGATGATGGCAGTGGTGAGAATTGATTTAGAGGAGGTGGCATGATATGTTGGCTATGGGGGTTGATTTTGAAGAGGTCGTGCGATGGAGTAGAGAAGAGTAGATAGGTTTGTTTTTATAGTGTCATTCAACTAGGGTTTCCTTCCTTGAATTCCTGCTCTTCCAAGTCTTCTAATTTCTCTTCAATTAGGAATAGTAATCTTATAATGCAAGCCCAAATAAATCCTTATGAAAATATATTTTTTATAAATTATTATTTTTGGACCAACTTGATAATTCCACTAGAATCCTTCAATCAAACACAAACTTCGACGTCTTTTCTTCTTCACTTTACTTTATTAATTTTTAACCTAAAAATATATAAAATAAAGTAAATTAGGCAAAATAATATATAAAATATAATTAAAATAATTATTAAAAATATGCATAAATTATGACTTAACAAATTCCCCTATACTTAGACTTTGGACGTCCTCGTGTAAAGTAATATGAGACTCGACCTAAATATTGACGCTCTTTCTCATAAAGTCATACTCAAAATATGAAATTTACACTACGCATTAGTTTTCTTTAAAAACAGTTTCATTCAAAATTAATTAGTTTTTCTTCCAACAAGTGAATAACTACTAAATATCTAACTACCATCAAAGTGTTTCTTTATCAGCCTCACAGCATTTTTTTAATAAAGTAACAAGAGTAATAATCATCTATTTGTTTTAAGTATACATATACCGATCAAGAGGTCTAAAAAGTTTACGATAGAAAAATTGAAGTACGGTATGGTTATAGAGACAATTGAACTAGAAGGAGTAACTCCGATTTTGCACGTATTCGACGTCCATATAGGGTCTTTAAAATTAAACACTCCCTGTCTCACACTCACTCGAATAGAGGTGCTCAAGTTAACAATTTATTCTCATAATTATTTTATTTATTTATAGATTGTTAGTTTAGTACGAGTCATTGATCGACCCAAAAAGGGGCATGACTCTGCCAACATGGGTTACTCAATGCATAAGGTTCAGCTTGAGACCCAAACTTAAGGGGAAAAGATGCCAAGCCACCTACTCTTACCCATGTTGGTAATCTAACTTTTTTTTCTCTTTTTTTTCTTTCTCCTTTTTTTTATAAGACAAGAAAAGTCATAATTTTAATGAGTTATTCTACTAATTCAATTGTCTAAGAAATGGACTAGGTCATTTTATTGCTTTTGAAGCAGCTATATAACATGATCAAATAAGATGGATAATTATAACAGTCACTTATTAAAAAGATATATGAGGATCAACTCAAACTTCTTGCATAATAGTTAACATGCTCAAAAGTCCTCACTCATAGAAGAATAATCTAAAAATAGCTAAGTAGAAAATTTTCAATAAGAAAGCCTAGCATAAACTTTTATTTATGCATTATTTATAAGAAAATCATAATTTTTTTTTTTCAAGAATGAATACTGTAGGAACTAAATGATGCATCCCCCCGCACTTAATTCATGCATTGTCCCTAATGCATGCAAAAAGATAAAAATAGTGAAGATAAAAGTAAAATTAACGGTGTACTTCCATTAAAAAAACGTTAGGTTGCCTCCCAACCAGTGCCTTTGTTTACTGTCGTTGTTTCGACGCAAATGAGCTCATGGATCATCCAGTCAGATCTCCTTCATTCAGCATACCTAATCTCCTTCATAGAAGTTATTTAAGCTGTGATCATTTACCTTGAAAATTCTGCTAGTAGCAAAGGATTTAATCTCAACAGCACCATGTGGATAAGTCTTTACCACCATAAAAGGTCCTAGTCATCTAGAGTTCAACTTACCAGGAAAGAGTCTCAATTTTGAATTGAACAATAACACTTTTTCACCCACCTGAAATTCTTTCCTATAAAACTTAGCATCATGAAAAGGTTTGGCTTTACGTTTGTAGATCACTAAATTGTCCTAGGCTTCCAGGTAAATCTTTTCTAGTTCCTGTAATTGCAATTTATGCTTCTTCCTTGCTAGGTCATAATCTACACTATACTGCATTACAGCCCAACATGATTTATGCTCTAGTTCTACAGAGAGATGACATGCTTTACCAAAAACTAACCTATAAGGTGACATACCTATAGGTGTGTTATATGTAGTCCTATAGGCCCAGAGAGCTTCATCTAACGTAAGACTCCAATATTTCTTATCTGGTCTAACGACATTTGCTAATATGCCCTTAATCTCTTTGTTGGAGATTTCAGGTTGGCCATTTGTTTGGGGATGATAGCTAGTAGACTACTTACATGAGTTACATGATATTTGGCTAGCAAGGTACCTAAGGCTCTATTACAAAAATGTGTTCCCCTATCACTGATGATTGCTTTAGGAACTCTATATCTATACAGAATGAGAGATTTAACCTGCTTCACAATAGTTTTAGCATCATCAGCTCTAGTAGCCACAGCTTCGGTCCACTTATATACAGAGTCAATAAGCATAAAAATGTAAGTAAAACCAAAAGAAGGGGGCAAAGGTTACATAAAATCAACACTCCATATGTTAAAAATTTCACAAACATACACATTATGCAAAGGCATTTGATTCCTTCTAGATAAATTTCCGATCTTCTGGCATGCTTCACATCTTTTGCAAAATTCATAGGCATCCCTAAAAATAGTAGGCTAATGAAATCCACATTCAAGAACTTTATGTGCCGTTCTTTTGGATCCAAAATATCGCCCACTTTCAGAAGAGTGATAGAAGATTAAGATTGAATGAAATTTACTATCATCTACACAACGCCTTATAATCTGATCTTCATAAAATTTTCATAAATATTGCGCATCCCAAATATAATATGTTAAGTAAGCTCTTATCTTCTCGTTTTGGACTCTAGACAAGTCTATAGGAAAGGTTTTGGTTATTATATAATTAACTATATCATCATACCAAGGTAGCCGATTAGTGATAGCATATAAAGTACATTAGGGAAATAATCACTCAACGGATTCCTACTCTCCCCATTGTCTAGCCTGCTTAGATGGTCAGCTACTAAGTTTTCAACTCTTGATTTGTCTTTAATCTCCAATTGGAATTCTTGCAGTAGTAATACCCATCTAATCAATCTAGATTTTGAGTCATTTTTACTTAACAGATGTTTAATAGCAGAATGATCAGTATAAATAGTAACTTTAACACCCAATAGATAAGGACGAAACTTTTCTAGAGCAAAAACAACAGCATACATTTCTTTTTCTATAGTAGTTAGTTACACTGTGCTAGGTCTAGAGTTCTGGAAGCATAATAGATCACATGAGGTACCTTTTTTACTCTTTGACCTAAGGCTGTCCCTACTACCTTATCACTAGAATTACACATCAGTTCAAAAGGTAGGGCTAGTTAGGAGATTGTACTATAGGAGTAGAGGTCAATTTCAACTTTAGTTGGTTAAAAGCTCTCCTATAGTCCTCATTGAAATCAAATAAAGTATCTTTTGCAAATAAAGCACATAAAGGGGAGGCAATCTTAGAAAAATCTTTGATAAATCTCCTATAAAACCCAACATGACCTAAAAAGGACCTGACCTCCTTGACACACTCTGGATAGCACAAAAATTGAATGATTTCTACTTTAGTCTTGTCGACATCTAAGCCCTTAGATGACAATATGTGACCTAAAACTACTTCATGTTCTACCATGAAATGATACTTTTCAAACTTAAGCACCAAATTAGTCTTAATGCAACGCTTAAGTACTAACATACGATGATCCAAGCACTCATCAAATGAATCATCATGTACAATAAAATCATCCATGAAAACTTTCATGATTTTTGTGATAAAATCAGAAAAAATACTTATCATACACCTTTAAAATGTAGCAGGAGCATTACATAGACCAAACGGCATCCTTCTAAAAGCATAGGTGCCATAAGGACAGGTAAAAATGGTCTTTTTCTTATCCTCAAGAGTTATAGGGATCTGAATATACCTTGAATAGCCATCTAGAAAGCAATAATTGACCTCCCAGCTAATCTCTCTAACAGTTAGTCCTTAAAGGGCAATGAAAAATGGTCATTCTTGGCCTTGTTAAGTTTTCTATAGTCAATACACACTCTTCAACCACTCTAGACTCTAGTAGTTATTAACTCACCTTCCTTACTCTGCACTACTATTATTCCCGCCCTTTTTAGGAACCACGTGGATAGGACTAACCCACTCAGAATCAGTTATGGGATATATTATTCTAGCATCTAAGCACTTAAGAATTTCTTTTTGAACTACCTCCATCATAGCTGGATTTAGTCTTCGCTGAGGGTCTCTCTTAGGATTAGTATCTGATTCTAATGTGATTTTAAGGTCTGCTAAAGTCCACCCAAATGTTTCACTATGTTCTCTAAGCACCCTAATTACTTTATCCTCCTGTTTAAATGTAAGTGCATTGGAGATTATAATAGGTAAGGTCTCATCATCCCCTAAATAAGTATACTTAAGATTTTCAGGTAATGGTTTTATTTCTAGCTTAGGGGCTGAAGTGCGAGAGGGTAGCATCTTCGTGCAACTTTCAGGCAATTCTAACTTCCCAGGTCTGTCAACTACATGCAATTGCAATAAAGACTCCATGCCATCCACTAACTCATTATTAATATGGTAAGGCGTATTTTGAAACACAAACTGATCCAAACCTTGAGTAAATATAGTTAATAGTTCATCCTCATGAGATAATTCATAAACATCTTAGGACAATTCATTAATCACATCAAGTGCGCACAGATAGTTCAGCATCAGCAGGAAATCTCATAACATCAGAAATATTGAACTTAATAATTTCACCATCAAATTCCATAGTCAATGTTCCTACATGAACATCTATTTTTGTCCTATACGTTTTAAGAAATGGTCTACGAACCAATATGGGAACATCATGACATGCATCACCCATGTTCAATACATAACTGGACTAAGACATCTTCTAAAACTCTATCTGACTATGCATTACTCCTATCAACTAATTGAATGATTAAATAAGTTCTCTTTAAGTCTCCTAAGTATAGTTTGTCATAAATGGACCTAGGTATCACATTAATGGAAGCTCTTAAATCAAGCATAGCTCTATCGAAGGAGAGGTTTCTAATTTTACAAGGAATAGAGAATAAACCTACGTCCTTACATTTAGTGGGAAGCTTCTTTTGGAAAACAACAGACACATTTTCCCCCACACTTACCTTTTCGTTCCCTTTCCATTTATGTTTTGCAATACAAAGCTCTTTAAGAAACTTGGCATAACGAGGCACCTACTCTATGGCATCTTAAAGAGGAATGTTGATCTCTACCTTTCTAAATGTTCCTAAGACTTCTTGGTTTGCCGCATTTACCTTTGGAGTTTTACCTCTCAGTCTACCAGGAAAAGGTGGTAACGGCTTGTAAGGTTCCTTCTTATCCTTACCTACTTCCTTAACATTAGAGGTGGTGTCTTGATCTTGATTAGGTTCATGTTTGTTGACCTCTATTTCATGCTCTGCCTCTCTATTTTTCCTAGGTTCCTTCAACTCTTTCCCACTCTTAAGTGTCATGGCACTCAGATTTTCCTTCAGGTTCTAGAATAGTTGAGATGACAACCTATATTGTATTTGGGCCTGGAGGTTGCTAACTATGGTATCAGTAGCAGTCTATCTATCCTGGACCTATTTAAGAGTCATCTCTATATTCTAAAACCTAGTGTCGATCTCTTTTTTCTAGTCATCTATCTTTTCTATGACTTACTCTAAAAGAAAATTTATTCTATCGTGAGCAGATGGTTGATGTGATGGTTGGTCAAAACTTGGGGGGTTTTTCCGAGGTCTACACCTAAGGTTAGGGTGTCGCTCCATCATTCATTATAAGTGTTGGAGTATGGGCCATACTTCCTTTGGCCTCATTTAGAAAATATAGCTTCACATTACCCCCTTGAAGTGTAGGGAATGCATTAGTAGCATGTCCCTTTAAATAGCAAATACCACACACCACTGCTTTCTGAACTCCTCCAGTGACAAGCTTTTTTAGCATATTAGTGATCTGAGACAATTGGGTCTCTATAGATGGACCTGAACTAAGCTCCTTGACCTTCCTAAACTGGGGTTCTTTTGCTCCAAATTGTTGAGTGTTTTATGCCATGATGTTAAATAATTCTCTAGCCTGAGTTGGAGTCTTATTAACCAAAGCTCCCCCACTAGCAGTATCCACCATATTTCTATCTATAGATGATAAACCTTCATAGAAATATTGAATCAATAATTGTTCAAAAATTTGATGTTAGGGACAATTGGTACATAATTTATTAAAATTTTCCTAATACTCATGGAAAGTTTTTTCGTTCATTTGTTTAATTCCACATATTTCTTTTCTAATGGATCCAATTCTAGATACGGGAAATTTTTTTTTTCTAAAAATGCTTTATGAACTTGGTTCCATATAGTGAATGTTGCTAGGGGAAAAAAAATTGTTAGTTTGCTTCTATTTAATTTTACTATTGTTATTGTTTTGTTTTAACTCTAGTGTTTTATTTTTGTAGGTTGTTTTAGTTTATGGGATTAAGGAGTAGGCGCATGATCGAAGAGAAAAGGAGCATATATTTGATGTGTTTGAAAGTAAAGTAAGTAATTCTGAATCTGTAAGCTCCAAATCGGTAAGTTATGAAGTTACTACAGTTGAGATGACTACTTTTTGTGAACTTGTTGCACCTAATTTAGAAACTCAACCTTTATCTATTACTTGTCCTGTATTAGATCGACCACTTAAGCTTAACGCTGAATTTTTAAATTTACTACCTAAGTTTCACAGATTACTTGGTGAGGATCCATATCGTTATACTAATGAGTTTATTATTACATGTTCGACCATGCAACCTGAGGGTGTCACCCAGGACCATATTAGGTTGAGAGCCTTTCCCTTCTCACTTCAGGGGGCAAGTAATACAAATTAAACCACCACTTGATTTATAAATAAGATTTATAATATAGGAAAGCATGGATCGATCTCATGAGGAAAGATTATGATAGTGAGCTAGTTTAAATCTAATTAAATTCACCACTCTAATATATTCTACTTTTTCTTTAAATTGCTAAACAAATCAAATTAAACAAGCAAAAATATGGAAAATTACTTACTAATGCCCTTAGATATTCTAGGACTAATTCTGAAATAAAAACAACAAATACCTAACCTAAATATTCTGAAAAAATTAAAACAAAAAATTAAAACAGAAAATAAAATATGAAATTAGAAAAAATAATAATCTACACTTAAACGAATAAGAAAAATGCATAACGAAATCATCCAGATTGTAAAATATAATTTTCTAGTCTTAATAAAACTTTAAAAACCTAAAATAAGAATTAAAAACGTGATTTTTAGATTTACTAAAGTAAAAATTGCACGTATTCAATTCACGAAATGATTCTAAAAAATTATCAAATAATTTTGCAAAATTCTAAAATTAAATACAGCAAATTAGAATATTTTTCTAAGCCCTAAACTCGAATAAAAATTGAATAAAACACAAAAGGAACTATTTTTAGCCTAATTTTTAACCAATCAGTAAATAATGGCAAAATAGAATGGAAAATAAATCTGAAAATTGAAATACACTAAAAATCAAAATATAACTGATCTAAAATTATTAAGATACACCTAAAAGACTACCCTTTGGGAGGGGTAAACGAAATTAATATTAAAGTCTATAAATTTAAGAATTAAAATTGACAAACTAAAGAAATCAACTAACACGTAAGCAAATAATTATCTAAGATACCAAATTTATGAGAAACATTTAGCATAATCTATGTCCACCATGCAAATTAACATTTATCATCGACACACTAATTGACTTATCCATAAATTAGGCTGTAGAGACACCCACCAGTAGATCTTCCCCATTTTTCCTTAGATTATAGTTTATTTAAGTCCAACCCTAATATAAAGCCTACTAGTTTTAATAACCCTAACACCAGCACAAGAATTTAATCAAACTAGAGCCTCAAGCATTAGAAAAACATCATCTAACACGTTGTAACTAATTCACCAGTAAATTAATTTAACAAAGATTTATAACGATTTCCTAATTAAAAGATATAGGTTTGAACCATCTATGATCAATTAGGGTGACACTTATGCTCAAAAGACTAAAGTTTTTACATACTTAAGCCTTTTAAACTATCATATGAATTCATGTTAAACTAATTAGTATGCATTCTAATTAATCCAACATGAATATCATGAAGAATAAACACTAATCAATATAGAATCATAGAATAAAAATCAATTAGATAGTGAAGGACAAAACTTGTTTCAAAATAATTAATTTAGCATAGTTTCAAATAGATTATACTAAGTACAAGAAAATTACTCACTCAAATTGAAAATAAAATCACAATAATTAGCTAAGATTTCATGTTTAATAATATAATGAGTTCAAACTAATACAAAAAAAAAAATGATAGTACTAGTGTGGGAGTTGAAGGCGGCGTGAAGATGATGATGATAAACGTTGATGATGATACGTACGATTGGTGATTAGAGATGATGGCGGTGATGAGAATTGATTTAGAGGAGGTGGCATGATATGTTGGCTATAGGGGTTGATTTTGAAGCGGTTGTGCGATTAAGTAGAGAAGAGGAGGTAGGATTGTTTTTACAGTATTATTCTACTAGGATTTCCTTCCTTAGATTCCTCTCTTCCAAGTCTCCTCATTTATCTTCAATTACGAGTAGTAATCTTATAATCTAAACCCAAATAGATCCTTATGAAAATATATTTTTCATAAATCATTATTTTTGAACCGACTTGATAATTCTACTAGAATCCTTCAATCAAACCCAAACTTCGACGTCTTTTCTTCTTCACTTTACTTTATTAATGCTTAATCCAAAAATATATAAAATAAAATAAATTAGGCAAAATAATATATAAAATATAATTAAAATAATTATTAAAAACATGTATAAATTATGACTTAACATAAGGTCATTACATTTCTATATAGTCAACAAAATTAAGTCAACACAACTCATGTGTACATACTCTTATTTAGGCTAGCAAGCGCATACGCATCTATAGGTGGGTCTTTAGCCTAACTACATGCATAAATTATGAATTTGCAGTTTTTTCAGAAGGCATTCATATGTTAACCTCTACCTTAATTAGGCGTGATCAAAGTAGAGGCTTTGCCCTCAGAGAAAGCTTTATACAAGCATCATTGTCCGTATAGTAAAGATATCAATTTACCTACCTCCCCATAAGAGGGACACATACCCAACTTCAGGCCATCAGATAACTAGGTAAGGATCTAGCCATAAAACTCCTTTTTATATGAACTTAAGAGCACATTTCAACATCTAGGTCCTGGCATAAAGGGGAATTTTGATATTCAACTGGCTTCCGTCGTAAGTTGAGGACACAAATGTCTGAGTAGCAAAAGCTCAACTTTGGACATCTCAACACTGGACTAACGACAAGTGAAGGATACGCTATAGGTTAAACCCAAATATCAAGGATCCTAACACCTCATAACAACAAGTTAGGGATTGGATACTCCTTAGGCTCTGACAACACAAAATTTGTAGGGTCTGGCTACATATCTTTAGGCTTCCCTACCTCCAAGTTTGTATAGATCTAGCTATAGATCTTAAGGCTCCCATGCCACTAAGTCCATAGAGATCTGACTACAAATATCCAAGATCTTATGCCACCATGTTTGCAAGGATCTAGTTACAGATCATAAGGTTTCTGCACCTCAAAGTTCATAAGGATTTGGCTATAGATCTTCAGGCTCTCGCTCCATCAAACTTTTATGGATCTACTACAGGTCTTCAAACTCCCATGTCACCAAGTTCATAAGGATCTGGCTATAGATCTTCAGGCTCTCAAGTTACCAAGATTGCAAGGACCTGGCTATAGATCTTTAAGCTCTTACTCCTCAAAGTTCAAATCGAGTGATAAATCTTCAAGCTCTTATGGTACCAAGTTCATAGGGGTTTGACTACATGTCTTTGTGCTTTTGTATCACTAAATTTCTAGGGATCTAGCTGTAGATCTTTAGGCTTCCATACCACAAAGTTCATAGGGATTTCGCTAAAGAGCTTCAGGTTCTCATGCCACCAAATTTGTAGGGATCTGGCTATAAATATTTAGGATCCCACACTATAAACTTCATAGAGATATGGCTACAGACCTTAAGGCTCTCAAACCATCAATTTCACTGGCATCTAGCTATAGATCTTCATGCTCTCATGCCAACAAGTTCGAAGAAGTCTAGCTACAACTCTTTCAACTCCTACATCACCAAGTTTAGAGAGATCTGGCTAACGAACTTCAGGATCTCACGCTACCAAGTCTATAGGGATCTAATTGTAGGTCTTTAGGCTCTCACATCATCATGCCTAGATAACACCTTCATATAGGTAAGTATAGAAAGCACTCACTTTGACATTCAACTAGCTTAGGCTTTATCAAAGTAAGGGCTACCTGTAGACACCTAAAATTGCTTCTTGATTTTTTTTTTTAAAAAAAAAGCCGAATGACGAAACTTTAGGCCTAGTTGTATGCTTGGGGGGCCCTACAAGTTAAACCAAAACCTAATCACTAAACTGGAATTTATGCAAACATAGGCAGTCCAAACCTAGTGAAGAACTCGATTAACCCCTAATTTAGGTTCTCTGGTGCAAGAGCGTGGCCGTTCTACTCGCCTCAATTTTTCTGCTACTGTCTAGGAACATATCCATGTTCCTAGCCTATCTTGGCCTCCGTGCCAAGAGTGCTTCAGGTGATAATAGATAGATTTTATTCCCCCCAGAATCTTTTCTAAATTGGGCTAGGGTTTAAGCCATTGCAAATATAGAGCTACCACTAGGTTTATGGGAAAGGGTTAAGGATGAAAAACACACTAAAAATTGAGAAGAATGATATTGAACAATTAGAGAGTTTATTGAAATTTTCCCTGACTCCCAAGACATCAAAATTTTAACAGGTTCCCAAGCCAAGCAGTTGGGTCACTCTAATGGCACAAACCTAACCACCTTCTCTTTTTCTCTTTGTCTTTGCCTTTTCCTTTTTTTTATTTACCTTTGTCCTTTGAGCGAAGACGTAATTTGATTAGCTAATTTAATTCCCACTCATTAGGTGTTGCAATTATTTGAACTTTCTTTTCTTTCGATTGACTTTGCATTTTTATATTTTAACTAGTTTATTGAGTTTTATAAACTGGGTGTTATTAGTGCTTAGTGTAATTAATTTTTATTTTATATATAGATTAGTAGAAGCCATCAGTGATGACTGGCAATATTTTAGTGCCTCCATCATGATATCGCACCTTCGCTCCCAAATCTTGGTTTTTTTCGAGTTAGATTGTCCCCACTTCAAGGATTACGCTGGGCCCTCTTGAAAACCTTTTTCGATCGAGCATATTATCACTTTGGTGTCCCTTATAGTTTATGGCTCGATAAGAAGGGTGTCTTCCATTTTGTTTATTTTTTAAAAAAAATCTCTTTGGTGACTCAATTGAATTAGTTTTTTATTAGTTTTGACTATTTGGGTCAGGAAATTGGGCTGTATTCTGGTCCAGAGAATATGAATAGGTTCCTTGGGCTAGAGCTCTTGTCCAAGCTCCTATACCAAATAGTGAACAATGTTGTGGCTAGGAGTGCTGCAACTAAAAGAAATTAAAAAAAAAACAAATGAAACGAATGCAAACCAACAACTCCAGCCATTCGTGGATGACTAAACATCGAGTTCAGGTTGTGGTTCTTACAATAATAAGGCTAGTGAGATCACTGATTCTCCAGTAATTTTAAGGTACATACATATGTACCATATTTCAGTACATACCATGTTCAGATACATACCTGTATACGATGTATCATATAATTAGACTAAATTCCTATTTCATTTCTCCCACTCAACAAACATTTTCGTAATTCTTTCAGCCCAACTAACTGGAAAAACATACATTGGAGACAACAAAAAGTACATTGCAGATAAGAAAAGATATACTACAGGTAAGAAAAGATATATTGTAAGAAATAAAGGATACACTGTAGGAAAGAAAAAGTATACTGTAAAACAGAAAATATATACTATTGTCGGAAAAAAAGATAGACGGCAACATCTTAAGCGTGCATCCACTATACAACTCTGAAGGTTGTGTACCATGCTAGATATATATATTTGTATCTAAGAATTTTTCCTGCATCCCAGAAAGGGTGTAAAGCTTTTTGGAGAAAAACGACAATCAGACTTATGATGATGATTTGCTATGCCAGGCGTGCGTGATGCTTGAGAGATGGGCTATTTCATAGGGCCAAAGGTTATTGCAGATAAGCACAAAGTATAAAGTAAATCAAATATAATTTGAGTCGTAAAAAAAGATCGCGCATTGTCTTGCAATTAAGCTGACATGCAGTACAGTCAAGTCCAATCCAAAGGTGGGGCCAGTTTATGGCTTTCTTAGGATGCAGACGAGCCACTGGCCCACTGTTCTGTGTTTGGGAAGTTTTCAGTTTTTATATTATTGAATATTGATTGTTGGGTGGTTTACCCTTTGCTTGGATTGTATTTACTACGTTGGTTGTTCAGTGGCTTTAGTTATAAGGTTGTGAACCACGTTTTACGTGGTATCTTTTCGTGGTCGTGAAGAAGGTAGTTAGATGATCTCATTGTAGTTATATGATTTGTTAGCGACTGTATAGTTTTTTTAACTTCTTCAAAGGTTTGTTTTTTTTTGGTTGATAAATAACATTTAATAAAAGAAAAGGATTGGAAATGAATGAGAAGAGTTGGAAAAACTTGGGAGTTTTTAGGGATAGGAGGATTGGTAAGGATTGGGAAGAGTTGAGAAAATTTTTGAAGGAGTGGGAATGAACGGAAAAAAATGGCAAAGATCGATAAAGATGGGGAAGGATTGAAAAGAGTTGGAAAATTTTTAAAATAATTGTCAAAGACTGAGAAGGATTGGAAAAACGTCGAAAAAATTGGAAAAGATTGATAAATACTTATTTACCAATGAATAATCCCCCTGGAAAGCTTACCAATGATCCAAGAAAAAGGGGAAGTTCGTAAGATAGATTATTTGACTATTTGTAACTTTGTAAGGCTCAGAATGCTAACATTATGTTCTGTATGATATGATAGAACGCACTGTAACGTTGGGTGAATGAATTCAACTATCTGCTTTTGATGAAAACATTATTTACTAATATACTTCGTGCTTAGCAAGTTGAGAAAGCCGGCTTTGCAGAGATATAACAAGAAACAGGTTTCTTTGGGGTTTCATTTTACATTTTCAAATCTACCGTTCAAACCTCCTAAAATGATAGACCAAAAGATCGAACAAGTCACCCTACTGAGAAGCCATGCGGGGGAGGGATTTTTTTTTGGGGAAGGGGGGGGGGGGCGCTACAAAGTGGAAGCTCTAAGGAACAGTTTGATATGTACATTTTGGCTTTGGCATTACCATCCATCTTTCTACTATACAGCAATCAATAATTTGCACAGTTTAAGCGCCTGCTGCACCTGATTTGCCTTCACCTGACATAATTATGAAATGAGAATGAAGGGTTCAGAACTTCAGATCAAGTGGACCATCAAAATCGTGACTAAAGAATCAGATGGGGAGAAGGGGTGGGACAACAAGCTGGCTAGCTCAGCTTAGCTTAACTGGGCCAAAGTGAGCTAGCTTGTTGACTGGCTTGGTGTAGAAACCAAAGCAATAGAAACCAAGCACCAAAAAAAAGTTGTGTCCTGGGTTTATTGGTCTATAGCTTCTTCAACTGAGACCACTATACCATATGCTTGGGTGAGCTAATCTTGCTCTGTGACCGCGCCCAGCTCGAGCTATCTTGGTCTAGGCCAACTGAGTTTTGCTTTTTAGCTTTTCTCGAAGAAAGAAGAAAAACATTTGCGTAGAAGGAAAAATCAAAAAAGAGCTAGCAACTTTGAGTAACTGGTTCTACAAGATGGTTCAGTCAGATTTCAGGTTGAGCTAGCTTGACGTCCTTGCATGAGCTCGAACCAACTTAGCCTTTACGGACATGGCCAACATAGACCAGCTCAAATCGGCTTACTGGCCACCCCTAAGGAGTGATAGAAGAGTGTAGCATCGATGAACAAAGTTTCTGAGGAGATAATTACGACAAAACCCATTCCTTTGCTTCTAGGCAAGGATTGTGCTACCACAGGCTGCAACAGCATGCTTTCCATCCCTATAAACAAGGTTTCCCCTCACAAATGTTGCCAACACTTTACCAGAAAAGTTCCTTCCCAAGTAGGCCGAGATACTCTACAATACATTGAAAAAACTGATAAGATACAATGCTGAAGAGTTCATAAAACAAGACTTTAAAAAAAATGATAGTAAGATACTGAATTTAACCATTGAAGAAGCAGATTGTTTCCTGCTTTCTTTTGATCCAGTAAACATGTTGTTGAGTCATTTGCAAACTAAAGCAAGACAAAAGAAGTGACTTACTGGATTTTTGACATATGAAGGATGACTGTGATCAAGGCCGAACCCTGATTCTGGCTCCCATGCAACTATATCTGCATAATTCCCAACAGCAATGGAACCCTGTAGAGTCGCACGTGCCCCGGTTAGACAGTCAGAATGCATCCGACATCACGCCATTTTGCAAATCATGATCCATGAGTTTGTGCAGTGATTTTGTTTCCCAGTAAGCTTGCTAATAGAAATTAAGACAAGTTCTTATTTCTAAATTGTTGTATGATACAATTATACCTGGGCCTTCATTTCATTTCAAATAATAGTATCATACACTAGACACTCCTCATGGATACAGACAACTGACATCTATTTGAGATTCATATTCAAAAATTTCATGAAATTGCCATCTCAGACCAAGATCCATATTGGGTACTCCATACTCAAACATCAATATGACCAAGTCCCAGTAGCAATAATGTAAGTGAAGGAAAATAGCTAGGATGAAAGTTTTGATAGCTAATACAAATAGCTTACTTATGGATTAATTGAAAGCAAAGATTACCTTGAGGTCCAGACCAGCAAGTTTGGCAGGTTTTTCACTCCACCAAGCGGCAAGTTGTTGGAAAGTCACCCCATATTTAAGACCAGAGGACCATGTTACAGGAAGAACATACTGCATATTTTTAAAAGGCGATCGCTTGAAATGGGAATAAACCAAAGAAGTAAGTGTACACAAAAATTGGCTTGATTTTAAAGCAACTAACCTGCAAAGAGGATATACCGCCCCATGCCTTCAAGAAGTCACCTTGGTCAAGAAGCTTAAATTCTGGGACTGTTGGTGAATGGTCAGAACTCAGCATGTCGATATCTCCTCCCTGAAATAGCAAAAATTTAAGGAAAACCATTTTTATTTTTTCAGGGTAAAATGGAGATATAAATTTGGCAGGCATAATGGAATAGTGAATACCCTCAAAGCTTCCCAAAGTTTTTCTTTGTTTGCGGCATCCCTGATAGGTGGCGCACACTTGAAACGCGTATCTCCATCTGGGATCTCTTCAGCAGAGAATGCCAAGTAATGAGGGCATGTTTCTACAGTTATGCTGTCACCTTTAGTCTTTGCTTCCTGCAAAAATAACATGAGAAAATGAGAGATCAAGTGTCATAATAAGGGAAAACATCTAAGCGGAAAAACTAGGTTAGATGCTCTTGACATCTATGTAGAGTGGAAACATATTTGTTCATCTCTTCCCTTGGGAACTTTTGTGGGGACAAAACTTTCAGAGGCTCTACATCACTCTCTCGCTAGGTTTCAGGAATCTAAATTTCAAACCAAGAAATTTCCAAGCAAACCAAATGAATACAGCCACTATACCTTTAAAAGGTCTAAAGAAGATCCAGCATCAGATAAGTGAACAACATGGAGATGGGCTCCTTCAGCAGGGCCACCAGACCTTGTGCTTCCACTGACGGTCAAAAGATCTTTAATAGCTGCTTCCTCCCTACCATAGAAGAAAAATACTGGCCGATGAGAAAGAAGTCAAAACTATGATTAAATGTGCTTGTTGAGAAACAATTATGAACAAGCAATTAAGTACCACCCGCTAAACTAAGAGAGGACACCTGATGCATTAGAAAGGCAAAGAGTGTAAGAGCAATGCAAAAAATAGTAAGCAATTCAGACTCATAATCTACTTCTGGAATTTGATATGATACTGTATTTCCTGCAGGTGCGGAAAGAGATCCTACATTCTCCTTTGGTCAACTATTGCACAATGGTGGAACTACCATACTTTATGCAAAAACCTTTTTACTTTCTTTTTTAGGTAATACTTTAAAGGAAATGTGCTAGTTCTTCGTAATGCCAGGTCTCTGCTAAGAAGACATCTTGCTAGCGGGAAAAATCACAAGGCAAATAACAAAGGCATTCTTGATCCTGCAGAAGCCAAGGGAAGCCATTATGTATATGGCCTTATGCTTCATAGGCAGGGAGACTATTTCCAAAATACCCATCAAGAGAGGACGGACAACTTTTTTATTTTTTTGGGCCTTTTGTCCCTCCGGGGGGGGGGGGCGCAAAAGGGGGAAGACCTCAAATAGACCGTGGGGGCGGGGGGGGGGGCAATACAGAGGCACATGGAAGAGGAATTGCATTCATGTGCAAATGAATGCTCAGTGAGAAAAGCATGTAACTCACATTGAAGGAGGTCTAGTCTTAAGATAACTTGAATATAATCGAGGGTCGCTATCATCGCCCATCACTGAGTTGTCTGTATCTTCTTGCTGAACTTCAGCGTGCACAAGCAATGGTCTTCTGAATTTAGCCAAGACGTACAACGCCTCCTACAAGACAAACAAAATCAAAGTTAAACATCAGAAGCACAGAATCATAAATTTCATAACAAGGAGAAGAAATTTTGATATGGAGAAAGATACATAACCATTAAGTGTTGAATACTGTCTATAGATACAACGAAGCAGGCATAAGAGAGAATCTCGATAACCAGATTGCAAATAAGAATAGTCACCTTGATATGACTTATGTTTGTCATAGGGAAGTCATTGATTCCAGAAGGGCACATGAAAGACTGTAGTAAATGGAGAAGAGTTAGGTTCTGACCATGTAATGGAAAATCTGCTGCTAATTATGATGAATGTGTAATCACTGATTAACCAATGATGCTGTCACCTTCAAACCAAGTGCACCGGCTCTGAGAAGACGCTCTAAAGCAGTTGAATTGAAGGCGTTTTCGGGAACTAGACCGCCCCAGAAACCTGACGATAAGCCATTTTAGGAAAAAACGAAAAGAAAAAGAAAAGGAAGAAAATTGGAGCTACATGTAGAGAAGCAAGAATCTAGATATTAGTCCCAGAGCCCACCAACATCGACGTAGATATTATCCTTTGCAGCGTTGATCTGTTAATCACATAGTCATCAGTAAAAATGTCAATAAGAAGAAACAATGGGGCATCAGGCAAAATTTATTTCAATGAAAGGTTTATAATCAGTCAAACAACAAAATGACAATGTCTTTTCAATAACATTCCGTACCTTAAGGTTAAGGGTTTCTTCAGAAACTGTCGAAGGTTCACTGTTCAAAGGCATGTCTATCAGGGTAGTAATCCCACCTATTGAAAGAACATCCATCAAACCACCACCAAGATTATGAGGAACGATAAAAAGATCTCAGCATGCAGTACCAAAATGACTGACTACAATTTGAATGCTCTAAACCATAGTGATGAAGAAAGTACCAGCAGCAGCTGCCCTAGTTCCTGAAGGGAATCCTTCCCATTCAACCCTCCCAGGATCATCGAGATGTGCATGCCTGCACATCAGAAAAACAAAATGGATTTCACATGAGTTTCTGTTTACTCCACCTAATCCACCGAACTAAAAACAGAAAAAAAGCAAATCTTATTCTGCTTTAATTCCCTTGTTAAACAAACAAATTATAGCAACACACATCTTTTAATAGACAAGGAATGAGAAACTTTTTATCTGTGCAAAAAAATACATTAGTGAGCATAAGAACTGGTGTCATCATGATAACTAGCAGGTGCAGTTGAACTCTTACACATCAATAAGGCCAGGCATGACAACAGCCGTTCCAAAGTCGATTATTTGACCCCGCTTCATATATCCATGCCACTCTTCATCTCTGACGAGTGTAATAATTTTGCCATCTTTCACTTCAACTGTTTATCCGCCACATTGACGAAATTAATATGATTAACATAGGATGTATAAAAACAGCTATGTAGTTTTTAGTAGGGGCCATTTTCTTTTTCTTATTTCGGTGGGTTTCTTTACCTTCCTTTCATTTTCTTGGGGATTTATGAAGACATATAGCATGTGTTTGTGCATTTTAGTTGTAACATATTCAAAAAGCTGAGCCTACCTGCACCAGAGATGACCCCGTTCTGAGTTACGATCTGCTTGCTGGATATCCAGAAATGGTCATTAGGAAGAAGGCTACAGTCACTTTGAGATAACTGCATCACAAAATTCACATCATTAGCCCAAATAACCATGTTAGTGAAGTGTAACTATAATCAAAGTGCTCCAGTCTAAGATATCATCAAGTACCGGCTTCCCCGGAAAATGGCTCTTGATAAAAATGTTTAGTTCGACAATTAACATCAATATTGCAAATAAGGTAGAGTAAACGACCCCCCCCCCCCCAAAAAAAAGAAAAAGAAACAGAGGGGGCTAGTTTTTAAAATTCAGGGGATATTCATTCTTCAGGAGTTTGAGCGAGAGGAGGACTCAGATTGACATCCTGCAAAACCTCATTTCACTTGAACTTCTTTAAGTATTTGATAAGAAACATCTTGCTGCTGCTCTCTTTTTTCATCACAAAAATCGTTCAAAACTCCACACATCACATTCCACGCAACCATGGATTGGTCCAATTATTTTCATTTGAGTAATTACCGGTCAGCAGTTTTTAAGCTAGTATCCAATGGAAATAGCCTCGTAAGGCTCCTACATCTGATCCGTCCTGCCTAGTTGGAGTCTTTCTTATGTGCGCATAAGCTTTTTAGAGCCCCTTTGTCTATATGTGTCCATGATCTTGTCTCTTGCTATAGTTAATTTCTGATCACATTTCATTCTGTACAAGAGATCACTTTCAAAAGTCGCACTAAATCAACCGCTGCTGTTCGCGCCATAAAAATGAGGCCAGCAGTATACAGAAAGAGAGCACTTCCAAAGAACTGCATTTTATTTGCAGAGTCCATATCCCTGCAGCTCACTACATTGAAAAGTTACAGTGAAAAAGTAACTAGTTGTTAATTGTTTCTTACTTAGCTTCAATCTCTGCAGATAATGCTTTTTCAGAATTACAAACTCAGTGTATCATTGGAACTTTTCACAACTGCTCAGTTGTGGCCCTTGCGGGTCCTTTTAAAGACAAAAGGCCTAAAATTAGCACCTAAGAAGAAACTTCATATGATTCCAGTTTTTGGCTATGATAATCACAATCAAAGAATACCAGTGCATCATTTTGCAACCACACATTCCCAAGTTCCTGGCGCGGCCAGAGCTATGTACATGCAGTTTTTAACATGTCAGAACCAAAAAAACTCGAAACTCATAGTGATCATAGTTGCCGGGAATACTCGAAAATCTTTCATCAAATTCCCAGTTTGAACATGACCTATCTAGAAAACATCGACTACCAAAGCAGTGGTTTAGTGGTATTTGACCGCCTAAAAAGTTGTAAGGTTCAAATAAACATAGAGGCTCCAATATCGATCGTTCTACGTAACTACCCAATAACAACAACAATTACTACTACTTGTTACATCCATACGTGAGCAATCCAAGATCCTGTTAGCTATACATGTAACGATTTGTCCCCAGTCTAAATCTCCAAATTCTTTTCTGATCATCAAAAACAAAAAAAAGATAAAAAACTTGTTTTTTCTCTATTACATAACGAGTTAGAAAATTTGCTACTTTTCCCCTCCCCCACAAACAAAACTACTAGAAAAATCATAAATCACGAAAATTTCACAATCCTTCCTGTCTTAACTTAATTGGGTCCTAAATCAAAGACTCAAATCAAAACAAAGAACCCACATCAAACCCATGAACATACAACCCCCAAAAAAAAAAAAAATCAATGCTTAACACTCGATAAATGTGCGAAAAGAACATGCAAGGTGAAGAAGAATTCAAATTTCAAAATAAAAAAAAAAAATTAGAAATGCAATGACAGACCTTGACAGAGGTTTTGAGGAAGAAGACGATAATGGAAGCAAAAACAGGAAGAACAGGGAGAAACCTCCGTTTCTGCAATTCCATTCCGGTCTCACTTGAACGTCTCTCTCTATCTCCCCTGTCTGCCTAACTTCGTATCCTAGTCTGTGTGAATGAGAGAGAATTACAGAGGAGATAGAGAAAATCAAGGACACTATCAGAACTATTTTTTTCCAATTTTTCCACTTGTGGGATGCCAAAGAAGAGGGGACCCACCAGATTCCCGATGAATATTGAATCATTAAGACTCCGTGATGCAGGGGACCAATGAGAGGCCCAGAATTTAGTATCTTTCGATTTTTTATTCTTTTTTAATTTTTTCCGGTGTCAGTGATTCTTTAGGGGTAGGTGCGATTTTGCAAGTGGATTCCTCCAAGCCCACAGTCACAACACGTGCGTCCAAAAAGAAAAATCTAAGTACTCAATTAAATACAGTAACAGTGAAAATTAGAAGGGAAAAAAAAGTGAAATGCCAAAATGAAAAAAGTGGGCATATTCTGGACGGGTCTAGCTGCGGACGCTGACGCGCCAGCTCAGACCTCCAGACCCAAGTCCGACCCACCTGAGCCGCCAATTCACTCTCCCACTTCACTGGCCTGCAAATTATTGGGTATTTGACAAATAATTTTTTAAAGAATTTTTTTGATTGAAAAGAGTTTTTTTTAATCAAAATTAGCTGTTTGATCAAGCAGAAAAATTAATGTGAGTGTTTAGTAAAAAAGCTTTCTAGAAGAGTTTTTTGGGTCCAAAAAGCTAATTTGAAAAGTTAATTACATGAGCTTTTTGGAAAAGTTTTTTGAAGAATTAGTTTTTTATCTCATCACTTTATCAGAAACAGCTAACTTTACTAAGTAATTTTTCAACAAACAACTAATTCAAACATCTAATATAAACAGCGAACTCAAATAGTTAACAGCTAACAGCTAACTCAAACAGCTAACAGCTAACAGTTGTTTGCCAAACATGACCTATATTATATCAGTAAATTTAAACATATTCGCCTAAAAATATATACTTTTATTTGTCAAATATACATATCTTTTCAACGTATATTTGTTTTATAGATAATTTTTTAGTATGTATCACCAATATATTTTATAAGAATATACGCTTTTAGAAATATGATGTAGATTTTGGGTAAATTGTGCGAACTAAAAAATATATCACTTGTAATGCAAAGATGCAAGTTGCCGTAGTACTTGGCTTCTTTATGTTTGTGTTGATATAGTGTAACTATGTTTTTCTTTTTGTGTCTCATGTTGTGTACATTTGTAATTTGTGATTTGTATTGAATTGGTGAATGACATATAACTCTTTTTCTAGAAAAATAAGATCTAAAATAATATGTTTGTTAATTATATATGTATATATTTTTTTCTATATATATTTGTCATAAATTTAGCATTTAATAGACATGCATTTATATAAATATTGGAGACATGTATTCTTAAGGATGAAATGTATAAATTGATAATTTTAGAACTGTTCACACAATGTAATTTCGAAGAAATAAGTTATCCTTTTTCTCTTTTCAAAGTACCCAATGCCTACTCTTTTTACAAGTCCTCACGCTATAATAATAATAATAATAATAATAATAATAATAATAATAATAATAATAATAATCCAACTCGTCCACATATTCTGTCCACATATTCTATATCTATAGTCACTGGTCTATAATTTAACTATTGTATCTATGAGTCCCTCTTTCTCATGGGAATTCATCAACTCGGTTGAAAATGAGGGTTTCTTTTTTTTTTTTTTTTTTGGGAAATTCAATGATATTTTCATCTTCTCTCCACTCACTAGAGCAGGAGAAAGAGATTGTCCCTTTCTCTATAATTGTGTGAAACACAGGGCTTATCATAGTGCAAATTATTAGGGCCACGATTTACGTGGAGTGTGAACATTGGTTTTTTAAAACTATCAATTAAATCAGATTAGATAGGTAATTCTTTAAAAAAAAATTTCCCCACCAATCAGAATTACATTTAATTTTTGCTCTATTTTTGATGAAGGATAGAGGCGGAGGCCCAAAATTAAGTTCACTAATTCATGATTATTTATAAAAAAGTGACCCCTATGTTATCTGAAAATAAGAACAAAGGTCTGTTTAGGAGGGCTATCAAAAGGAACAAAATTAATTACACTACTACTGAGGATCACTCCTAAATTAGCAAGACCATACGCTACTATGTTCCCTTCCTGGTAGCAATGAGAAATAAAGACATGTCCCGATCTCTCGAGTCCAAAAGTATTTTGCAACGTTAAAATGAATGTAATTTCGAGGTTAGTTTTTAAGATAATTTCTAAAAATAACTGTTCTTATTTTTGGAATATCCAAAAACCTTATTTTTACAAGTCTCTACGTAAGTGAAAAAAACATAATACCCTTTTCAGGATTATGATCTCAAAACTATGATGAGTATTATATATATTAAGACTCGCATAGCTTCCTTATGTGAACCCGCGAACTTGATTTACCGTGAGGGTTTGGAAAAATCAATGATATTATATCAACTAATCCCTTATCCAGTAAAAGGAGGAAATTTTCCTCCTCCTCTACGCTTATGACAACAACACCACCACCACTACCTTCCAGTGTGGGTTTCGCTTTCGCAGGGTCTAGGGAGATCCAGATATAGGTAACCTTACCTCTACCGGCATTCCTGTCCGTCGAGAGGTTGATTCCAAGAGACCCACAAAAATCAGCTTTTGTGAAAATATTTTATAGAAGAAGGATTTTGTGAAAACATTTTATAGAGATAAACTAAGGATAGGCCGCTTCTCTATGCTTATGAATTAAGTGTTGATCGTTAACATGGGATCCATCACAGTGCAATTCATCAAAAACATGACTTAGGGCTGATTCTTTTCATTGGTGAATCTCATTTCACCAATATCAACTTAGCTAGTTCAACTTACTTTAACCCACTTCTACTAACTCCAACCCCCCCCAAAAAAAACTCCAACTTCAATCAATTTCAACCTACTTCAACCCATCTGCTTTGAATTTTCACAATTTATAAATTATCATGTGAAAATTAATTATATTTTTAACAAAAAAATACCCTCACTAAATTTTTTTGTGTTGGTGTACTGAAGTCGTAATTTATAAATTATTAGGTAAAAATTATACCTATAAAAACTTCCTCAATAGATACATTAAAAAAATGTCACAAATAACTTTTTTGATGCAAAAAGTCATAAATAATTTAAAGGTTATTAATGTATTAGCATTTCCAACAACACTTATTAAATTATTCCCACCTTTTTACATTGACCAATTCTCACACATCATACCAAAAAAATTATACTAACTTTAACTCACTTCAATAAAAAAACACCAAATTTCAATCCACTTCTACTAATCTCAACCAACTTAATCCATTTACTAATTTGTATTCCCCAACTAAAAGAACATGCCCTCAGTACTACTATTTATTTTGATTTTCTTAGAAGTTAAAAGACCACGTTTCACATTGAGTGTAAGCAATAATGAATACCATTAGAATAAAAATACACCATCTAAAAAGCCTTTGCTTCTCCTCCTATTATTGTAGGGAAGAAATGGCCTTAGACAGTAATTCGAAGATACATATCTATGTACTATGTTTAGGTACATATTTATATAAGAGGCATCATGTAATTGGACTAAATTTTTATTTCATTTCTCCCAACCCAACATGCATTTTCATAATTCTTCTAACCCAACCAACTAAAAAAGATACATTGTAAGGAATAAAAGGTATACTGCAAAAAAGAAAAGATACACAACAGATAATAAAAGATACATTGCAAAAAACAAAGGGTACACTGCAGGAAGGAAAAGGTATACTATAGCACAGAAAAGATACACAACTATAAAAAAAAAAAAAGATATACTATAACATATTGAAAGCGTGTTTACTATATCATTTTAGGGTATGTACTGTGTTAGATACATACATTTGCACCTAAGAATTTTCCTTGATCTTTTCCGCTATTGTTGCGAACAAGCAGAAAAAGGTTGCCACCCACGGCCACCTGTGCTCGGAGGCATAACCGTGGTATAAGTTAGTGACTGCGACTTAAGTTGGATCCCTCGACACATGCAGCCATGTGAGACCAAGAATTTCCTGCAAATTGATTGTAGGAGCTGCCATGGGTCCCCATGCCTAGTGGCACAACCCGTGTCAGCCTTCGACTCTCCACCTTATTCGTTCGACATGGTTGGTCATGTCCATTGCATGGCACGACCGTGCTTTTTGTGCTGCGGTGGCTATTTAATTGATCTTTTGCTACTTGATTAGACATGTTGTAACCACTTTTAGAAAGAAAAGAGCTTAGCGTTTTATTGAGAAGTTTTAGTAGTCTAATTGAAGCTTTGAGAGGGTGGATTGAAGACTTCGATCCCATTCAATTTCAAGATCACTATAATTGTTTTCTAATCTCTCTCTTAATTTATTGTTTTTGTTAGTTTTCTTAGTAATCATGCTTGTGCTTGATGAATTTGTTGATGTGATTAGAACAATTATTAAAGGCTGAGTTTCTAAGAGTTAAATCAAATCAACTATGCCACTATGTAAAATACCATATGAGTTGGGCAAAAAATGAGTGGTACAATTTTTACTATTACAAACGATATCCGCATCATTAAGTATATTTCATTGGAACTCTATTTATATATGTATATGCAACCTTCTTTTCTTTTCTTCTCCTTTTTTCGTTGTTGAGAATATATGATAAAAAAGTTAATTAGTCTCCTTTCAGTATATCGACAACTGATAAGAGTTTAAACAGTAAATTTGAAGTTTTGTAACCAAATTCTCTTTTTTCTAAAAAAGATATTAGTACTTACAGTACTATAGATGGAAAAAAACATTAAAAGAACACTTCTACCCCAATTGTTATGACCCTGATCCGAAGTTGTAGGGTTAGAATTTAACACTTTTAATCCAAACTCAAATACGACCTACTCATATTTAATCCTCGACTGACTTAATGGATCTAATTGCTTGGTTCCCAAACAAAGCACTTTTGACACCTCTAACACTTGATTTTAGCTTCTAATAAGCTTGAGTTATGAGACTTATCTAGGTTGTGTATGTTTGAAGGTACCAAAATCATAAGCGCCAATCTTGCGGTTTTTGGAGTGCAAAATGAGACAAGATATGGAGTTAGACCCGAGAAGCAATAGGGAAGAGGAAAGGAGCCAAACAATGCCTGCACTTGATTTTAATTAACTTCTAATAAGATCTGATTTACGAGACTTATGTAAAAGACTTACAGGACCATGCCAATAGAGCAACAGGACCGTGCCAACAGAGCAAGATGGAGAAATAAAAGACAGAGATTTAGCACAGGCTGCCGTGCCACGTGGCACACCTATGCCAAGCTTAGTTTTCACAGAAAAAAATAGAACATAGAAGCAGATATTTGGCACGGTCTGACAATGCTAGGGGCACAATCGTGCCAAGCTCGGGCGTGCTATCTTATGTAAACATTTTTAGGCTAATTCTTTGTATCTTTATCATATTTTTAAAGGTTTTTTGCCGTCTTTAGGAGCCATTTTCTCTCTCCAACTTTCTTGTAGCATCCCATCTTCAAGGAATGAAAAAATTAATCGTAGGATTAGCTTTTGACTTCTTTGAATGCTTTTTCTTAGTCATGGCTTGTTTTAACTTTCCCTGCCTAAGATGACCCCAAGAACGTTGTTTTTTTGGGTTCATGAAAATCACCCCCAAAACATGATTGTTGATAAGGAGGGTGTGAGGAGATAAAATATCCACCGTTATAAGGCTAGAGTCTTTAATCGACCTCTCACAATCCCAATCATCCTTTTTTATTCTCTATTTCAACTTCTCTCTTGCCCTTCCCCTTCTTTTCGTTTCTACACCTTTTAGCTCAAAAGAAGACAACCTATGGAGTTAGACCCGAGACGCGCCAATCTTATGGTCTTTGGAGTGAAAAACGAGTAGACAACATCCTTTTTCCGAAGTTTCTTCTTATTTACCGCTTCATCATATTTGCATTGGGTTATCGCTACCTTTTTGGTTTCTTGCTTGCATTGCCCAATTATTGCTATTGTTCAATCACATATTAGCTGTCATCGGTTGGGTTTGTTTGAGACAAAGGTGGAAATCTGGTGTATTTCTACTTGCTTGACTGTTGTTGAGATAGGAGTTAAGTTGACTGAAGTTGGTTATGAATGTTAGCTAGATCTTATTCCTAGTCATGCTAAGGGATTTTACTGAGAACAAGTAAACGTGGAATTGTTTGTATTCTAACTAGTTAACAATAAGGGGAAACCATATGTAGAGCCTCTTAAGGCCTGTTCTTTTTGTTGGAAAATATGTGTTGAAAAATGGATGACGTTGGTTGAGATTGGTAAAAGTAGGTTAAAGTTGATATTTTTTTTTGTTATAGTAGACAAAAGTGAGTTGAAATTGGTTGAAATTGATAAATTAAGATTTACCAATGAAAAGAACAGGCCCTTAGTCTGGACTCTAAACACTCTATGGTAATATAGCACTACATCTGGTATTTTTTTGTATCTTCATTGACACACATGATGCTGAAAGGACTTAGTAGTATTATTTGTACGTACAATGGTATTGGTCCCACCCAACCAACCCTGTGGTCATACTCTTTGAAATTTTAGATTGAGTCGTATATTTAGTACTTGAGGAGGCGGTTGGTGTAGGAAAGTTTACGCAAAGTATCTTGTACTCTTTGATGTACATAAGTTGCCATTGTTGCCTATTGTGACATCTTTATGGCTTTTTTGTGCAATTGAAAACATGCAACATGATCATCTTCGTGTGCCTAACAATTTATTTTAGGAAAAAGTCGCCATTACTGTAATAGATAAAATTTTTCTGTTCCAATAAATTCCACCACATAGGAAAAAGTCGCCATTACTGTAATAGATAAAATTTTTCTGTTCCAATAAATTCCACCACAATCACTTATATGAACGTACCTTTGGCATGCTACTTTTATCAGTTTTACTATGGAGAGTATTTTGCAAAAAGGGATGTGTTTGCTGATGGAGATGCATGGGATGAATGTGAGCTTCTGTCTCTCTTTCCCTCTTCTCTATGTGTGCGCGCGCACAACTGCGCACGTGTGAATTTCTTTGTATGCGTGAAGGGTAATCCCCCTTTACTTGGTCGAAACTTGAAAGTTAGCTTTCAACGAATCTTGGTCATAGTCTACTTTTGGATTTTATGGTGCTTTCATGATGTGGTTATGTATGGTTATATACTGTATTAAATGAACCCTTTGTTCTATCCTGGCTTGCATCAGCCGCATGGTACTTGGGCATGGGGATTGAAATCTTGGCCACTTCAAATCACGCTACGAATCCATAGTATTTCTTGAGTTCAACACTTACATCTGTATCAATGACGGACCCTTGTACATGAGCCCAAGTAATACAAATAATATGCTGCTTTTGCTTTTTTTTTTTTAAAAAAAAAAAGCTTTCTGAATCCTTTTTGATCTGTTGCATATAGGAGTATGTGTGGTGGTTGGTCATCTTTTTTTTTTTTTTTTCCGATTAATAGTGCCATTGGCGATAATAAACAAACACATACAACTCGATTCAACGATAGCAAGAGAAACTAAGATCACCCCATACCCAAGCCAACACAAGTCCATACTTAGTTATGAAAAGATAACGGGGATAGAACTAAAGTTTCGCGCCAGCTCCGCCGGGGTGTAAGCCAAGTTTTCTTGCCTAGCTTTGGTCCACAATCCCACCCTCCATCTAATAGTGTAACATAAGGCATCACTATCCAGTTCTTGATGATCAAATACCATACTATTCCTTGTCATTCAGAGACTCCACGCTGCCGCATAAAATGTTGTGACCCACAACTTCCGCCGAGTTTGATTTTTGAACCTTATGGATATCCACCTTTCATAGAAAGTTCTGAAGCTTTCTGGCCTATAGATGACACGCCCAAGATCACTAGCAAGACTATTCCAAATATGCCAGGAAATTGGACAGAGGACAAGCAGGTGGCTCAAGTCCTCGGAGCTAGATTGACAGAGGTGCAGCTATTTTCTTGCACTAGGAGGATGCCTTTCTTGAGGAGCATATCCTTAGTGTTCAATTTACCAAGCAAAGCCAGCCACATAAAGAACTCCACTTTGGGTGGAGTTAGATTCATCCACACTGAGGCAACCAAGTTGTCCACTAACGCACCTTGGTAGGTTACTTTGTGGATTTTGACGGATAATTCTTTGGGCGAATACTCATGCTTTGTTCCCCATAGGATCTTGTCAGTAGCTTCTCGTCTTGGACAGTGATAGTTCAGCAGCCTCTTTAGTTCTTCTACTTGATACGCCTCGTCCTGGCTGAAGTGTTGTCTCCAGGTAAGGGTCCATCTCCATGATTCTCCTTCAAACCAACCCATATTAGCAACCAACTCATTTTTTTGGTTTGAAATGTTATACAGATTTGGGAATCTACTAAGTAATGTGGTGTCCTGGATGTCATGTACCCATCAATCTTCCCAAAATTTTATCTTTGAACCACATCCCAGCTACATCTTTATATGCTTGAGGAAATTCGAAGCAATGGGGGGCTGTTCACGTGCAATACTCTTTATGTCCCTCCATGTCCCCGGTATCCGAGTTAGTGCTACAGATGGCATAAAAGCAAATTCTTTGTTGTGAATGGAAGTGATTACCTTTCTCCAGAATGCACCTTCCTCAGTCGAAAATCTCCACCACCATTTGAATAATAGAGCAGTATTTTGAAGCATCAGATCACCCACCCCCAGACCCCCTGCCCATTTTGATTTTTGAATAACTTCCCACTTGACTAATGGCGAGAACCTTCCCTCCTTTTCTCCACTCCATAAAAACCTCCTTTTTATTTTAATAACTTCACTTGCAACTTTCTTCGGCATCCTGAAGATGGATAGGTAATAAATGGGAAGGTTATTTAGCACAGCCTTGATGAGAGCCAATCTCCCTGCCCGAGATAAGCAACTCTGTTTCCAGGAGCTTAATCTTTTCTGAATCTTATCAATTATACACTGCCATGATGACACTCTCTTCATATTTGCACCAAGGGGGATGCCTAGATATGTAATTGGGAGTGTGACAAGAGTACATTCAATTTTTGCTGCCACATCCTGGGCCCAAACATCAGGCTTCCCGAGTACAATCAAACCTAACTTGCTATAATTAACTGCGAGTCCTGAGAAGGCTTGGAAGCTAAGCAAGATTTTTTTGATGTTCCAAAGGTGGCTCTCATTCGCTTCATAGAACGCTAAAGCATCGTCTGCAAATTGTAAATGTGAGATTGTGATCGCAGTTACACCCACAGCCAGTCCTTTGAAAAGTCCTACCTAGGTTGCTCGAGTCAACAACCTATTTAGCACCTTCGCCATTATCACAAATAGAAAAGGTGAAAGTGAATCCCCCTGTCGTAATCCTCTCCCCATCTTGAATGGTTTACATGGTGCACCGTTGTAGAGCAATGAGATGGTAGCTGATGTTATGCATGAGCGGATCCATGAACACCATTTGGGCCCAAATTTCATCTCTCGAAGTACTAGATCCAGGCTCTCCCAGTCGATTGTGTCATATGCTTTTTCGAAGTCTAATTTAAGCAGGATGCCTGATTGTTTAGACTTCTTTAACCAATGCACTACTTCGTTTGCAATCAAGGCACCATCCAGAATCTGCCTTCCCTTCACAAAAGCTGTTTGGGTTTCACCAACTAAATGAGGAAGCACCTGACTTAGTCTTCTGCTTAGGATCTTTGCGATCACCTTATAGATACTCCCCGCCATACTTATAGGCCGAAAATCTGTCACATGCAGCGTTCCTTGCTTCTTAGGAATGAGTGTAATCCATGTCGTGTTAATACTCGAGTTGAAGACTCCAATTTCAAAGAACTTTTGAATGTATTGGCCAAATTCCTCTCCCACTACTGGCCAAACTTTTCGAATGCATTTGAGGTTGTATCCGTCATAGCCTGGTGACTTTGTTGGGTCACAGCTGAGTAGTGCTTCTTAAATTTCCTGGGAAGTCACTGGCTCCTCTAAGAAATTAGAGTCTGCTTGTGTCAATTTAGGAAGGCCAATGGCTAAGATGTCAAAGGTTGATGACTATTGTTTCTCATATAATAGCCTAAAGTGGCTGATGAGAGCCTTCTTGATTTTGTCTCTATCACACACTTCCTGCCCTTCAATTATTAGTTTATCAATGACCTTCCTTTGTCTCTTCATGGAGGCTAGAAGGTGAAAATATTTTGTATTCTTGTCTCCTTTACGAATTAACTTGCACCTTGATAATTGTCTCCAATACCTCTCCTTTCTTGCCATCTAGAACTCTAGTTGCGTTTAGATTGCCTCTCTTTTATTCCCTTCGCCCTCTGACAACTCTCTGTATTGGGCAACATTGTCCAGTTTTGCAAGCTCCTCCTGGAAAGATTTTATTTTCAATTCAATATGCCCAAAAATCTCTGTATTCCACTTTCGTAGTGGTTTCTTCAGCATTTTTAGCTTCTGTTCCAAGGATTCACCAGTGAGTTGTATCCATTCTTTCTTGAATGTACTCATGAAACTTGGTTCCTCCAACCAACAATCAAGGGTTCTAAATGGTGTAGGGCCCCATCGGATCTAGCTTGTTTCAGCAATAATTGGATAGTGATCAGATAACACCCTGCTTTTGCAAAATGCTTGAAACTTTGGAAATGACAGGCAAAAATCCTATTCGACCAGCATTCTATCGATTCTGTTTGCAGCATTCTTTCTCATCCAAGTGAAACTTTGGACAATCTCAACATCAAGCAGCTATAGGTCTTGTATAAGATCTTGAAATTCTCTCATGCTTGTTGTTTGGGCAGTGGCTCCTCTTCGTTCTCGTGGCTGTAGGACCTCATTGAAGTCCCCCATCAGCAAAAAAGGGTCAGAGATAGATGCTTTGAGGTTCCTGCGCTAGTCCCAAAGTTGCCTTCGATCACTTTGGTCATTTGGTGCATACACTAGGAAAATTGCACAATGGAACTGGTCCTTTATAAATTCACCTATGATACAAATCCATCTCTGCATTTTGATGCAACTCGAGTACTTAAAGGAGTCCTGATTCCACGATATAATGAGTCCTCCTGAACCTTCGTGTGCTAGTTCATGGACGTAATCCATTGGAAGTTGACCCCAACAACTTTGAAGATCCCTGTGTGATAGCTCAAAATGTTTAGTTTCCACAAGTCCCATGAGCTCAATACTTTCAATCCTTATTTAGGTTTGCACCATTCGTTTCTTATTCACTGACCCCAACCCTCTGACATTCCAGGTAGCTATTTTCATGGATGCTATGCAATAGTTACTTAATGCCTTGGTTTTTGGCCGCCACTGCAGTCTTTCTTTGATGCTTTAAAGCTCTGGTAATTCTGGCTGTAGCTGCTTGCTCGTTTGTAGTAACTTTGAGACCTAGCAGGTTCCTAATTTATAGAGATTTCTTGGCAAGTTTTTGTAGACTTTCAGAGGAATTATTGGTGGATTTCGAGGTCTGTACACTTTTTGCTTGTCATTTCAGATTTGGCTTCAGCTTCTGATTTTTGTTCTCCAAGTTTCTCTAGTCTTTGATCAGCTTGGTTACTTTTTCGAATCCTGGTGGAGGTTCCAGTTCGCCAGTCAGGGGGCTCATGCATTCATCTTCTCCCAAGGGTTGCGCTTCTTTTTCCTAGTCATTGGGCTTATAAGCTGCCTCCCTTTTATTTGCATCAATTATGCCTTCAGTTACAATCCCTGGAGGTGGATAGGACATTATAACTCCCAATGACTTTGAATGCTCGAAGATTTTTAGCACTTCTTCCAAGTATCCATTATTGCTAAAATTTGCAGTTTTAGTTCCTGCATCTGAGGAGTCACTACTATTATGTTGTGACTTTTAATCTACACAGTTCAAATTTGAACTGAGTTCCACATCCGGTGACTCTTGAACTACTTCGTTGGCCACAATTCTTGAGTGAAGACTGTGCCTGCTGTTGCAGGATGAACTAAATTCCATATCAGGTGACACTTAAACTACCTCATTTGCCCCTTTCCTTGCCAGAGGACTATGCATGTTGTTGTAGAATTCATCTGCCTGGCCTTGTTCAATGTCCTCAAAAACCAGGGGGCTGACTTGTAGACTCATGCACTTCACTGTGTTTCCTATGAATTGGGATATACTGATGGGTTGCTGACCCTATCTCTCTCACAATGACTCGGTGCCCTTCATCTTCTAATGTTAAGAGGATCTCTTCTTCTATCCGGAAAAATACTTTAGTAGCAATGAACACCTTCATAGACTCAAAGCTATCCGTATGAAATATAGGCTTTCCTAGGGTAGTTAATTTACCTTATAATTCACTAATCCGCTTGAAATTCTCCCAGCACCACCCTCTTGGAGGTACACCATACACCTCTAGCCATATGTTGCATGTTTCGCACGTATCGTATCTACTCCACCTTTGGATATCATGGAACCATTCCTTATGATTGTTAAGGGCTTCCTCCATTAGAACTTCTGTCGGATATGTCAATATGTATTTGAAACTGCTCAGGGCGCATATCTTCGTACATTGTCCATATCCACTGAGGATAGGGTTGCTAAGTCTCTTGGCACCTCCGTTGCACATAGTAGACTTCTTCTCAGCCACTCTTCAAAATCTGAGTTTATTCTCCTGTCACTGTCTTCGTCCATCTATGAATAACCTGGGTTTGCTTAGTATGGTTTCCTTCTGCCTCCACTCCATGTTGGTTTTCTTTCCTTCTCCATACAAGTTTGCTTTGCTGCCTGTGTATTCTCTGTTTACACCTGGTCTTATCATTTTTTTCGAACTTTGCCATAGCCACTGCTATTCGTCTTCCCTTGATTCTTGCATTATTGAACATCTTCGTGCTTCTAATGGCATCCTCTTTTCTCCAAAATCTTACAAAACCAAACACTCAGTTTTGCTCTTCTTGTTCTTCTATGGGGGATGTACGCATCACAAACTCGGCCGCTTTTTGAAAAATTCCTTTCAGCCCGTAATGATCTATCTCTTCTGGGATGTTATTAATGAAGATTGAGAATTCTCGCTGTCCAACAACCTGTCCCTTCTTCTCCGTCATTTCAGCTATTCCTAGTCTGTCATCTTTGATTATTTGTGAGGTTCAAGTGGAAATCGTTGGTGCATGAGCTCGAAGTTAACTATAATTTTAAGCTATTGATAGAAGCATAGAAAATATCAACACTACCTACTCAATACTACAAATTAGATTGTTGAATCTAGAACAAGAAGTATTTTCATATATACTAGAACTTAGAGGACAAGTTCTAACGATATCGACCAACAATATAGGTATCAACTCAAAAACTATAGAAAAGAATTTTTGAAGGAATATCTTTGTTCTTTTCATGGTATGAATTGGTTAGTGATTCACCTTAATTATGCAAGGGGCTTTTGATGGTTGTGTCCTAGTTAGGGCTGGGAAACTCTTGGGTTTGGAGTATTGGTGGACAAAGAGTTTATTGTTGTCATTGTTGAGTAATACAACACTTAAACTAGAAGATGCACTGACCTTAGCTTTTGAGGAATACAAGAGGAAACCTCAAAACATTTGATTATTGACGTCACGTATTTGAGAGGAATAAGTCTGTATACAACTCAAACCAATGACCTCCCTAGACCTCGCATGCGGTGAGATTCACATTGGGTTTTTGTAGTATTCTATATCTTTCATTTAGAAAAATATTATCTGTAACATACTAACTTAAAATTTGCATTTCGCCACATTTACACAATATGTTGACCATAACATTCCTTGTTTCTAAGTAAAATACCATTTTCTCACATTATGAAGTACAACTATATAGGGCTTATGCCACTTTTAAGAGGTGCACAGGAGCTAAATAGTGCCAAATAGTTCACTGTAGGGATCTAGAATTGTGCCCTAAATGATGTTTAAGAAATCTTGATACTTGTTTTGTTTCAAATTTTGAATTTGACACATTATGTGATATTCTAAGGACCTTCTGGCTAGTCAGTTCGTAGGGATACACTAAAACTATCTTCTAAGTTTTGTCCTTTTTATATATATAAGGATTGAAACTTTTGCTTAAGCTTGCTATGTATAATATTACTTTGAATTAGATTGATGGGAACTGTTTCTATAAAATTACAAGAGGTAATAACCTAGCCGTGATCGCTTATACGTGTAACTTTTAGCATAATGGCTTCATGTTTGGAGCTTTGTTCTGATCTTCCATTGATGTTTTTAACTTTGCACGTTTTCTTAATATGTTCTTTGGCCTTTATACATTAGTTATCATTAGGTAGTTACGCTTTTGGCCTTTTTATGTTGATTGGCGACGGTTTCTTCTATTTGATATATTTTGTTATTTGGTTATAAAGTTGGTCTTTGTCATTGCAAAATGATAAGTGTCTTGCTGCAAGATACTTCATAAGTGTCTTGTTTTGACTAAAAAATCATACTATTATGTTTTTAAATTGAAAAAAATGGTAGGATTGAACCATGGAAGTATCTTACAACTAATAAATTGTATAAAATCATCTTTTTATGCATAATTTGTCACATTTTAAAAATACGCATCTTATAGTACTCACGGATAGGGTTAATTCAATTAGGGTATCATTTAATATTTTGTCCGCGTAGCCGACGAATATTTAAGGTTAGCAATTCATAATTAAGTATAATCATTGAAAAATTTGTGATTTTAAATTATAAAATATGTTAATTTATGATAAGGCAAGACACTTAAAAGTATCTTGCAGCAAGACATATATGACTACTCTTTGTCATTATAGCTTGTTTTACCATTGGACTTTCTAACATTTTATTGGTTTGATACTGCTTACTACCCTTTGCTTAGATTTGCCTATGGGTTAAAAAGAACCAAAAATGGTGAACAAAAGTTTCGATACAACAACCTTAGTAATTGTTGGAGTATGAAAGTAGGTATTATCTCAAATTGGTAAAAATTTAAAGAATATGAAAGTGGATGTTGTCCCACATTGATAGAATAAAGGGTTTGAGCATGTATATAAGCTTATGAGTTACTCTATCTATTGCCAATTAGTCTTGGAATAGAATCTCATTTAAGCTTATATACATGATTCGTTTGTTGAAAGCACAATCAATATATAAAAAATTTAACATGGTATCAGATTAGGTGCTCAATCTTAATTTGTCACCGTTCCTATTTGATTAAAATTGTGTGCACATGTTGGGCCTTGTTAGTAGCCCACACGTAAGGGGGCATGTTAGAGTATGAAAGTGGGTATTATTCCACATTGATAAAAATTCAAAGAATATAAAAGTGGGTGTTATTCCACATTGATAGAATAAAGGGTTTGAGTATGTATATAAGCTTGTGAGTTACTCCACCTATTGCTAATTGGTTTTGGAATGGAACTTTGTTTGAGCTTATATATATGACTTGTTTGTTGAAAGCCCAATCAATATATAAAAAATTTAACAGTAACAACAAACAATAAGGCCATAGCTTTCGTTTCCCTAAGAGCAGAAAACCTTTACTACTTTGATGGAAATTGGAAAAAAAATGATTTGGTCATTCCAATGATAAGACATTTCTTGATGTCCACATGAATAAGATACAGTGTGCCATTGTCTTTGATTTTTTTAATTTATTTTGATTGCTTTGCACATTGGATTCTTAGACTTCTGTTCAATCATGGAGGACTAGATTAGGATATATGTTAATTCAATGGTCATTTTAATATGTACTACAAAAATGCTTCGCATCTCCAATGGAATATCCGATGAAAAAAATCCGAATTTCCAATGAAAAACGTGATCTCTTACGAAAAATGCAACGGACGTATGCCTGTCGGGAAATAGCTCGTTGCAGATTGCATTTCGACGGAATCTGATGGACTTTGCGATGGAGTATACCCATCGAAAACTCCGTCGGGTACTTTTCAGGCACAGGTCAAGTTTGCAGGGGGAATTCCATTTCCAACGGAAATTCCGACAGAAATTGAATTTCCTTTAAAAAAATTAAATACAAATTTTTTTTTTGCAACTACTTAAATATTTTAAAAAAATTCCACAAACATGAATTTTTTTGTCTGAAAATTAAATGTGCTAAATAAAAAATTATTTATGACATTCACAACTGCTTTCGATCCGTAAGTAGATCAAATAAATTAATCAGAATTAGATAGATTATTAGGATCATCATTGTTATTTTGGGAGTCCTGCTCATCATCGGTGTCCAAGTTGACTTGCTGGCTGGAAGAACCTACACTTTATTCCTTAAGAAATCTCAAAACTTTTTTCATAATTCGCTCTGTATTCCACTGTTTTTTGATAATTTTGCTTATGGCCTCTACTTGCTTGGTAATATTTTGATTCAGGAGTTGTGCTTACTTTCTTGGATCAAAGTGCTCAGCTGATGAGTGACGTGCAGCTGTAATTGTAGCTGACTTCTTCAACTTGACCCCCTCTGTGTCAAAACCGCATACACGGCTTTTTTGTCTAGATTTTCTTTGAGCCAAAACTCTTCTGGGGTCATAGGGGGTAGTTAGGACCCCCTTTGAGTTGCAACTTGAGTGTACTCCTCCCATTTCTTGTGGTGTTCCTCCTGCTATTTGTAAAAAATAAAAACTATTGCATACTAAGGCAACAATTATAACATATAAATAATGTCTGAATAAAATGTGCCAAACTTATATATTTTTTTTGTAGATTTCTTATCAACGAATACTTTTTCTTTGGCCTTGCAGTGAGTGCCCTTGAATAGTTCTTCACATGTGAATTCCCTACCTAATGCTTTCGCCTACAAAAAATTAAATGTAATGAAGGACCAAAACCTCATTCCTTACCATACATTGAATATCGAAAAAACACTTATTAATAAGCTCATTGCTTACCAGGCGCCTCTTCCTTTTACTAATCGGAATTGAGCCACATGTATGTAAGGAATGACCAAAACCTTCTGCATCACTCAATCTATTCTTTTTATTTTGTTCACTCAACTTCTTAAACTTGTCATCCTCACTCCAATGCTTGAGCATCTCATTCCAAACACTAGGTGGCAACCACTTTGGCTTTTTGTTAAACTTCCTAACATATCCAAGAATGTCCCTAAGCCTAGTTGCACCTCTGTACTCCAAGTTATGTCGTATCTGGATTTCATTATCTAGATGCTAGTAGTAGTATTTCTGTAATAAAGTTGAAGTATATTAGTAAACATATCAAACAATTTAATGACGACGTTCAAATTCATTGTACAAAAGACCAACTTTGAACTCATTAAACCATATGTCTTGCTGAGATTGAGGAAATTCCTTCCACGTGGTCCAAGGATGTAGGTACTTACCTAAAAAGCTTTCAACAATTTTTTATGGTACGCCTTAGTATGGAACAAAACTAAGTACCAAAAAAAAAACAAATTGTTAAAATTCATTATTGTAGTCATTAAAAAAAATGAACACTGAAGAAGAAAATTTATAATGAACTTTCGTATCACCATCAGGTTGCAAATAAATCTTATTATTTGTTTTTGCAGCTTCACTATCAGGTCTAGGGCTTTGTCTATCTCTTTCTACCCCTTCATTTTGGACCCCTTCATTGTGGACTGAGTGGCTTGACATTCTAAGCTAACCAACAATCTAATTAATATTGTAATGTGGGCTAGTTGTGCCAAACTGTTGATAAACCAATGGAGTAGCTGAAGTGCCACCGATGTAAGGATTATTGGGTTGAATAGGTGATTGCATACCCACATCAAAAAAGATGGCCGCATATAGGATTGCTCATTCATGCTACCAAAATAATTTCCGAACGGCTGAGTTGGGTCAAGCAAACCTCTAAACATCCCACTGAAGATCTTTGTTTCATAGTTTTCAATAGGATCATTCAGTGGGGTTGGTTGTAGTGCTCCTCTTCCCGAATCACTCCTAACAGTTTGACCTCAACCACGTCCACCATTTGCTCTAGACATCTAATTACAAATACAAACAAAATAGACACAAAATACAACAGTGCAAATATTGATAGCATTGTCATTCAAAAATTACAGTAAACCAAAAACTTTCAACAACTAAATTGGACTAAATGTGTAAAACGCTTCAGGATTTACATCATGAGAGCTACTCATGTTTATTTCATTAGCTTGGAAGGCAGCAAGAAGCATGTTCTCCATATGATTATGATCATTGTGCAAATTCATCAAACATATTTACTCCCATCAACGACTCATTTCTAAGCCCATATCCATCAGCATTGCTCCTCTTACACATCTATTAACGATGCAATGGCCCATCAATTTGTTGCTAATCTGATTGCCTTAATAATTATATATACTACAATTAATGTCAAGAAATATCTTCAAGAAATTAATTTAACCAATGACCAATAAATTATTGTAATACATCATACAATTCTATATTTAAAAGATAATAATGAACTTATGTACGAATATTAACACAATGTTTAAGCACATAAATAATTATAGGTAAAGATAATAAAAAAAATATTTCAATCGATAAAAAACAACGCTGAACTTGTGACAGGAGCGTGAACAATTGCCCTTTTTTTTTTATCATTGAACATTATTTCCTTTTTTGTCCATCTAAAATACACAACAAATAAGCCATAACTAACACAATTTACCAAAACAAACATTTCCCTTTTAATATACGGCCATTTAAATAAAAGCTTATTTTGTACACACAAAATTTTAATAACATTTTTGTTCCATTATCAATAACTACTTACAAACTATTTCATTTATCCAAATCAACAAACATTGCAAATTAAATTAAAGATTAAATTATTTACTATAATTTTTACATTCAATAATGACACCAATAAAATAAATTACTTTCAAATTTAGTTCACATCTTATATTCTCATATTCTGAAAATAGATTTACACAAAAACCTAAAATACAACAATGTTATAAAACATATATACTACAAAAAATTAAATTTAACATAACCATTTTATTGATCATAATAAACCAAATTAAGCATCAAATACAAATTAAACTATTTATTTCACACTTAATCCAAATAAACAAACCCAAAAAAACAAAATACTTTGAACCAAAAAGTAAAATAAAAATACTTCAAAAATCAAGCAAATCATACAAAAAATTAAACATAACTCAAAAAACTATATACTTCTCATACTTAGCAAAAATTAATATGTAAAACAAATAGAACCAAAAAAAAAAAAAAACATACCTAACAAACTTAAATCATTTACCAAAACAAAACATATTCTAAATGTTTAAGTACTTACAACTATTTCATTTATCCAAATCAACATACACTACAAATTAAATTAAACATTAAATAATTTACTATAAATTTTATATTCACTAATGACACTAATGAAACAAATTTAATTCATTTTTAGTTCACATTTTACATTTCCATATTTTGAAAATATATTTTCACAAAAATCTAAAATATAACAATGTAATTAAACATATATATATGGTACACCAAAAAAAAATTTAACATATCTACTTTATTTATCAAAATAAACCTGATTAGCAATCAAACACAAATTACACTATTTATTTCACACTTCATCCAAATAAACTAATCCAAAAAAACACAAAATACCATTAAACAAAAAATAAAATAAAAATAGTTAACAAATCAAACAAATCATACAAAAATTTAAAAATACTTCAAAAAAACATATATTTCGCATACTTACACAAAATTAATATATACAACAAATCGAAGAAAAAATAAACTTACTTAACAAGCTTAAATCATTTTCCAAAACAAAACACATTATACATGCTTAACATACTTCAACATTTTATAATAATTATATAATTTTTATAAATATACATACTTCATATATTTTATTCCACTTATCCAAATAACTATACTTCACAAATCAAATAAAAAATTAACATAATTAACAACAATTCCACATAATTAACAACATAATTATCAAAAATTAACATAATTAAAAAATTAACATAATTCACATCAATATTTTCCACATCTATGTTTTACGAAAGAAAATAAATTATATAAAATATACAAATATGCTTCAAAATTAAATTTCCCAAAATTTAGCAACACATACTAAATTAATATAATTTCAAAACATAACAATTCCATCAACTTTAAATATTCGAAGAAATAATCGGACTACCGAAAAACGGACAACGGCGGCGGCGGCGGCAACTGTTCACCCTATTCACAACAAATCAACCTTCATAAAAAAACACTAATTAACTCAAAATTTCAATTTTAAACAACAAATTAACTAAAAATAATCAACTTGCCGATGAATTATGAGCAATGACAACCTCCTTCACTAATCATCGGTCACTGGAAAAAATGAAGCGCTTCTCTCTCCCTCCTCGTTGCTCTCTTTCTCTCTCCTGGTTTCACTCTCCTTCTCTCCTTGTTTCTCTCTCTCTATGTTGCGAAGTTGAAGATGAAGACGAAGGAGGCACGCTTAAAAAAACCAGATCTGCTTTTTTCTTAGGAAATGCTTTTTTTGTCTGATGGAAATTACGTTGAAGTCTGATGGAATTTCAAATTTCTGACGAAAATTCTGATGGAATTCCGTCGAAAATTTGAAATTCCGTTGGACTCCATTGGAAAGGAAAAATTTCTCTATCGGGTGCTTTTTGCATCACTATTTCCGTCGGTATTTCGCCCCATTTTTATAGTGTGTAAACCCTTTACATTCACCCTTGGGTTGATGTGAATTTTGTGATAAATGTGACCTTTGGTCATGAAAGTCTACCTTAGAAGTCCATACCCAAGCGCAGGCCCATTTTGGGTAGAATAGGTCTACTATTTTTTTTTCTTGTTTTAAGAATTACAGTCAGTGAGAGGGCTGTTGAAAGAAAAAGGCTTTAGTAGCTAAAAAATTGAATTTAAGCTAGTGCTATAATGAGGTTGTTTAATATTGTTTGCATGCAGATGCAATTATACATGCAATCATACCGATATCTTTGGAGTCCTTTGATCTTAGAGGGCATTTTTCATAATTTTATGTGTGAGGCATTATTTCTGGTCTCATCTAGACACTGCAGAAGTTCACGCATTCACGGAGATATAAAGTTACATGTAACTTATCTACTTGCATTATGTATCAATTTAGGCTTCTATAACTATTCTGGTAATAATCGATATATCTAATTAGACTAGTTTATGAATATGCAAGCATACGTTTATGTGTAATAATAATAAGATCCCCTGATGTTTGCCACTAATAGCCTAATTTCCTCGACCAATGCTATTAATTTCATGAGAAATAAAAATGTACTTCTCGAATGATTTGTTCAATGAACTTGTTACGATATACTAATTAGATCAAGAGTGCTAGTAAATCATACATTTATTCACATGTCTGGTTTTAAGGCAACTCAAATAGTCAGGTTTACCCATCCCCTCCCCCTCGCCCCCCCAAACCCCCAAAAAAAATAAACAGGAAAAAAAAAACTTCAGAATATACTGGACTAAAGCAAATTGGCCTATTGACTTATCTGCTGCATCTTGTGTTTTGCTACATTAGACCCGACACCCTGCCTAGTGGTGAAATTTTTGGGGTATTGAATTTGGATTTGGATTTGGTTAGTTAGTGAGAGGGCTATCGAAAGAAGTAAGCTTTAGCAGCTAAATTACAGAATCTAAGCAATTTCTACAATGAGGTCTTCAATACTCTTTGCATGTCGATGCAATTATACATACAATCATACCAATTCTTTGGAGTCCTTTGATCTTAGAGGGGATTTTTTCATAATTTTACGTGTGAGGAATTATTTCTGGTTTCGTCTAGATACCACAGAAGTTCATGTATACATTCATGGACATAAAAAGTTACATGTAACTTATCTACTTGTATTATCTATCAATTTAGGCTTCTGTAGCTATTCTAGTAATCGATATATCTGATTAGAATAGTTTATGAATATGCAAGCATACATTTATGCTTGTTTGGGCGGTAATATTAAGATCCCTAGATGTTATGCTACTAATAGCCTATATTTCCTCAACAAATGCTATTACTTTCATAAGAAATAAAAATATACTTCTTGAATGATTTGTTCAATGAACTTGTTACGGTATACTAATTAGATCAAGGGTGTTAGTAAATCATACATTTATTCACATGTCTAGTTTTAAGGCAACTTAAATAGTTAGGTTTACCCATCCCCTCCCCCCCAACCCTCCAAAAAAAACAAACAAGGAAAAAAAAGAACTTCAGATTATACTGGACTAAAGTAAATTGGCCTATTAACTTGTTTGTTGCATCTTGTGTCCTATGGTGGTAGGAAGCAATAGTTCTCAATTATAGGGTCCGAAGGAAAGAACCCCTTTGTAGTTCAGTTAGGTTCCTGTCCTTCCTAGAGAGGATTTTGGGGTGTTGGTTTGGTATGGTTATTATAGCATCATCAATTGGCACGATTCTTGAATAGGTATATTTTGGAATGTAATGGTTACAATTTGAAAGTTCCATTGATAATGACTTGAATGAAAGAGCTCTATGGTCAAGATGAGACCTTAAATGTATGACGGACCATTGAGATTAGGGAGCAGGTACCAAGATTGATGCTTGTCCTTTGATTTTCTTATGTAAATAAAACTGAACGCATTTTTTCTTTGCGCTCGAAGAATAAGAGGTTGATTTGTTTGTTAAAAGCATAATTGAACGTGTTAGGTTATGGCCCAATTTTACCTCGATGGCCCAACAAAGAAGCAATCGTGGCTAAACAAGGCGGTTAGGGTTTTGCGGAGTTCCTGCTGCTACGGCAGTTAGGGTTTGTGGAATTCTCGCTCATCCTAACCCTTTATAAAGGGCTCGCCTCTCTCCTTTCAGGACACTCCAGCAAGAAATACCTATAGAGTATTCTATTTTCACTTTCTTAGAGTTGTGAGAGAGAGATTGTAAGAGAGATTATAATCTTGTTGCTTGATCAAATCATTCGCTGTGATTATGATCACATTGCACTTACTTCTTCTCATAGTGGATTGTTTGTGCTCATCGTCATCCGTAGTTTTTCCCCGCATTGGGTTTCCATGTGAATCTTGGTGTCCTTTATTGTTTTTGTTATCGTTGTTTACTTTTGATTATTATTATTCACCCTAACGCTTCTGCTATTAGTTTATTCTAATTCCTAACAAGTGGTATTAGAACTACTAGGTTTAAGATGTCTTCAATCATGAAGATTGATATTCAGAAGTTTGATAGAGAGATTAGTTTTAATCTCTGAAAGATGCAGATGAGAGCGGTTCTCATTTAGCATGAGCTGTGGAAGGTTCTCTCTTGACCTCACATGAAACCCAGCACGATGACAGACGAACAATGGGAAGAACAGCAGAAGAAGAAGCATGGTTCTTTGACGGATGACAAACGGGAGGAACTGAAGTTGAAGGCACTTTCTGTCATGCAGTTGTACTTGGCACCACATGTCTTGTCAGAGGTGCTTGATACGATAACTACAGTGGGTCTTTGAGCTCGACAGGAGGAACTCTACATGATGAAGAGTCTCGCTAATGAGATTCGATTGGAGGAAAGGTTATACACTTTCAGAATAGCAAAAGGTACTCCCATTCAAAAGCATCTAAATTATTTTAATTTGATTATTATTGATCTTGAATGTTTAGACGTTAAAATTGAGGATGAAGATAAGGCTATTTTGTTGGTTATGCCTCTACCCCCTTCATATAAACACTTTAAGGAGATCATGCTATATAGTAATTCTGATGCTCTATTATTTAAGGATGTTAAGTCAAACCTGTTGTCTACGGAGAAGTTTGATTATGACATATATGCTGATTCTACTGAGGGATTAGTAGTAAGAGGTACAACCACTAAATAGAAGAACGATAACAGGAGAAAAAGCCATTGAGAAATCCTCATGCTAGTAATACCTGCAATTACTGTGGTAAATTAGGTCATATTGTTGCAAACTGTTGGAAACTGAAAAATAAGAAAGAGAAAGAAGAGAAGAATTAGTCCAAGAAACCTGCTACGGCTGATTGTGCTGTTGCGTCTGAGTCTAATGGGGATGTGTTAGTTGTCACTACCTCTGGAAAGGGGGTAGATGATGATTGGATTTTAGATTCTAGTTGTATGTATCATATGTGTTCTCATAGGGACTAGTTTGCTACTTATGAGCCTGTTGATACTGGGATTGTGCTTATAGGCAATGACACCAAGTGTTAGGTTGCAGGGATAGGTACAGTGCAGATTAAAACTCATGATGGTGTAGTTAGGACCTTGTCTAAGGTTCATCATATTTCTGATGTAACTCGTAATCTCATATCTTTGGGTACTCTTGAGGCTAATGGTTATAGGTACTCACTTGAGAATGGTGTCCTGAAGGTAATGAGGGGCACCATGGTGCTGATGAAGTGACTTAGGCAGGAAAATCTCTATCTTTTACAGGGTACAACAGTTGCAGGTTCAGCAGCAGTTTGTACCATATCGATAGATGTTGATATTACGAAGTTATGGCACATGCAATTGGGCCATATAAGTGAGAAGGGGATCACCACTATGAGTAAGAAATGTTGCTGGGTAGCACAGGTATAGGTAAGCTAGAGTTCTATGATCATTGTGTATTTGAGAAACAGAAGAGGGTCAGTTTCTCTATAGCTAAACACCGTACGCAGGGGATCCTTGATTACATCCATTCGGATTTGTGGGGTCCTTAAAAGATTCCTTCATTTGGAGGTAAGCACTACATGCTAACATTTGTTGATGATTTATCACGAAAGGTCTGGGTTTACTTCTTGAGACAGAAAAATGAGACATTTTTCATATTTAAAAAGTTCAAGGCTCTTGTAGAGAACCATACTGGGAGAAAGATCAAGAAGTTCAGGACTGATAACGATCTTGAGTTCTGTGAGTTGGAATTCACTGAGTTCTGCGGTGTCAATGGCATAGCTAGGCACAAGACATTGGTTGGTAAGCCCCAATAGAATGAAGTTACAGATCACATCAATTGGACTCTACTAGAGAAAGCTCATTGTATGCTTTCTAATGCAAGGCTTTGGGATCGCAAAGTTTTTTGGGTTGAAGCTGTTTCAACATCTTTTTATCTGGTGAATCGATCTCTGCATACTTCTATTGATTTTCAGATTCCAAAAGAAGTTTGGTCAAGTAATCCTGTTGATTATTCCATGCTAAGAATATTTGGATGTCCTGTGTTTGCCCATGTAAATGACGGGAAGTTAGCTCGAAGGGCTGTTAAATGCATGTTCCTTGGTTATGCATCTAATTCTAAGGGATATGGAATGTGGTGTCTTGACTCTAAGAGAGTTACTCAGAGTAGAGATGTAACTTTCAATGAAAATGCAATGTTATCTTTTGGGAATGAATCTATTATTTCTTCTGCTGGTACAGGTGATCGAGAAGATGCCAATAGGACGATTGAGATAGATATGGAGACTGTTGCAGCTCAAGGTGGAGTTGTTGATCATTCCAGTATGGAGGTTCAAGCTACTAAATCCAGTTCTAATATTAATCAATCTCAGGTGGAGGACGATTATTCCACAGTCTGTGATCATCTAAGGAGGGGGATCAGGAAGCCCACTCACTATACTGATAAGTGAGGGACTTGTAGCTTATGTTCTTATAGTTGTAGAGGATATTCCTGAAGGTGCTGAGCCTTTAACTTGCACTGAAGCCATCTCCTGCCCGAGCTCGCCTAATTGGGTCCTAACTATGTAAGAAGAAATGAAGAGTCTGCACAAGAATCGAACTTGGGATCTATGTGAGCTACCTGAAGGCTGGAGAGCCTTAACTGCCAACTGAATTTATAAAAGAATGGAAGGCATACCTGGGGTTGAAGAAGCAAGTTGGAAAGCACGCCTGGTTATTCGGGGATACAACCAAAAGGAAGGTATTGACTACAATGTGGTATTCTCTCCTGTTGTTTGTCATACCTCTATTAGAGTGCTTCTTGCTTTTGTTATCCTGCTTGATATGGAGTTAGAACAGCTTGATGTAAAGACTGCATTCCTCCATGGGGAGTTGGAGGAGGAGATTTACATGAAGCTAGAGGGGTGCAGAAAAACCCAAAACCGAAAACCGAACCGAAAAACCGCAAAAATCGAACCGAAAGACTGGTTAACCGAATAAATTTTTCAAAAAAATCGGTTCAGTTAACCGAACCGAAATTTTTTTTGGTTTTTGGCTCGGTTGCGATTCGGACTATTAGAAAATTAGGTTAACTGGCGGTTAACCAAGTCGAATGTAATCTTGTTTTTTAAAAAAAAGTATGCATGAAAAATAAAAAAATTAGGTAAGAAAGTGCACTTTTTTATTATTTATAAATGGTTACCAAAGTTTAATATTCATAAAAAAGAATTTAAACATAAAAAATGAAAAATTTAGGTAAGAAAGTATAAGTTTTTTTATTATTTATAAACGGTTAACCAGTAATCGAACTGAAAAATCGGTTAATCGAACCGAAAAATCGGTTAACCGAAATTTTCGATTCGGTTATGATTCGGGTTTTGGACGAATTGAAATTTTCGGTTAACCGAAATTTTTGATTCGGTTACGGTTCGGAATTTTTTCAAACCGAAAAACCGGTTAACTAATTTTCGGTTAACCAAAACTCTGGTTAACCATTCTTGCACACCCCTACATGAAGCAACCTGAGGGTTATATTGTTTCCGGGAAGGAACAATGTGTATGCTGGTTGAAGAAGTGCTTCTATGAACTTAAGCAGGCTTCTAGGAAGTGGTATAAAAAGTTTGATACCTTTATGATGGGGTAAGGACACACACGTAGTTGGTATGATAATTATGTGTATTTCAGGCAATATTCTGATGGTTCTCCTGCTTACTTGCTGTTATATATTGATGACATGTTGATAGCTTCCAAGGATAAGTCCTTGATCAGCAAGTTGAAATCTTAACTCAATAGGGAGTTTGAGATGAAAGACTTGGGTGCTGCAAAGAAGATGTTAGGCAAGTAGATTCAGAGGGATTGAAAAGTTGATAAGCTGTACTTGTCTCAGAGTCAATATCTTGAGAAAATACTTGACAGATTTAGTATGGATAACTATAAGGCAATTTCTATACCTTTTGCAGCTCACTTTAAATTATCTGTTAGGCCTTGTCCACGATCTGAGGAAGACATTGACAAGATATCTCATATTCCCTATTCTAGTGCAGTTGGGAGTTTGATGTATGTTATGGTATGCACTTGGCCTGACTTGTCACATACTATGAGTGTGGTAAGTTGTTATATGCATAATCCTGGTAGAGATCATTGAGAGACTGTGAAATGGATCCTTAGGTATGTGAAGGGTTCGATTGATAGAGGTTTGGTACTTGACAGGAACAACGCTGCTACATGGGATGTTGCAGGCTTTGTTACTTTTGACTATACTGATGATCTTGACAGGAGAAGGTCCATTTCAAAGTATATCTTCACTATGTGCACAAGTGCTATCTCATGGAAAGTATCACTTCAGTCTATTGCAGCCTTTTTACTACGAAGGCAGAGTATATTACTACTACAGAAGGTGTGAAGGAAGCTACCTGGTTGAGGGGCCTTGTTACCAAGCTTGGAGTCCTGCAAGGTACTACTGTGGTGTTTTCGGATAGTCAGAGTGCTATTCACTTGACCAAGAACGATGCTTATCATTCCAAGAGCAAGCATATAAGTGTTAAGTATCATTATATCAGAGATAAATTGCTGCAGGAGAGATTATTGTGAGGAAGGTTCATACTTTGGAGAAAATCCTGTAGATATGCTTGCTAAGCCTTTCCCTATAGTTAAGTTCTAGCATTGCTTGGACTTAGTTGGTGTTCACAGCATTTGATTCCCTTCCGAGACTTTGTCCTTCGAGGTATCACCCTTCGAGATGCTTTGGAGGTATTTGAGAGTTAGTATTACAGATTGATCCAAGGTGGAGATTGTTGGCTTATGGCCTAATTTTACCTCGATGGCCCAACGAAGAAGCAACTGCGGCCAAACAAGGTGGTTAGGGTTTTGCGGAGTTCCTGCAGCTACAGCAGTTAGAGTTTACGGCTACGGTAGTTAGGGTTTACAGAATTCTCGCTCATCCTAACCTTTTATAAAGGGCTCGCATCTCCCCTTTCAAGACACACCAGTAAGAAATACCTACAGAGCATTCTGTTTCTACTTTCTTAGAGTTGTGAGAGAGAGATTCTATGAGAGATTGTAATCTTGTTGCTTGATCAAATCACTCGTTGTGATTGTCATCACATTGTACTTACTCCTTCTCATAGTGGATTGTTTGTACTCGTCGTCGTCCGTGGTTTGGTTCCACATTGGGTTTCCATGTAAATCTTGGTATTTTTTATTGCTCTTGTTATTGTAGTTTACTTTTGATTATTATCACTCATCCGAACGATTCCGCTATTAGTTTGCCCTAATTTCTAACATAACATTAAATATTTTGAAATACTCTAGAGCTGTGTTTCCATTTTCTTCTGTTGATGATTATTGACTAATTCTTCGGTGAACTACAGCTAGAATGATTTGTATGAACTTCATGAGAGAAGTGATTAATGATGGGGCTATTCTTGTCCTTTTTGGACTTACAAATGGTGTATGTGATCCTAAGAGAGGGAATTTGTTCATTCAATCTTTCAAAGGTTGTTAGAAATACATAAGATTCTTACTTGGAAGAAATTATACTTCATGCTTTCAAAGTGACACCCTCATATTGCCAATTTTACAAATAGCTTCTTCCATAATGTCTGGGAGAAGTGAAGCTGTACATATTTGTCTTTTCATTGACCTCAGTCAATAGTACCTTTGAGGTTTGAAGTACTTGATTTCCATTCTAGCTAGGATTCTTGTGCAACATCCTGTAGTTCTTCATATAATTAGGGAATAGAACAGATCTAGCCACCATTCCTTGTCAGTTGTAAGTGAATTTTATACCCTATTGCTAATATCCTATTGTCTGCCAATGAAGCAGGAGAATAGCATTGGGTTTAGAAGTGTTCTAAATTTTTATAAGAATCCTAGCTTAGCAGAGTGGAACAAATTTTCTTATGTGGCAAGGTGACTATGAATAATAGGGTTTATGGATGAATTTGATGACAAATATTCTTCATGATTAGTCTAGATTCATCATTAACATGACATATCATTTCTTTATCCATTTGGTTAACTAAAAGATGAAAACATTTACCTCGTAATGAGATTATCAAAGTAGAGGCTCTTTACTCTGTTGAAGTCTATGTGTGTATGTTATTATAAGCAACAAGAGCTAGTTGTTCAAATTATACCTTTTGTTGTGGGGGAAAGCTTTGGAGTTGGTGTTTTTAGACAAATGTCACTGCTATCTGGTATTGCGGGAAATAATCTCTCGCCAACTTTTCAAATTTCTGCCCGGTTTGTTACTTCAGTCCAGAATTTGATGATGGCCTAAAGTGAAATGCCTAGCCATAATGTCCTCTATTTACTGTGCACTAGTAGGCTATAAACACTTTTCAAATAGGGAATTCTCATAAGCAACCTCTGTGTAAGTTTACTGTAGAAGTCATGTTGCTTACATTTGCCCACTCCACAGGTCCAAGCTTGCTTTGGTTGAGATTTTATAGATTGGGACATTGGTCTGGTAATTTGGTTTTGTGATTTAGTTCTCTCATTATAGCTTGGCAGCATGATGTACCACCTACCATATTATGGCAGTTGCCTTTGGAATCATTCTAAATAATCAAAGAGATCTCAGATCATCATCAGTTCTCATATTACAGTTCCTACCTGGATATGAACTCTTCTACAAAAGAAATATGGCTGTTATGTTCTCTATGTTTTTAAAGCACTTGTAACTAAGATGCATGGTATTCAGGTGCAAGCATATGTGAACAGATACGCTATAAGGACTTAGTCCTAACGGATCAGGAATGGAATGCTTATATTGATTGTTCTCCTTGAGCCAGAAGTTACTCAAATGTTTATATTTTTCTCCACATACTGTTTACTGCATGATTGATTTTCTGTAACTCATATTTTCAGTTCTGAGAGTCCAAAGCATCCAGGTTTTTTCTGCACAAGTAAACAATGTTGGCTTTGTACATTTTCTACGGAATACTCTCTAAAACATTGTGCATACCTGATTGACTTCCATAGTAATCATATAACACAACCTAAAAATTAGCAGTAACTTGGAGAGATGATCTACTTGAAAATAAGACTAGTCTAACTTAGAGTGAAAACGTAAAAGGTGGTATGATGAATTCGAAAAGATTGTCATAGTTCTTTGGTAATATCTGTTTAGCACTAAGATATGTGTTCGATTTGCATTAAAAGATTCGGATCCATTAACGTGCCTCTGAAGTCATCAGGCTCATTTATAGGAATCCAACAGAAATTGAACACATGTTAATCCTTGCCTAAAACTTCACTTTTGAAGTGTAGCTATACTTTTTTATGACGTTGATATGATATGACAATATTAAAGTGCTAGTGGTGCTTCATATTAGAAGTTGCTTCATATTAGAAGTTAGAACACCTAATATTTATGATGACTTACCTTTGAAGCTATTGCAGCTTGTAACTAAAGGCCAACTAAAGGCTATTATGTTGCTTCTACTTATTGTTTGGCTATCATCTTATTTTGTTCTATTCGTCTGCACTTGACATTATTTCTCTGTACTCTTGAAGCTTCAACATAATGCATATGCATTTCGTTTAGGTCTAACGTCCTCTAATTCATTGTAGATTGCTTTGGTCGAGATTTTATAGATTGGGACATTGGTCTGATAATTTGGTTTTTTGATTTAGTTCTCTCATTATAGCTTGTTAGCATGATCTACTACCTACCATATTATGGCAGTTGCCTTCGGAATCATTCTGAATGATCAAAGAGATCTCATATCATCATCAGTTCTCATATTACACTTCATACCTGGATATGAACTTCTCTACAAAAGAAATATAGCTATTGTGTTCTCCATGTTTTTAATGCACTTGTAACTGAGATGCACGATATTTAGGTGCGAGCATATGTGACTAGATACGCTATAAGGACTCAGTCCTGATGGATCAGGAATGGAATGCTTACATTGATTGTTATCCTTGAGCCAGAAGTTACTCAGACATTTATATTTTTCTCCACATACTGTTTACTGCATGCTTGATTTTCTATAACTCATATTTTCAGTTCTGAGAGTCCAAAGCGTCCAGGTTTTTTCTGCACAAGTAAACAATGTTAGCTTTGTACATTTTCTGTGGAATACTCTCTAAAACATTGTGCATACCTGATTGACTTCCACAGTAATCACATAACACAACCTGAAAATTAGCAGTAACTTGGAGAGATGATCTACTTGAAAATAAGACTAGTCTAACTTAGAGTGAAAACGTAAAAGGTGGTATGATGAATTCGAAAAGATTGTCATAGCTCTTTGGTAATATCTGTTTAGCACTAAGATATGTGTTCGATTTGCATTAAAAGATTCAGATCCATTTAGGTGCCTCTGAAGTCATCAGGCTCATTGATAGGAATCCAACATAAATTGAACACATGTTAATCCTTGCTCAAAACTTCACTTTTGAAGTGTAGCTATACTTTTTTTATGATGTTCATATGATATGACAATATTGAAGTGCTAATGGTGCTTCATATTAGAAGTTGCTTCATATTAGAAGTTAGAGCACCTCATATTTATGATGACTTACCTTTGAAGCTATTGCAGCTTGCAACTAAAGGCCATTATGTTGCTTCTACTTGTTGTTTGGCTATCATCTTATTTTGTTCTATTCGTCTGCACTTGGCCATATTTCTCTGTACTCTTAAAGCTTCAACAGAATGCATATGCATTTCGTTTAGGTCTAATGTCCTCTAATTCAATGTAGATTTCTTCCCTCCCCCCTAACAAAAAAGAAGAATGCTTCCATGCTTGTGTTTCTGGTTGTGGTTACAAAGTTAGGCTGTATTCTTAAAGCTAAATTTAGCCAGAACTTGTTCGTGCTGTGGGCCTATCACCATGTACATGCTACAATGACCTCTAACTGATGCTGAAATGTTGTGTTATAGCTGATGGAATTCTAATTGTGATGTGTGCCCGTGAACAACCCAATAATAGGTATAATATGCATTTTGTTGACAATCTTGCTCTTTGTAAACGCAATCATAGGTCCACAAGATTGACAGTGTATTAAATGTTCGGTAATACACATAGTCTCACCTTTGACGTAAACCTCCAAAGAGGGTATTTTGGAAAACCCTCCTAGTACAAATCAAACTAGTATGAGTTTTATACAGTTCAAAATGTAACAATTCAGTAAAAGTGGCCCAAAACTAATACCATGCCATGTGACTTTGTTGGCCTATTACATGGAATTCATGATGTGTATATGTGTGTGTGTGTGTATGTGTGTGTGTGTGTGTGTGTGTGTGTGTGTGTGTGTGTGTGTGTGTGTGTGTGTGTGTGTATCATGTTGAGATGTTTGGCTGCATGTATGTTTTGCTTTGCACATCACATTAACTATGATTGGGCCAATGAATTAAAGAAAACTTCAGCCCACATTGCAAACTATTCCATGTGTGGCCCATGTTTTGCTCTAGCCCAGCAGCTCATTTTTACTCCAATCTTTGTCCTCAGCAACAAATTCAGACCAGCAGCAGCAGCTTCCATCCCAAACCGCAACTCAGAGCCTTACCCAGTTCTCAGCAGTTTCATGCGTGGCCCAAAAGCGTGGTCCAGCACTTGGTCTAGCAGTACTCATGTGCAGCCTCACACGTGGCCCATGGTTGCTCCAATCCAGCCCAGCATTTCCTTTATCCATTGACTTGGTCATCTCACAGCCCCTCCTACGATGCAGGGCTGATTCCAGTGCCTGGGCGTTAGTCACTACCACGAGCCAAACATTGCTGGGCCACGGTCCGTGGCAGGACTCGACTGATGAGCTTCTTCATTTCTTTGACCCATTTCTGTTATTATTGTTATGTTTAATGCAAGGTTAATGACAGATTATCGCTAGTTTTCTGGAGGTGTTATGTAGGCTATTTTGTAAGAATAATTATCTTCATTATTCACCTTATTCATGGTTCATTATTTGGGTGAATAATGGCTCAACTTTTGGTTCATCTCCCTCGGTGTAAGAGTTATATTCCGTAGACGCTGCAAATTCGGCATTTCTAGTAAGCACTTTTTGTGAACATTTGCTAACATTTGAATGGCACTTTGGAGTGCCTCCTAGCACCGCCCCTTGTGGGCTATGTACATTTTTTATTCCACATTTCCCTTGAGTCAGTGTTTGAGAGATTTTATACTTTTGACCTTGTTATCGGTTTAATAAGGTCATCATCTTTTTTTGTATTGATCTCTTCTTTGAGCGTATGCTTTGAGATCGTTTTGTACTCACTTCTATTATAGTGGATCTTTGTGTCGCTATCGCGGCCCGTGGTTTTTCTCGCTTTGGGTTTCCGCTTAAAAAATCTTATGTCTACTATTTATTCTTGATCTTGCTTGATCTTGCTTTATATTCTCGAATATCTATATGCTTTCACGCTTCTGCATATACATTGGTCGAATTTTATTATTTATTTTTCCTAATAGTAACAGTCTATGGGCCTGGCAAATACAAATCGAAGAGGTGGTTTTTGCAGGTCCCATGAAAAAGTTCTGGTGCAAGAAAGTGAAATATAGTGGATATATGGTACCTAGTAAACCGATTTTATTTGGAGAAGTTGTGAGACCTGCAATTTGCTGCTTGAGAAGACCCACACGAGAAATTGTTGGTGTAACAAGAACTGCCAAGTTACTAGTTACAAACTTACAACTAGTCGTTCTTAGAGCAAAATACTCGCAATTGATTTCCAAAAGCTGAGAATATCAGTATCACAGCCTCTCAAAGCCCATAATTCCTTATTATTGATCTCCTTACCCCCCCCTTCTTTTTCTTTTCTTCCTTTCTCCAAACAGTTGATGTTGCTCCTTTCTAAATGTCAAAATGCATCCATTTATGAGAAATGGAATTGCTGGTACATAAAAGCTGGCGAATGTTTCGTCTCTTTTGATTTTTTAATAATTGGAAGGTGGCTAATGCATTTTTTCCCTTCCCTCCCCCCCCCCAAAAAAAAGAAAAGTGAACAAAGAAAAAATTCTTGTTATACATACATATAGTTACAGAGAAAGCCAATCGTAAAATTTAAATTAGTACTAATGGTTGGATGAGATAGTCTTATAAGAGACAGTCTTATAAATTAGTTGTGTGAGACTGAACTCTTTTTTTACCGGACTTTTTGCATGGTCCAACGAATGTAACTTTTTTTTTTTTAAAAGTTAGAATGTTGTTTTATTTAAGGCAACTAAAACATTTTACATTATTATAATTCTTTTTTGTTTTGTTTTTTCTTTTCTCTTTGGGGGTAGAGGGGGAGGTTGCTAATCATTGTTATAAATACCACACCTTTTTAGCAGGTTTATTTTTATTTTATTCTTTTAGATCAAAAAGTGCTTATAAATTATTATCAGATTTTATACAAGTCCAATTCTGATCAATCCTAATATTCATACTAACCCATATTGGTTGGTATGAGACACAAATTTACACGAAATCTATGATTATGTTTCTCTTCAATTTTTAAAACACTTTAAATTTAGTACTAATAGTTCGCTTTCATTTTAAGAAAATAGTAATAGTGCGCAAACTTGGTACATTTAGTGGATATGATTACCCGGCCCGCTTATCAATAACTTGGCTGATTACTGCAGGTAATTAAGGAGCAGCACACCCTGGCAGCAATATTTTTATTTTGGTTGATCCATAATTGTGGTCTAGACCTAATGGTGTTGGACGGTGGCATTTCACCTAGTCATTGTCGTTTTGATGTAAAGTTCGGTTTTAAACCTGTGCCACTTAAGTTTTAATATTCATCGGTTATATAGATAGATACAAAATGATAATTTAATCGAATCAGCTCTACTCGAGGAGATGTATCATAAACGTAATTTTATAATTGTGTTAAAATATGAACAAAAAGATAATTTTACACAATTTATAAGTTCTAATATCCTTTCACTATTCAATCATTTAATTTTGTAAATAATTTAATATATGATAATTAATATAGTTTTTAAACCCAAATAAGACAGTTAAGAGGTATATTATAGTTAAACATTTTTCATTTTCGTTCAGCAATTCTCAAGTGCTCTGTTATCTGCTTATCTTTGTTAATGAAGTTTCTGACATTCTTTTGATATATTGGCAAACGAGAAATTTTGCTTCAGAGACTTTCAAATGCTCTTTTATATTTTGTTAGTGAAGTTTCTGATATTCTTTTAATATATTGGCAAAAAAGAATATTTAAAAGACGCAAATTATAATCTTCAAGATGTTGCTGCCCAGGATCGAACTGGGGACCTTTAGTGTGTAAGACTAACGTGATAACCACTACACCACAGCAACCTGTTGATAATATGGTTTTAATTAGCTAATTAAACTAATGATCCAGTGTGGAGGAACTTTTGACATAGCCAACTTATTTTTTAAGCCTTCGTTTTTTTAACCCTGTATTCTACCATCAAAGCCTGCAACATTAACAAATGAATATTAATAGTTTTAAGTGAATTGTATACTAATGAAGTGCGTGACAATCAAAATGTTCAAGAAAAATACTTTTCTTGTACTTGAATTATCGAAAATAAAATCCGTATTTTAGGTGAATATGCTTAGGTCCAGTTCTCTTTGACTTATTTTTTGAAAAATAAGTTTAGAATAAGTTCAGCAAATAAGTTCATAAATTTGTTCTTAATAAGTTCAGAATAAGTTTAGTAAATAGGTTCAGAATAAGTTCAGCAAATAAGTTTAAAATAAATTCAGATAAGTTCAATTCAGAATAAGTTTAGATAAAATAAGTCGAATAAAATGAGACCTCAAGTAAAATTTCAAGAAAGAATCAATAATTGAATTGCAGAAGAAGACAGTGGACAATTTCTTGGAAATTTCCCCAGTTTGTAAGTTGTGAGACTTGGAAGCTTCCGACATCTAAGCCTTCCATGTCAATCCTCCACTACTTTTAGTTACCAAACTTTGTAGCCAACTTGCTCACTCCTTTTTGATTTGAGATATATATAGAGCCATCATTGCAGTAAGATAAGAATACATTAATAATGCGAGTTGTATGAAATCATCTTGTATAATAAGTTATTGTGAAACAATTTAGGTAATAAATGATAAAAAATTTGAAAATGACATAATTTTTTAGAGCTCAGAATATTAAATGCAAAGCGTGATATGTCAATAACGATACTTTCGAGTAATTAAGGCTTTAGATTTTTTTTTGGAGGGGGCTCTTCATTATGACTTCTAATGATTTTCAGTGTATATTGTCCATTAATACGTTCAAGTTCATTTGTTTTAGGGGTGTTTGGTAATAACAGTTTATTGGAGAAAAAGAATTATTTGAGGGTGTTTTAGCTGTTTTGACCAAATCAAATAGCTAAATAGGTGTTTGGTTAATACCTATTTGAAACGACTGTTTAACCCTAAACAACTCTTTCTGAAAAGGGTATTTGCATTAGCCTTTAAAAAAAAAATTTTTGTAGAAATGACACATTTGCATAAGAGTTTAAACAAATTATACTAGATGCCATTAAATTATATTTATATAATATTATTTTTATGACATAGAAAGAGTAAAGAGTATCATAAAGTGTTATTTAAAGGCTTATACTAATAGCATTTAAACCCCTTTAGATCTTGAGGATTAATAAGAATAGAAGTCTTTCTCTTATTTTTAATTTTTTTGAGACAAAACAAACCATTGAAGTCGTATTGTCTTTTTTATTATTTGCATTTTTTTAGCCAAGTGCTGTACTTTTTTGTGTAGATTTTCTAATTTTACTGGTACATTATATCAAGGTTATTTAGTTCTCGTGCCATGCACCTTTATGAACGATTGATATTTATACTTTAGATTATTTAGTACCTCTTCCAATTACCTAGAAAATGGGTTTTGGATTGATGGAAAATAGTGACATTTGATACTATTTTTTTATATAAATTTAATCTAATGAAGATAAAGCTTTTAGAAATTCATAGACATTTCAGTTTCAATTTATATACCAAAAAGATCTAAAAAATAACAAAATAATGCTATAAAGCATTAGGAACATTTACATAAATACAAATTGAAAAGGAATGAGATAGACGATGAATACAAGTTATGTAAAATTAGTAAAAAAGTAAACTCTTATCAATGAATTTTTTTTTTTATCACGAATAAAGTTAATTTATACATATGACACCGATTTTATTCTTGTTAAAAAGAAATTGACGAATAAATAACTAATTATGTCCTATTAAGAAGTAATTTAGAGATAAGAATATACATAAAATTTTACCAAACATCTTTCTTAGAAATAGATAATTTTACCAAATAGTTTTTTTTACAAACAGCTAATGAAAACAACTAATTCAAATAGTTAATAGCTAATGCAAATAGCTAACAGCTAACAGCTGTTTGCCAAATAAGACCTTACTCATTTTGCATTATATTTTAGGAGTACCAAGTTATTAGAACTCCTCAAATTTTTTACTTCACTTTGTTATGTGATAAATTTGTAGTCAAACTATTCATTTGAGTACCAAAAGTTAACTCTATGAGAAAATTAAAATAGCCTATTCCCACCACGTGAAAATAATTAAGGAGAAACACGAAAGTCTAAAGTCTCTAATAGAAAATATGAATATTAGCTCATTCAGTTTGTAAACACTATTATCAGTCATATGTTCAAATTCCGTTTCCATTGATTTTTTATTCGTCCACAACAAAACAAAAAGGAAAAAAAGAAGAAAAAATAAAACCAAAAAACAATAGAAAAAAAAGAAAAGGCACTCGGGAGTACCAGATGAAGTCTATAAATTCTACATAAGCCTGAAATAGCATGCACATGGTGTTGTTTGCCAAAAGCTTTTCTCTATGTTCCCTCCCAATAAAAGGGTCGTCACCATGGGAAGATCAGCAAAGAAAATCATCAAAACAGCTCTCAACATCGCGAATTTGATCCTATGCATCGTTGGAATTACGATTCTTTTGTATTCATTGTGGATGATCATGGTCGTTTTGAGGAGATATCGAAAATATTTCTTCTCATCATGGTACTTTTTCTTTTTTTTGGGGGGGGTTGCTCAGCTCTCTAAATTTTCAATTAATGTTGGTGTTTCATGTGTATTTCTTTATCTTACTGAAAGAATTTGGTGAATTTTTCTCAACTTTTTTGAAGTAGGTTAACTGACTTCTGTTTAAAATTTGCAGGTTTTTGTGGGCTACTATTGCCACTGGAATCATGTTTTGCTTCTCATCATGCATAGGCTTTGCAGCAGCAGCTACTAGATGCAAGATGATGCTCACCTCTGTATCCTTCAATTCGGTCCTTGGGGGGGGGGGGGGGGGGGGGGAAGTCACCAACCTTATGCAGTTCTGCATGATGGCAGTGGGCCAGTGGCTAATGGTTGATTCGAACTAAGTCATGTTCGGCTTTGGTTTAGTGCATTTTGTCGAGTGTATCTGGATTTCATGGAATCAGCCGTTTCAAGGGCAGATATGTCTGAAAAGCTAAGGCCGCCTATATCTGAATCTCTACACGCTCTATAAAAGTGGGATCTATATTGGGAGTTGTTGTTATTGTCGTATACTAGTTAGGTCGGTTAGTGGATTCACTAATCAAATAACACACCCACTCAAAAACTTGGCTCAGATCTCAGGTTGACTTGCTTCTTTGATCACTACTATAACTTGCTAATTTTTTCTGAACGTTAAAACCTTAACTATTATTTCAGTATATTGTGTCTATTTCTTTGCTTCTTTTGATGGAAATTCTCATCATGGGAGATGTATCCCTAAATGATGATTGGGATAAGGTACATACTTTTTTTGGTTGCATTACTAGTAATGTTCAGTCTTTTTGAGGTTGTTCTTAGCTGCAAAATTTTACATTTTTTTGTTTTGTTGGTGGTAAAACTCCTTGTTTGGAACAGGATTTCCCGGAGGATCCGGCTCAAAGGTTTGACGACTTCGTGGATTTTGTCGAGTCAAACTCCTGGAACTTCAGAACTCTAGTCTTTTTGATATTTCTTGTCCAAGTTATTCCCTCTCAATTCTCTTCTCTACTTTTTTTTATTTTCTCTTTTCTGGAACAATTCTTAATTTATAATAGTTATAATCAAAAAAATAGACTTGGCAAAATTGACCTGAGAACTTAAACATGAACCGAATAACTTGGACCCATATCCGACTCGACATCTGAAATAGGCTCATCGGAAGTGGACCCGAAATCCGAATTGATCTGAACTGAACCATACCTGATTCGAAATTTCCTACAAAGTAGTATATTTTTGCATGATAAGCTTACTAGACCAAAAATCAGTTGACCCGAAGTCGACCCGAACTGAAGTTCACCCGATCCAAACCAAACCGACCCAATCCGATATGTCGCTTAATCCAAAATATGATCCGACGCAAACTCTACCCAACTCACACCCAAACCAAATGATCCATTAGTCAGATCTTTAAAAAACCCATCAAATCGTTTAGGCTGAAACATAAATAATTGTTTAGAATAATTGATGCGTGGTAGGTGGCTGGATTTGGGCTAGCCATGGCCCTAAGATTGATGAGGGCACGGGTTCGATCCTACCTAGATAACGATCCCAACCAAGTATCAGCAGCTCTACCATTCTTGGCTCATCCGGTTGGGCCAGCCAACCCATATGTTATGGGCCACCCGTTCCCTGCAGCCCAGAGAAATGTAGAGGAGAATAAAAGGGAGGTGAAGGATGCCATCCCCAATCTGGAGAAAGATGTTTGGTCAAGATCTTCGCATGGATTTCCATTTTTCTGAATCAACTACAGTAAAATAATAGTGCAGGGTAAGGGTGCATGTAAAGCAAGCCTCAGCTGTGTTGAATCCTGGTGTACTCTGACTACGATTATATATGATCTTTTTAGCATATATGCATGTACTGTGTTATGAACAACAAGAGAGTAATAATCAAATATAAATAACCCAATCTAATGCTCAGAATGGTGCAAAGATAGGCTAATTTGATTCCTACTTTGATCCAAGATAAAAGAACCAGTTCCACTTTAATTTTGTGTGATAAATCTATTGTTGAAATGCATATGGCCCAAATCAAGGTGCTGTCATATAGTGAATTGTGGCTAACGAACTTTACCAAATGAAGATTAGAGCATTACTCAACATATCCCTTTTTAATAGGCCGTATTTGGTAACAATTTTGTAAGTCGCGTTTAGCATTTGAACTAAGTTCATACACTAATCAATTAATTTTTAGTGTTTGATAACTTTCTATTTGGATTAGCATTCAAGTAGTGTTTAGGATTTCAAGTAGTGTTTCTAAAAAGTTAACCATATTAGCCTTTACCATTCAAAAGTAGCGTGTCATATTTTTTGGCTAGAAAATACTCTGGAAATTTATCAAACATATTTGTTCCAACCAGTCATTTAAACAGTTATCCGCTAATAGTTAAATTAGAACGGCTATCCGCTACATAAACCACTATTCAATATCTAAACAACTAATTTTGTCGAACGTGACCTCGATCTTATCCAACTTGACATTATCCATCCAAAAGTTCACCTAAATTTGAAATGACTTGGTCCAAACTTGTCTTTGAACATGACATAAACCCATATTGACCATATTAAATGACCCATTAGCCCGATGCATGGGCTATGTTGCCTAAACTATTGTACTCAAATATCGGCGGCATATCATTATCAACAACGAAATTATCACATTATTTAGGCTCCGTTTAGGCCTTGAAAAATTTAGCGGAAAGAAAAAATTTTAGGAAAGTTACTTTTTTCGTGTATTTGGTTCACAGAGAAAAAAAATGGATGAAAGTTAGATGAAAAAATTGTTAAAAACAAGTGATAAAATTTTCCTCATAAAATTATAAGGAAAGTTCGAGGAAAATTTTTAACCTCCTCCAACCTCACATTGCTTAGATGATATCAACATGATTCAAGTAGTTCATCACCATTCAAATTTTTTATCCAAATTCTTATATTTTTTCCTCAATTTAAACAAGAAAAAAAAACTCATGGTCTCCCAACTTTTTTTCCTTCAACTTTTCTTTACACCAAATTTTTCAAGAACCAAACAGAGCCTTGAAAAAATTGTAAAAAACTTCTTAAATTTTGGCAATTAAATTTCAGAAGAAGAGTAACTGAAGATGAAAGAATCAAGTGAATGGATTACAAATGAATGCATCGACATGCTTCTCTATGAGCTATTAGTATAACACAACAACATTTCCTCCCTCTGCTCAAAAACCTCAAAATTTGAAGAGGCTGAGACCGTGAGAGTTAGTGACTCAAGTGAAGACCTGTGAGTAACGTGAATCAGAAGAAAGCTATCAATCCCTACTCATATTTTCTAGATTTTCTCTTCATCCGGCTGTACGGTCCCACCGTTCTATCCGTTATGTACATGTAAATAACCTGACTCCATGACTTGTATGACTCGAGGCCCTCATAGAACTCTGGTGCAATCTCCCTCACCTTATGAAGCTTTGTTCCTGGAATCCTTGGGAAATCATGGTGCTCGTTGTGGTACCCCACGTGCCATGTCAGCAGGTTCAATGGTCCATAGTAAGAATATGTCTCTTGATCAGGGTGGAAGACATAATGCTCGGAGATGAAGTGACCAGCCATAGGATGCATCCCACCCCCAACAAATGTCGAAAGTATTAAGTAACCAAAAGATCTCCATCCATACAGATAGACCATGGCAGCATCAAGTGCTAATTGGATGAACAAATTCGTAAATTCCCACAAGCAAGGAGGCTTCGGTTTGAGAAACAATGGCCGGAGAGCATAGAAGAAGAGTTGAAAGGTTACCCATATGGATTTTGTGAAGGCATTTCTTACAATACGTGCTTCAAGTTTGGTTGGAATGTCCATGTCCATTTCATCAACTCCTTGATACCGATGATGTTCAAGATGATATTTTTGGAAGGTGATGGACATCGGCACACCTATTGGGAGGTTTGCAAAGATTCCAAGCAAACGGTTGTAAGAGGGTGTACAGAAGGCCAAGTTGTGGCTAAGCTCATGGATGGCCAAGAAAAGGTTGTGGTTGAGGAAAGACCCGAAAAAGTATGCTACCATAAGTATTTTACCCCAGTTTGCATCATGAAGCAGAGTTGCTGTTGCGAGTTGAATTAATACCACAAATGCAATCTGCAAAATTGAAGCAGACAAAATCCGGAACGAATGAAGACAATTAGATGATTGAGATATATTGGAGACAGAGACACAAACAGAACAGTTTATGAGCAGTAGAAGACCTATTTGCACTGCCAACCTTGCTCTAAATAAAAAAGGTAGTCTACATTCGCAATCATGTTCATGTACTATGTAACGTTACAAAAGAGATTCACCAAATACTTCAACGAAGTACTCAGAACAACCAAGCAGATGACCAAGTAGAAGCCAAGAAGTCAAGCAGAAAAGATTTGAATTGCATTAACAAGCCTCTCTTCTAGCTAGTGGAAGTGTTAAAAGGCGAATTCTGCAGAACAACATGAGCTGGTCATTATTGTATTACTGCTTAAAAGGATGATAAGAAAACTGCAGTTGCTGCTCACATTTTATCAATGTGAAATAAGCTTAGACTATGGAGTCAGGTACCCCACAATCAGCCTAGACTAATGCACATGAACCACGGTTGGGTTTATTTCTGTCCTTTCAATGTGCACTTCCTCTTACGCATTGCATTGGAGTAACACACAGGAAAAAAATAAAATAAAAAAAGAAGATATTCTGAGCTAAACCTCTCTGCTTTCATTTATCTTGGTGCTTACAGTGACTAATTGTGCAAATCATTGGATAATTGGCAATGCAGCACTAAAATGTTGCGCTCCTTGTGTGAACAGAAATGAAGAAAAGTCTCCAGGAGAATGAATAAAAGATCATCAGAAACTTTGAATAAAAGATCTTCTTTGCTAGCATCTCAAACAAGTAAAGCAAGCAGAACACATGAAAACATATCAAAGAGCACTTTTACTAGGGGACATACATAATGAGAAAACTCAATGCATTTCTGCAATTAGATGGCAAAATAATTGGGAAATTAGAAAGCACCTCAGAACAAAAGCTGACAGCAGAACTAACAAAAAACACGACCAATAAGCATAAAAGGCAAATTCTTATGGCTATTGCTCAACAATGGCACACCAGGAGCTCAAGGGGGATCAACTAAGGATATCATGCAGATTATCTGTACTGGCTCAACGGGTTGAAGACTCTCATAGCATACCCAAATTAATATAAATTATATTGTAGGCCCGGGTCTATGGACCCGGAAACCTTTTTTTTTTGTACTGAAATGTGTACAAATGTGGGTCACCTACTCACCCAGCGGTTTGTGAGTTTGCTACTGCCCTTTGTTATCGAGGTCATGGGCTCAAATCTACAACCTGTTAACTTTATTTTTTTTTTTTTGTATTTTATTTGTTTCTTGTTTCTCCAATTTGTGGAGTTGAGCATTTTGTTTTGCTCACTTGTGCATTTCCCGGGTCTATGGACTCGGGACTATAATATAAGCATTGTACAAATTAAACCCCACACGGCAACTCCCATACATAATTGATGTGGGAACCAAGCCTATACCTGGCTCATCACCAGTGGTGCTAGTATGACAATATGGTCTTGGCTCTAGCAGAGATTGGTACATGCCTTTACCCAAAAAGGCAGCTCAAAGATTGGGAGCATAGTTACCACCGATGCATCCTAGATTGCTTAATCCAGAACACAGATTACCACTTATTGCACAAGCTTACGCTGAGTTATGCAGCTTTCCCGGTGATTAAGGTTGGGAGAGCCTGAAACACATAATTTGCAATAGGACCTTAAGGTACAGGACTGAGATATGAAACAGAATACAAAGGATTAAAGGAAACACATCATCACCCCAAAAAAAAAAACAAAAAAAAAAAAAAAAAACAAACACACACACCCACACAATCACACACTATGCGGGTCGCAAATCATAAATCCCAAAAAGTAGTCTTTGAACAATATTCATATGAATAACTAAATGATGCTCATCATTCATTTCATCGGTACACGTTAAGAAAATGACCCCATTGCCCATTAATGCAGATAAAAAACAAGGATGCCTATTGACCACCCAAAATGAAAGAGACGGTTGCCCCCCCGGGGGGGGGGGGGGATGTCACTGCACCAATGTAACAGTGAATACTCAACATCAGATTCATGCAAAATAAAAACCCAGCTAGGTAGCTAGCCAATGCCCATCAGTAGATTCAAACAAATCAACAAAACTAGACACTGCCCATCTCCAGATTCACATAAATCAATAAAACTAATCAATACCCATCACAAGAGTCATACAAATCAACAAAATCAGACAGTGTCCAGATCCAACTATGAATGTTTTTTTCTTTAGAACAAAGACGTACCTTGGCAAAAGCCCAAGGATCAGGGCCAAAAAGCTCTTTGATTTGAGGGTACTTAGAAAGTATCTGACGCCTTCTTGACGCATGAGGCTCATCAGTGTAAGACCAGAAGAAATCGGTGGCCATTAGTTGTCCTTCGTCTTCTCTCTCTTCCCCTCTCATTGATCCCTTCTTCTTCTTCTTCTTCGTGGTTATCAATGTGGGATTTAGAAAACTTGTTAATAGATAACAATAAAAGCAGCATCAGAGAAGAAGGGGGAGGATTTGAATGATGAAATGAATAGACTGGGTAAAAGGGAGAAATTAAATCATGAAGGGTTAATTAGATTGTTTTTTTTAAAAAAAAAAAGAAAGAAAAATGGTGAGTTTGAAGGAGCACGTTGAGGGTGTCATGTTCAATGTTAATGCAGGGTGGCTAGAGGAGGAGAGGAGACTCTATCCGTGCTCCGCTTCTTCAGCCGGGTTTACAGTGAGAAATCAAGAGATTACAGCTAGGGAATTAAGAGAATTACTACTCTAGGGTTTACTTTTCAACACATTAAAAAAAAAAAAAACTGCCAACTGTTTTGTCCTGTCCTTGGGCTGCACTTTCAACTTTCAATGTATATTCCAAGTTCCAAACGCCTCTCTCCAAATTATTTAAATTGAAAAAAAGAACCAACTGCCTTTATTTATTTATTTTTTCCTCTTCTTCTTCTTTTGGTATGAAAAAGGCCAGGGGCTAAAATTAGGATATTACGAATTGAGACCACCTTACGCCCGAGGCAAGGTTATTGCGAACTTACACCTTAATTAATTCATACTACATTTGTAGTTTTTTTTAACTTTCTAGACTAGCAGTAGCGGATCTTGACGTTCGAAATAAGAGTGTCCATCTATTCTACTACTATTTGCATCATTTTTTTTATCTTTTTGAGGTTGTTCATTTTTCAAGTATCATAAAATGAAATTGGATTGATCCATATGAAATTTGGAAAAAAAAAACAAACACACAAACTCAGCAATGAAATCAACCAAGAACACAAGGTTTCTATGTGATTGAGTGTGAGCAACAAACCAATTTTACTAAGAACAAAATTCTAGCATGAGAGGACTAACAAGAGAGAGTCAGATTGGGAGGGAGTTGAGTTGTGGATTTTTTATTTTAGCTAATGTCAAGGTCTTCACAAGCTTTTTTTTAATTAAAAAAAATATTGGTAGCTCATTTATTTGGGTCATGTGAATGAAATGTTGCAAGGGTGTCCATGACTCCTCTTGGATCTTTTCCAGGGGTATCTATATATATAACTTTTAACCCCTTCAAAATAACCTATTAGGATTTTTTTTGGATGTAGATCCGCCCCTATAGACTAGGATTTTTAAAAAATAATAAATTTTGATTAGAGCATAAGCTCATAAATATCACATATAATTTTTCTGATGCATATTTCTCATGTATTTCTTCTCTAATATAAATATGCTAGCGTGACTTCGAAATATGTACTTCTAGAAGTATAATATAAGTTTTGATAATTTTGACGCTTTTTTGTAAAGTAGGCGTAAGGACACAATTTCTTCTTGAAGCATCATATAAATGCTAATAAACATGTTAACTTACTAATAAATCTTTTATAAGATGATCTGACTTAAAAAATACCGTAAAATAAATACTCCTATTTAAGCTAACTTTTAATGGTAACTCATTACTCCTCTAGCAACTAGGACTTACTTTTTTAGGATGGCCAACTATGTTTCTCTTTCTTTTATTTCCCAATGTGCTGCACTTGCAATATCACTATTCACTGTACCTTAAATTTGAATGTGAAAGTTAACTTGGCTTTGTTACTATTCCAATGTATGATAAACATTGTTGCAATTTTGCACTCTCTTTATCCCAAAATATTTTTTCTATTTTTTATTTAAATTTAAAAATAAGGTTCCTCTTTACTACTATGTATCTGTGTTAAAACAAAACAACCTCTCCCAATTTTTACTACCTTTTGTTCTCACAACATTTTAGAAATAGTTAAAAGTTTTTACTTTTTTATTTTTAAAAAAATATAAATTAATCAAATATGCATGGACGATTTTATTTCCCAAAAAAATTGTGTAAGTGTTGATAAACATGTTAGCTTACTAGTATGTCTTTTGTAAGATATTCTTGCATAAAAAGTACCGCCAAACAAATATTCGTATATTTCCAAAAAGGCAAGAGGGCTTACTTTTTTTAGATGGTCGACTATGTTTCTCTTCCTTCAATTTTCAAGTGCTGCCCATTGGAAAATGAAAGAAAGAGAAACATAGTTGGCCATCTACTAAAAAAAAGTACGTCCTAGTTCCTAGAGGAGTAATGAGTTACTATTAGAAGTTAGCTTAAATAGGAGTATTTGTTTTACATTTTTATGGTAGTTTTAAGTCAGACCATCTTATAAAAGATTTATTAATAAGTTAACATGTTTATGGCACTTATATGATCTTAGAGAAGAAAGGGCGCTTTTAGGCCTATCTTACAAAAAAGTCTCTATATTATCTTTAGGACCACATGCTTCTAGGAGTCAGGTTAGCATATTTATATTACAAAAGAAATACATGAGAAATATGAATCAGAAATATTGTACCTGATATTTTGAAGCTTATGCTCTAATTGAAATTTATTATTTTTTAAAAATCCTAGTCTAGAAAATTAAAAAAAACTACAAATATTGTTATATATATATATATATATATATATATATATATATATATATATATATATATATATATATATATATATATATATACACATATCTGTGTGTGTATACATATATATATACATATACATATATGTATTTGTATGTTTGTGTGTGTACTTACGTACATACGTATGTATGCATGTATGTATGTATGTATGTGTGTGTGTGCGTGTTGAGTGTTTCTACATATATAATATACATATACATATACATATACATATATACATATAGAGAGAGAGAGAGAGAGAGAGAGAGGGATCTCTCTCTCTCTCTCTCTCTCTCTCTCTCTCTCTCTCTCTCTCTCTCTCTATATATATATATATATATATATATATATATATATATATATATATATATATATATATATATATATATAACAAAACAAACCCCCTTAATTTTTGACACATGTTGTTCCCGCAAAATTTATAAAATAATAAATAGTTTTCTTTTAATTTTTTTAAAATACAAGTTTGTCAAATATGCATGCAAGATTTTCTTTCCCAAAAATAATATTTAATTTTTCAAATTAATGGTATAATTAATATCTTTTCAAAAATAAGAATAAAAAATATTTATCTTTACAATATTATTTTCATGTAGTATGACATAGGTCTCAATATCTCAAAAAATATTATTTCTATCATAAGTTGTCTAACAATTGTGAAGAAGTATATCACTTACATTACAATATATTACATAGGGAAGTGTTGGCTTTCTAATATTATGTCCATGTAATATCATATTGGCTCCAATATCTCAAAAAATATTATTCTTATAATATGTGTAATAATAATGAAGAAGGTCTCACTTTTTAGAAGTCAAAAAGTTAAGCAAAGAATCTCCTATGAGTGTAAAAATTTCAACTATTACAATTGAAAAGATTGTGAACTGTCATAATTTTAAAAAAAATATAAATTTAAAAAAATTACGTACTATAATTTAAAAGCTACTTCCTCATGATATTTCCCCTTCTCTCTCCATTATGTTTTACTTAAGTTGGTCCAATTAAGTTATGTTTACCCTACTGATAGACTTTAATCTTTCTCTTAGGGTTCATATATTTAACAGTCAATGTTTGGAGGAGAAAACAAATGGAATGGATCCTTTACAACACATGAAGCGAGCTCCTTGCGAGCTAGAAATAAGCAACGAGCAAGGCTGCAAGCTGAGTGTCGCGCGGAATATGTGCAGCGGTCGCAACTCGCGAGTCGACTTGGATGTTGGCTGCGAGTAGTGAGGAGCTGAGCATGGGACTCGTGGGCAAAAATGAAGTCATTTTACGCGTTTGACCTACCTTTGTTTTTGGTAAAAAAAGGAAAATCCTGGAACCTGTGGCCATTGGAGTGGGCAAGTCCTTTTTTTTTTAAATGTTGTGCTGGATTTTTGCTTGGGCTGAATTTAGTCCAACGGCTAGTTTGAGCAGTCAATTTTTTCCCTCAAAAGTCTATAAATAGCAAGCTCAATGTCTAAATTTCACATCAAAATCGACCTCTTGCATTTTTTTAATAAATATAGGATCTTTTAATTAGTTGTGTTATCAAATTATTATGTACAAATTATTTTTCACAAAAATAATAAAGCCAAATACCAAAACAGAACATAAAAGCTAAGGTAATTAAATATGTCTGATTGTGGAGTTTATAAGTATTATTTTATTGGGTGAGGTAAAGTAATGAACCTTGCATTAAAAAGATGAAGACTTGTGAGGCAAAAACTTGACTCAGAAGCTTATATGAAGATTGTAGGCCTCCACTAGTGAGCCAAATTTTTGGCTCACTACGACACGTGCTCTTTGCTCTTTTTGCTTTTATTATCCTCTTGTCTAATGAATGCTCTTGATAATCTTAATCCTTTGTTTTTTTACCATGTACAATTGGTTTTGTATAAGCTATGCTTACAGCATGACAATTGTTTCACCAATACCATACCCCGTTATTGAATCTTATAAATCACTAGTAAGAATCGTTCTTTTCCCTTTTTTTCCATTAATTGGATATAAGTGTGTAATCTAAGAGAAAAATAGAAAGAGCTTCTAATCACTAGCCATCGCACTCTGTTAATACAAAAAAAACACAAGTCTGTTGAACTTTAAAAAAAAAAAAAAAACAGCAGGAGACTAAACGCAATGATCAAATACTTATTCTGAAGGGATTAGTTATCTGGAAAAGCAGCAAAGATTATGGGTAAACTGATACAGATGAAAGCTTTGACCGCTGAGATCCTCCTGATTTTTGGTAAATTTGGCTTATCGTTGCTCCTGTAGTTTTCGTTTTAACAAATTTAAGTTCATTTAGTTTATAATTTTACGTTTGATGAGACTTTTTTTTTTTGGGGGGGGGTGTTGGGAGGGGTAAGGGTAGACTTGAAGGTGGCCCAAGACTCGAACCGAACCATTCGGACTCATACTCGACCCGAAATTCAAAATAGGTTTACTCAAAAATGGACCCGAAATCCGAATTAACCCGAACCGAACTATCACTACAAGAATCCGTGTAAATAGAGACCGAAAATTAGAGACCGAAAAATAAAATGGTCTCTAATTAAATTTGGAGATCGAATTCAGAGACCGAAAATGTTGGTATCAAATTAAAATCAATTCAGAGACCGAAATAAAGATGCGGTCTCAATTTGAGACCAATTCAATTTTCGGTCTCTGATTTTGGATACCAATTGCAATTTTAGGGTTCAATTAGATACCACCAAAAAGGTTCGGTATCAGATTTAGAGACCAAACTCCGATATTGGTTTCCACTTGAGACCAATACAATTTTCGGTCTCAGATTTTAGAGACAAATTTCATTCCGGTCTCAGATTTTGAGACCAAACTCACAAAACTGGTCTCTAGTAGTCTCAGATTTAGAGACCAATTTCATAGCTCGGTTTCTATTAGAGACCAAAATAAATAACGGTCTCCAATTTTCAGACCAAGCTTCTAGAGAACTCGGCTTCACTTGGAGACCAAAACACCCAGTCTCTACGTTTGGGAGAAATTCATCACAGCGCGCGCTTCGACTCACTGCTTGCTGCTATGTCCTCGGTTTCACTCACTCGATCTGCTGAAGCTTTCACTCTCTCCTCTCTGCTCGGTTTCACTCACTCGATCTGCTTGCTGCTTCAAGCTTTCACTCACTTCCGTCCTCAGCTTGCTGCTTCAAACGCCCGAAACAAGCATTTTAGTCTGTGCTTGCTGCTTCAAACCCCCGAAAAAACACTAAGGTATTAACACTCATATCCCCTCTTCTGTTGGTTCGTTCTCAATGTACATCTTGCCTTTGTTTTTCTCTTCAATTTGAGGTCCGTTTTGATGCCAATTTGTGTTGGCATTTGGTGCATTCTCATGGGTCTTTTTTGCTACCACTGGAAGCGCCGATTCCAGGTTTGTATGGTTGTGTGGGGCGTTGTATTTGCCACTATATATCTTAATATGTGAATACAACTGTGTATGGCTTCGTTGGTGTGGGAATTACTAGCGGTTGAACTGTTTCCCGAGCATGCACACCATGTGTTTGTAAAAATGCCTTAGTTGACGAACACTTCATTTGAGTAGCTGTGTGAATGTGGAGCTCAGCATCAATGTTAGGCGCCTTAGTGATCCTGACGACCATATTCATGAAAATCAATGTCTTTTGATATTTTGATAGCTGTCTCCTTGTGTTGTTTCTTCAAAGTCTCTGAGCAGACCCTCCTGTTCCATGTTGCATGGCTTGCATCAGTTCCACAGTCATCATTCATTGGCTCTGTAGTTTCCCCCCTCCCTTGAGATTTTCTGTGCCTACAAAGCTTGCCTAATTGCTTGTGGCGTTTAAATCCCCTTGGGTTGTTTTTATAATGAGCAGAACTCTAAAATGGCTCATTCTCCACTATTCTTTTGCTTTCAATGCACCAAAGTTTGATGTTCACGCCTATTGTGGAATCTTATCAAGATCTGCTAAATTTGCAGGAGATTGTAAATGATATAAGCAAAAGAAGAGTTGTGGATTGGCAATTAAGAAGTAGAATGAAGATCCTGCAGTTTTGTGACAAATGATCTGTGTTTGTTCTTTTGGTTTTTCTCCTGTTTCTGGCTTTTAATCTTGAATGCTTTTCTGTTGCCATAGTCTCTTCGATGGTACCCTTTTCAGGATCGATGTATATGCATCATCTATTCTTCTGCAATGTGGTTAATGCCCTAAATGTGCAGAAAAATTGTTTGTTGATCAATTATTCTTTGTAGACTTGGGTACTGATGACCTCTTGTTGGTCTTCTTTGTTTTTCATTTTTTCTCTTATCATGTGAATTTTCGTTTATTTTCCCTTTTCGGTTTGCTGTGGTGGGATTTGCTGTATTTTAGATTTACACATAGTACGATTTTCTTGTCAAAGTGTTCTTTTTTATATGCAGGGTTTTGAAATAAGGTGCATATAGAAGCATACAAGATGCTTGTATGTTATAGATTGACCATGGGCTGATACTATTCTATTTACAAAGTGAGGGTTGGCTGCCTACATACTAGCCATCTACCGGCTCCTTTGGGGATCAGTGTATGCAATACGGTTCATCTTCATTTGTGCCTTCTGTATTCAGGTTCCATCCTGCATGTATAGACATGACTGCGGAGGAAGCCAAAAGACTTGATCACTTCTTGTGCCACAATTGTTCCCCTGATGAACAGAAGCAGCTTTAGAATTCACATGTTAGTCCTAGACATTCTGACACAAAGGTATTTTTGGCTTGCTTGTTTTGATGGCATGCTTTTGCAAGTTTGTTCTTTGATCTCGTTCCGTCATTTAATGTGCATTTATGGATGCCTGCTAGTTAAAACGACACATCTTAAGTTTTGTTTATTTTTGTGGACTAGATTTTGTTTATGGTCCATAATTGCTGTGGGATTCAATGAAATGGGGATTGAGCTCAATATGATACCTGAGTGCCGAATTAGAACTGCTTTTTTTTTGGGGGGAGGGATGTTAATTGCATGGCCATTGTACAAAGAATTATATTTGATTAATTAGGCAGCTGAAGAGTTTAAATCTGGAGCCAAATCTCTTGAAAGTTCGCTCCAGTAAATATTAGAACTCGTTTCTGGCATATATTTACATCTTATATATATTGTCATTAAATTACTTGTACGTAAAACATAATGTTGTACCTATTAGAAGGTTAGGACGTGTTGATTTCTGTGGCGTACTCGGGGATAAATAACCAATGTACTTGAGTAGCTTATAGCACAACCAGGTGTGAAAAGCAATTGATTTCGATGCATTTATTTATGCAAGAGCATTTTCCATATGTGAATGTGAAGAGTTAGTTCATATATGCTTCGTAAGCCTCTGGTTGATTCTCAAAATGCAAATTCAAAAGTAACTTCAGGTGAAGAACCGTTATGGAAATAACTTTGTGAATATAATCATCTTAAATTATATTCCTTCTGCATGTGCTTTCTCTTTCTCATTGGTTTAATGGAGTGAAGTGGTTTTCATGGCTGGAAGATGGCTAGAACTCCCTCTTTACCCTCCCCTCAAAATGGATAAGGATGTTATCCATTTCACCCCAACATTCGACCGATGAAAATTAAAAGAACGTATGAAGTGAAGGGAAAAAAAAATTGATTAAGATTAAAGGAGAATTTGGAAGCTAACAAATTACTCCTATACCTCTTATTTATGTCTTTATGATTGTACTTTGTACTTGGTGTACTCCAAGCATGTGGCATATAGAGTTGTGGTCTCCGGCGTGTAGCCGTTGAGCTTGTGGATGTGTTTTGCACCTTTATTTATTGCAGGGAACTAATGTAGGGCTTTATGTATGGGATAACTCCAATTTTGAGGCGGAACTCTGTCCGTTTTTATCCATATATATACATATATATACGCGCGCACACACACACGCACATTTATATTTGTACACTAACATAATGCATTTTGTTTGTTTACATTTTACGTGCAGCAACAATTCTCTTGGGATCCACAACATGAGGCAGTAGTCAGAAGAGAGTGGCAACAAGCAATTCAAAATTTGGACGCATATTTGTAGCAGTATCAACCCTTGAGTATGGAGCAAGTTTGGGTTGGTGTGCTGTACAGTTTGGATAACATTTGTTGATTGACTCATTGGGAGCGTTAGGTTGTATATATCTGTAAGCGGTTATGTGGAATTTTTGTATATATTTGGAAGTGGTTGTACCGAACTAGTTATATATGTATTTATGGAATTCGGAATTGTAGTTACATGTTGACGTAATGGAAGTGGTTATATGGAATTTGTGGCAATTTGGTCCAGAAATTATTTAGCAGGTTTGAGAGTATGTATGAAAGCAAAATTATTTTAAAAAAAAAGTTAAATTAGAGACCGAAATTATATCTCGGTCTCTGTTTGAGACTGAGAATAAATTTCAGTCTAAAAAACTGCCATGGCCAGATTCCAGTCTCAATTAGAGACCAAAATCGCTATACAGTCTCAAGTGGAGACCGAAACATTTGGTCTCCATTAGAGACCACTACAATTTGGTCTCTAATAGAGACTGGTGATGTTTGGTCTCAAACAGAGGCCAAAAATTTTGGTCTCAAACAGAGACCAAACTGGGCTAGTCTCCATTAGAGACCAAATAGATTTGGTCTCAAATTTCGGTCTCAGTTGGAGACCAAAGAGCAAAATTTGGTCTCCAATTCTGAATTGCTACCAAGCTTTTGGAGACCGACCTATTTCAGTCTCTGTTCGGTCTCTAAACTTAAATTGAGACCGAATTGTTTTTTATTGAGACCGAATTGGTTCGGTCTCCAATGAGCCGGCTTGTTGTAGTGTATACCCAATCGGAAATTTTCCATAAAGTTGCTTATGTTTGCATGACAAGCATATTGAACCAAAAATCGGTTGACCTAAAGTTAACCCAAATTCAAGTTCACTCAACCCAAACCGAACTAACCTGAAATGTCACTTAACTCGAAACATGACCCGATCCAAACTTAACTTGATCCGTACTTGAACTGAACGACCCATTTGTCAAATCTAGGTTAAGGAGTTTAGTCATTCATAAGGCCAATCTCTTCATTGTTGTCACTCAAATTGGTTTCTTATTGAGTTATCATGAGGGCTTAGCTAAGTTGCTTTAATGATAATCTATTTCAATATGTATGAAATCTTAGTTTAATGATTTCTTATATTTAGTTTATACCACCTAATAACTATATTTAAATTTGAAAACTATTAATTCAAAAAAAAAAAACTCAAAAACTGAATGATTTATTTTTTTGAATATTTATTTACTAGATGATTTATTGTTTTGTATAAATATTCGCTGCAGACAAAAACTTAAAAGCTATAAACCTTAATTGAATCAATAGAAAATAGTGCATTGAATAATGCATTTTTAAAAAATTTCGTTCTTGAATTTTTGGAGACAGAATGGGTAATCTTGTACAACATAAATCTATGAATTACTATAAAATTTATAAACTTTTATGATCTGAAATCTACCTCTTGGGCAAGTTATTTTACTGTTGGTGATGGCGATGACGGTCAATGGACAACAATACGAAGTAATTTTTTCTATTCTTTTTGTAAATTTTTCAAAGTTTAGAATTATTAAACATAGAAAGGAAGGAACGACATTTCCTAAAGAATTGATTAAATTCTATTCAAGGTTTGATATTGGGGTAAGGCCATAAGTATTTATACGTGCAGGATCGTTTGAACTAGTTATTTGTTTTCATAGGTTTTCATGATTGATAATGCTAATTTCATAAGATTATGTTTAATATTATGTTAACTCGTTTTGGTGAGTAATAATCCACTTTAGGGTGATTTATAGAGGCATTGAGATGACGGGTAGTTCATTTTAGGGTTATTTTCTAATTCAAGGATAACTATAGTAAAGGCCGCCCTAAAAGACCAAATTAGTTGTACCCAACACAATATAAATATATTTGTCTCACGCTATCTCTTAGTTAAGACATTTCTAAGTAATGATTGGAGTTATTATAATACCCCAAGGTGGATTAAAGGATATCAAACAATTATTTGTATCACCAAAGGTGCACCTTTCTTTCCATGAAATCCACTATTAAGAACTCTACAGTTAAATAGACTTGTTGTAGATTATTTTTAGGGATACCTGACCTCTTCCGAAGTTCTCTTAAATAGCATGTGAATGAGGACAAAATATGCTATACTTGCTCATGGTGATGTGTAGGGTCAGTCGTCCGTTTCAAAGCTTATCTTGATAACTACATACAACTCAAGCAAGGGTTTGGGCATTACATATGACATCAGAACTGAGTCATTACCATGAGCTCTACTAATGGAAGGGAGAGCCCTGGCAGTCACGTAACAAGGCAAAGATATGGGATTGGACCATTGCTTAAAAGAACACATAAATTGGTCAATTTCTGAGGCACAATGACAACGTTATATCATCAAGTGAGGGAATGTATTGTCATCGTATGTGGGTTAAAAATCTAGCTTAAGGGATTTGAAATGACTACTTATATAAAAAAAATATGCAGCTTATTTTTTAGGAAACTCATTTCTAAGAACTCTATAATTAAGCATGCTTGCTATGGACTACTCTTGGGATGGGGGGTCTTCTATGAAGTTTTTCTTAGGTAGCATGTGACTAAGGAAAACGGACATTCAAAAAACTTATGGCAATTTGTGGGGCTAATTGACAATCCTGAAAAACTATATATCCATGGCTCGGGTCATGGCAAAGATACAATTACGATTATTATTTTCCGGTAATGAGCTTTGGATGGACAACGTTTATGGGGTCCTTTATTGGATTCTTTGAGGTTGCATTTGGGAGTTTTGGAGTTGTAGGTGGGAGATGATATTTATGTTCTAATTAATTCCCTAATCATTGATTGGGTTTGGCTCTAAATCTTTCATGGCTATATCAAATTGTAAGGACAAATAAGCATTTGTCTTTTCACTGTGATCCACTTCAATTAGCATTCTATTTGACTCATAAATCTCACTCAATATAAATTTGGGGGTTGAAAGAGTATAGGTTGTTGGATATATTGAGATGTGAGGACTAACCTTGATGCAAAATTTTAACACGGATCTTGTTTGCCGCTACTACCCATGAACAGGTGGCTACCAGAGTCAACAAAGAATCCACGACCAAACCCAAATCCCAAAGATTGATAGATTATAGTGAGGGAGAGAGCAGAGAATGGATTTTAGTTCTAGGAAATTGCTTGCTTAAACTGTGTTTTTCCCTTATCTGATCCAGCCTTTTATAGTAACACTAAGCTAAAACAGAATCAAAGAATAAATTATAGTAATTAATACACGATCAATCACTCTGTAACTGCCAACTTAATGGGGTGATTATGCTGAGATTCAAGTGGTCGTTACTTCTGGTCGACAACTCACACTCGGTCACATAAACCACAAATTTCATCTCTCTGCCAACAATCTCCTGAGGTTTCATACTAGGAATGGAGCATGCAACAAAAAATAAATTAGTAGTGTATATCAAGTTACCATCTAGCTGATATAACACTTTCATAAAATATCAATACCCTGAATTATTTAAAACATCATAAATGCCCTGCACTGTCCCTTTAAGCCTATTGATATATCAATTGATTACATACTGAATATAATCACCCGAGCCTGATATGGTGATGGAAAAATAATTTTTTCTTAAACAATTAAGATAATCCATATTAGCATAACTACTTTCTTAATGTGTTCTGCTAGACTATATACATCTTAGGCCTTGGAAAACTGTAATGCCTCAACCCCTCTTTGTCGCGAGTCTTACCAAGAACGGCTCCAAGGATTGACGACTAGCCCCAAAAATCATCATAAGTCTTTCCGGTGTGTTTCGTCTTCGCTCACACGCTGCCCGGGAAACTTCCCAGGGGTCACCCATCCCAAGATTGCTCCCTAGCAAGTACGCTTAACGGTGGAGTTCTTAAGAGTGGACTTCCCGAAAAGAAGGGCACATCTTTGGTGATATAAGTAGTCGCTTCGATCCTTTTAAGCAGACTCGGGGTGTTACAATTACCCCTACTTAAAGTGCACAACGTCCTGATTATGCCTCACTAACCGACCGATTTACGAGTCCTCTTGACTGGCGGTCCACACCCAATATCTTTGCCCTGCTAGGTGACTGCTCATGGGCTCTCCATCCACTGGCGCATCTCACGATCGCAGGTCAGCCCTGGTACCATCTGTAATTGCCCCGACCCCTCTCGGTCGTGAGTCTTACCAATAACAGCTTCAAGGATCGACGACTGGCCCTACAAATCATCACAATTCTTTTCAGTGTGCTTCGTCCTCACTCACACACTGCCCGGAAAACTTCCCAGGAGGTCACCCATCCGAAGATTGCTTCCCAATAAGTACGCTTAATTGTTGAATTCTTAAGAGTGGGCTTCCCAAAAAGAAAGGTGCACCTTTGGTGATGTAAGTAATCACTTCGATCCTTTGTGATATAAGTCGTCACTTGAGTAGGAAGACGCAACACAGCTTCAACACTATAGTAATTACTTAGTTGAACATCTTGAAAGAACTTGAGGACTTGGGTATTCAATTAGTGTCACATAGGCAAGCAAGTGCTCAATTAGCAACACCTACCTTACAGCCCTCCATTGTGGAGGAAATCAGAGTGAACCGGGATGATGACTCTGAACTCCAAAGGATAAAGTGAAATCTTGAGAGAGGGAAGTCGCCTGGGTTTGTTGTACTTGAGGATGGGACCTTGTGATTTCAGAATTGCCTGTGTGTGCCAAAAATATGGAATTAAGGAAGAAGATCTTAGAGAAAACTCACAACACTCGGTACTCAGTGCATCTAGGAGGCAGCAAGATGTATAGACACATGAGGTAATATTTTTGGTGGAATAATACGAAGAAAGAGACTACAGAGTATGTAGAAAAGTGTATAATTTGCCAAAAGATTAAAGCTAAGCATCAATGTCCCTTGGGTGAGCTATGACCTTTAGAAATCCCCACTTGAGTGTAGGACTCAATTTTAATGGACTTCATCATGGGTTTACCTTTTCTGTTTCAAAGAAGAATGCCATATGGGTAATATTTGATCGACTTACTAAATTTGCCCATTTTCTGTAATTCAGGATACTTGGGGAGTTAAAAAACTAGCCCAACTATATGTTAAGGAGATATTTCAATTTCATGGAAGTCCAACTGTCATAGCGTCAGATAGAGATCACAGGTTTCAGCCCATTTCTTTTGGCAAGCACTTCAAAAAGCCTTTGGAGCCAAATTGAATTTTAGCCGTTTCTTTTATATTGAAACAGATGGGCAAACTAAAAGAGTGAACTAGATTCTAGAAGACATATTAAGAGCTTATGTATGAGAGTTTCAAGACAAATGGGAAGATGACTTACCATTGGCGGAGTTTTCTTATAACAATAATTACCAGCCCACCATTAAAATGGCCGTTTGAGGCTCTATATGAAAGAAAATACAGAACCTCATTGTGCTGGAGTGACTTAGATAAAGCCTTGACCTTGGGCCCATAACTAATCCAAGAAACTACTAAAACAATAAGGAAGATTCAAGAGCATATACAGGTTGCCCAGCACTGACAGAAAAACTATATTGACAAAAGACTTTGGAGTTTCAGGTAGGTGATGAGGTTTATCTGAATATTTCGCCAACTAAGGGTGTAAAGAGGCTTGGAATGCGAGACAAATTAAGCCTAAGATATATTAGACCATATGCAGTCATTGAAAGATTGAGTCCCATAACTTATCTACTGGATCTGCCTGTAGAATGCGAACGCATACATAACACGTTTAATATTTCACAACTTAGGAAGTACATTCTAGATTCGGACCATGTTGTTATAACTGAATCCATTAAAATCACTGGGGATCTAGTGTATAAAGAGCGGCCAGTCAAGATACTAGATCGCAGGATTAAGCAGCTACGTAATAAGCAGATACCTTTTGTCAAAGTACTTTGGGCAAACCATACCTCCTCATAAGCCACTTGGCAAAACCGAGGAAGACATGGAAGCTAAGTACCTATACCTATTTAAGGTAATCTGGCATGTTTGAAAAAGTTCATAAGTTTAGACGACGAAACTTTAAGCGGGGAAGACTGCAATAGCCTGACCCTAAATCATGTTTATTTATTTAATTAAGTAATGTTATTAATTTTCCGCATCTATTTATCACATTTAATCATTTCGATTGGGAATAATCCATTTTAGACCATACTTTGCAATTCGAGTTTCAATTATTGTCACAATTTCGGGTGAATCGATAGTGGGCGTCAGTATATATGATTAAACGTTACATTATTTTCAATAATATTACAAAAATTTAATTTTGAGCCACGTAACAAGATTTATTGCAAAGATGTGCTATTTTTTTGGGCGCAATTCATTTGGGCCAATTTGAGGCCTAACAACTTGGTATGATTGAATTTAGTTAATTACTATTATTTGTGCCTAATTATAATTAACATAAGCTACTTTTTCGGAGTTTAAATATCAGCCAAATATCTAGATAAGTCAAAAATCTTCAAGCAAGCAAAACACGAATTCTCTTCTTCCTCTTTTCTCCTCTGCCTACACGACCACCTTTCTCCCAGCTGCTGCCCCCATTGTTTGCTGTTGTTTTTAAGTGGCTATCGCTACTTCCAGCCGCCACCCCCAATGCACCAGCTACCATCGCCAACTCCTACCACCACCAACACCACCTCCATCTTCTTATATTTAGGCTCAAAGTAAGTTAAAAACCTAATTCTATGTTGATGAATTTTTGGTTATGGTGATTGTTTTAGTTATGATTTATGTTCTTATGATCAAAATAAATGCCAGCACGCAAATATTATTGTTTTTAGAGATGTTGGATATTGTGGAGTTGAGCTTGAACTTGATCAAGTGGGTTTGAATCAAGAAGGTGTGAACTTGTGTTGTGTATTTGATTGTTTTGATTATTAGCATGAAAGAAAATGAATCCAAGGTTATGGGTGATCATGTTAAGTCTTTTCTTTGGTGGGTTGGATGTAAATATGGGTTGGACATAACTTAGGATTTCATGACCATGCATGATTTGGTTTGATATTCGAATCAAGTATGTTAGTTGTATTGAATTAGATGGAATTTTAGAGGTTGGATGTGCTAGTGGCTGGAAAAATGATGTTGCATGAGTTTGGCAAAAATTATTGGATTATGAAAAATCCAATAAATGATTAAAAGAGGTTGTTTGGTTTATTAATGCAAGTAAGTGAGCTTATAGGAACATTTTAAGTGTTTTTGTACATAAAAAGATTGAAAAATATGTAAGGATGATTATGAGTTAATTCTTGAGTGCCTTGCCCTAAATAAGGTAAGGACAATAAGGAAACAAAGGTTAATTAGTCTGAAAGAGGCATTTAGCTTGATTTATGAGGGGCAAAAAGGAAGAAAACTATACATTTTGGGAGCTTCATTAAAGGTTTTTGAATAATTATGGGCATTGCAAAGAAGATATAAAGTTTAGGGAGTTTAACAACTTTAATTGTGGTTAAAAACTTAGTTGGGTTGAAAAAAATGAGTTAAATGGCATGTAAATGAAATTGGAGAAGAGGGAAGAGTAATGACTCAGGAACAGTGCTTGTTGGCCCAAGTCAGTGTGATCAAAGCCACTCCAAACCCAATTTCACCCCTTTGGCCTTAAACCGTTGTTTATCATCTAAGAAATATCAAAAACTTATATTCCATTTATGACCATTAAAGTCTTGCCATTATAACCGCAGTTATTTTATTTTGGTCTATTTTGCTCCAGTTTGTTTCACCTTGAATTGAAGTACCATACTTTATTTAGTTTTTAAATCATCTTAGTGTAAGCTATCTTATATTGAATTGTTGACTTATGAATACTATTTAATTAATCAATTTCTATTAAAGTTACAAATTATGAAAGTAAGCATTGTTTACTAACTACATATACCTACCATTACATTTCTTAAGTAGAACCGAGGCTTAGTCAATCGTTCCTCATTGTGTATAAATATTATCAAGTGAGATTGCATTTTAAACACCTCATGTACGTCCATTTCCTGTATCTTTAGAAATCAGAATACATTTATCAAAAGTTACAATGTCCTTGTAACTATATCACTGAATCAGTTTACATACTAATTTATCACTTAATTAGTAATCCTATCAGTTATCATTTATCGGACATTCATCCTCCAGCTACCAGCGTTGCCTCAGGTTAGGTCCCCCGATTGGCTTAACAGGTGTGCACCTATCTATAAATGGCAATAGTTATAAGGGGTTAACTACCAGATAATAACCAACAATATAGTTTATGTTCATCTTATTCACTATTTTAAATTAAATTGAATTGCAAAGCGGGCGCCGCACCAATTTTTCGGCGATTATTTAACGATACAGGAATGTATGTACTGAGTTTCGACTCACATTTTGAAATATTTGTCAAGTTTTATTTTAGGCAAATGCTCAGTGAATCGCCTTCATGCTAGCCAACTAGCTAAAGAAAATAACTGAGAAAGGAAATATGGATGGATTGGTAATGATGTTAGTTCAAGAATATTTTGGGAAATGTACTTTGAGATCCTCAGTTGATGAAGTTATAAACTTTGTGGAGAATTGCTCTATTATGGTGTACAAACATTATGGTGGTTTGTAGCTGTTTGTATATGGTTTGATAATGTTTGAATGTGTATGATTGTGATCTATGCTTATCTATGTTATATCTAGTGCACATACTTAAAGCCTTATCCTTCTGGGCGGTAGTAACTCCCCAATCGTCGGGTTTATCAGTCTTAATTAAGGGCTTAATTAAAGAGTACACAAACAGTGAGACATGCGCATTAGGGGTGTTACACTACCTTAGCTACAAAACGTTTGAACACGTCTAGCGCTTTGTAGCAATGAGATAATAGGTACATATACCCATATCTTGAATGGTCATCTGTAAAAGTGAGGAAATAGATAGCTCAATGATGTACTTTAACATTCATAGGCCCACAAATATCAGAGTGGATAATTTCTAAGGGACTCGAAGCCCTAGAAGCCTTATGAAAAGGCTTCGTAATCGCTTTGCCAACTAAACATCGCTCACATTAAGGTAATTTAACCATTTTGAGTCAATCTAATATACCTTATTTTGTTAGTCTACTCATTCTATCTTAGCTAATATGACCTAGTCTAGCATGCCATCTAATTAAATCATAATCAAAATCAAAATATGTGATAGAGATGGAAGATGAATTATTATACCAGTCGTCTAAATGAAGTACAAGGAAATCATTTTTCAAAGTAGCATGGCCACACACATTGCCATCGTACAAAAGGTCCAAACCATTAGTATGAGGATTGAAAAAGAATCCCAATTTCGTCAATGAAACTAAAGACAAAAGACAAACTCGCAGCCTAAGTGTGTAGAGAGTGTCGTGGAGAAACAACACAATTTGAGCTTGTATGTCCCAACACCTAGAACATCTTTGTCACTATTGTTTACTAACACGATAGTTTGTGAACCCACCAGATAACGGTGAAAGTCCACAAAGCTAGCTAGATCCTGAACTACATGTTTTCTTGCTCCCGTACCTATAATCCAATTAGGAAAAGAACAAGAAACTAATGCATGGGAACATACATATAATTCAGGTGACCAAGTGGAGAAAGGTACCTTCAGAGGATCAGGACAATCCTGAGGATAGTAGCCTTTCTCCTTACAATTATAGCACTTCAAACGTGCTATGTTGTTCTCTCCATTGCCTTTAGCCTTTAGCTTCTTGACAGCACTACCCTTAGGTTTACCGTTTTGAGGGGGGCGAGAAAACCTCTTAAATTGTTTACCTCGATTGTTCTTGTTGCCTTTGGGACTATTTCCCTTAGCAACAAAAGCAACATTGGAATAATTGAACGCTTTTAAGCATTCTTGTGAAACCCCGAAAAAAAAAGATTATTTATTTATTTAGGATTATATACATATGTATATATAAAATTTTATATTTATAATTTTTATGAATTTGGCCGACCTAGAATGCTTGAGCTCGTAATGCTTTAGTTTCTAGAAAATTTAGTAGAATACCCAAAAAGTTAGTCAAATGGTCCAAGCCAGAGGAATATTAATCATTCAACTTTCTATTCCTAAAAAAAGGAAAATAGCAATACAAAGAGGGCAAGGGGGGAGAAAAACCCAAATGATTTAAACACTTTTTTCCTCTCTCTTCCTCTCCCCTCTTTCTTTCTCCCCACAACATCTGTCTCTCCCCATGACACCTCTCTCTCTCACTATCTTTTTCTCCCTTCTATGAGCAGCCGTCGCTGCCGTCCATCCCTCCACCTTCTCTTTGTTCTCTTGGTAAGTATTTCAGGCCCTAGCCTAATGTGTTGGGTTTTCCATTATTTCTCCCTCAAAAATCCTTAAACTTAGCCATGGAAATTGATGTTTGCACTCTCCTGTGATGTTTTTTTTTTTTTTTTTTTGATTTGAACTCTTGGTGCGAGAAATAAAACACCCTAAGGTTTTTCCTTCTGTTATTCTTCATTCCAAGGTAAAATATTTGTTTCTCCTCTTATGGATTGGATGGTTGGTTGTTTTAGCAATTAGGAGTAATGGTATTGTTGGGTGAAAAGGGTTGTATGCATGATTTGGGGAGGTTTGGGTCAAATTGTGGATGAAAGGAGGGTTAAAAGTTGAGTTATTGTCACTGTTGGTATGCCCAAAAAATTGTCAGAATTCATGGGCTTACTGAAAATAATCAGGATCCCTAAAAATTATGAAAAACTTTCTGATGGTATGTCTGGACGTACTCTAACCAGAAAATTTTAAATTTTGTAAATTGGAGTTAAAATGAACAAGGTATGACCAAAATATTGAGACTGTGCAAAACTAACTGTAACTAGGATAGTTTAGGGATTGTTGAAATTCAAATCTGTTAGACTCAAATTCTATTAATGGTCATAAAATGAAAGTATTAGTTCGCAAATTGGTCTTTCCAGAATGGGTTCAATCTTAAATTTTCAACATCAGGAATGAACGTTATGGTCTCGGGAAATTGGTGGTGAAATCTCGAAATAATCTAGAAAGCTCACAGTTGCAACATGTGTGTAGCTTTTAATATTTATAACTTTCTAAAAATTCATTTGAGCGCTGAAATTGGCTGTTCGGGATAAGAGGACACTTTAGAAAATTGTTTAAATAAAGGAGGCTCATAGAGAGTTGGGCTAAGAGTTGGAACTAATGGAGCACTATTTTGGAAAATTGCTTGGGCGAAACTACATTCCGAGCTCAAGCTTAGACGACGTGTTCTAACAGGTAACAATCATCCCCTAACTCCCTCGAATATCCCTTGGAAAATGAGCTGTGAGCATGCTTGAAAGGTGTTTGAATGTGTTTGAATTGATGCTCGGGGGATCTTTCCCCGCTAAATGTGTGATGAGATTTTACCATGATTTTTATCGAAGTGATTGTTCAACTGTTAACCGCATGAGTTAATCTTGAATGTTTTCATTGCAAAAAGAATAAAGAAATGTTTTCGAATTAGAATGGGTTGGGTTGGGTTATATTTTGGTTAGAGATCGATGTTAATTGTAAATGTATAAGTAACTGAATGAATGGGCGAGACTGAGTGGTTATGCTCCTACTTTGTTTGAAGGCCATTAGCCTTCCCCGAGTAAAAGTGCATGCATGTTAGCGGTTACATTCCACCTTATGGATGGACATGGGCCAGGTTACCAGTAACCGTCCAAATTGACGGCATACCAGAATATGGTTAAGCAGTTATGTTAAACCCAACCCAGGCCATGAGACCTAGTGAGGTCACTCGCCCCTTTTATCCTAAAACTGAATAAGTGGAACCTGGATTGTTATATGTTTCATGTTTAGAATGCATAAGTACTTTGAACTAATCGTGTTTTCCCCCACTCCTAAAATGATTTGAAATGAATTTATTTTGACAGTTAGGGGTGGTTGTTATTGAGTTTATCCCACTTTTTCAAATGTTTTATTTTCAAATGAAGTGCATGAGCATGGGAATGAGAACCTGATGTAGAGCAAGGCCTCGTTACCTAAGATTTAGTTGCAATATGTTAATTTTAGATTAAACTTGTTTTAGTGTTTGTTGTTCAGATTGGACATTGATGTAGTTGTCACCAGGATGTGAACTTATGCTTTGATTTGAGAATAAACTTACATTAATGTTTTTGGTTGATACTCAGCTTGGTATTTGCAAAAACAAAATACACCAGTAATATCCCACTTAGGTTTTTCGCTGCCACATAGGTTAATACTAGTAAATAAAAAGGGATTAGAAAATCGGGGTATTATAAAGTGGTATCAGAGTACAGGTTGACTGAATTGAAGGTTCGCCTAAAATATTGTAATCAGGAATTAAAATTAACAAACTGTAGACTTAATGACTGCACGGAGCGTGAGTGTAGGACGGGAAAAGGGCACGTCTATGTGTGCTTACTTACTTGTAAACACGTGTCTAATTTGGACTTGTTAATATATAGGATGAATGGGACCCATCATTGCAGTTGCATGGGTCGTCGTTGTCGCTATCGAAGGATGGAAAAGAAACCCGGGGTTGGTCTAGCCAGCCATTTAGATTAGATTGAGGCATTTATACATGGGAGACTAGAAGAGATACCAAATGAATGCTTGAGGTTTAGGAACAACCAGGCCCTGTTCTTTCTCCTGGCCCTCTGGGGTGGCCCAATATGGCATTATTGGATTAATGAGCTTCACCATAAGAGTAGAGTGTTCAATTACTACAATAGGTGTTGCTTGTGTGACTAGGAACCTATAGAAATGAGCCTAGAAAAGCTAGTAGACTATCTAATAGATGTGGGTCCCTATGATCAACCTCCTATCCCTGATACCGATGATGAGACCCCACCACCCCTAGCAGAGGAAGACAATGATGACTCTAACACCATGGAATCCAAACTATCTAAGGAGGAAGAGTCTGTAGTGGGAAACGAGCTTGTGGATGGAGAGGAGGAACTAGGAGATGAACCTAATGAGAATGGAGACCCTAGAAAGCAACCCTTAGATGAGGATGACCCTGAGGAAAGACATATGGAAGAGTAAGACCCAGAAGAGGGCCCCTAGTAAGAGCCCTTAGAAGAGGAGGATCCTGAGAAAGAGCCTCTCGTAGAGGAAGACTTGAAAGAGGACTCAGTTGAGGAAGAACCCAAGCCTGAAGTTACCTGCTGGAAGTAGGGAAGGTGTCGTAGGATGTGTAGGGGTACCTACCTAATTGACGCCTCTGAGCTGTAGATGTTAGAAGTTTGCTGGAAGTTAGAGTCTTTTACTTTTAAAGACCATACTGTTCTTATCTTTCCTTTTTATTAACAGATAAGAGCTAGGAAATTATTTCAAACCTGTGCATTAGAGACTTTATTGAGTTACATGGATACAACTGTTTATTATGATTGGTTGAGAATTGTGAACTTATGTTATATTCATATGTGAATGTCGTTATTGTTAATGAGATATGTATGAGACATATGAAGATGTGACTGGGTCATGTGAGCATGGCAAGTGAATGCGACTATGAACGATACTATATGTTTGTTGTTTATAATCATGTGGCATAAGATGCCTTACTAAACTATGATAGCATATGTGTCATGAACTATTAGGGAAGTAACTAAACTCGACTTGTTTTCCTAACAGGATGTTAGGTAACAATGGTGAATCTCAGACCGGGCTCACTCCACTTCAAGGCCCCATGTAAACTTGGATATTCTTATGGCCAGTCGGAGAGAACGACTGAAAGCCTTTTGCCTCAGGAATGGGAATGGTCCCATAGCTAGGTGGGTGAAACCAACCCACCTAGGGGAGCAGACCTTATTAATCTCCTCTGTTGGAGCTGCTGTAGAAGTAAGGGGAACAACTACAGCAGCAGAATAAGCACCTACAGAAGATGATGGAGCCAAGGAGAAGAAGACTCAGGATGACAACTCCTATATGTTTAAGAGACTCGCTAGTCACAAGCCGTTAGTCTACGATGGCACACCCGACCCTAAGACCTTTGAGGATTGGATTCGGGGTATTGAGAAGTTGTTCGATGTCCTCTAATGCCCTAAGGAGTGAAGGGTGGGATTTACGGTGTTCTACCTTAAGGATAAAGTCGACCTTTGATGGGCGACCGTGCGAGAGAGACAGTATGAGCCTAGGTTTGACTAGAAAAAGTCCAAGGAGCTGATCAAGAACTACTTTTACCCGTGTCCCTTCAGAAGGCAACGGTGAATGAATTCATGCAACTTCAACAAGGGGGGATGAGCATGTTGGAGAATGCTTCCAAGTTTATAGAACTCTCTCGTTTCACCCCTGCATTTGTAGCTGATGAGAAACTGAAGATGAATCGTTTTAAGGCTAGGCACAATCTAAACATTAAAGAGAATGTCCGTGCATTAGTATATTTCCTACGAAGACCTTTATGACACCCCGATGAATGTGGAAAGGGCAATGAAGGAGAAGACTGAATATTACAATAAGCAGCACAGGCACAAAAGGAAAAGGGATCACTGAGAGAACTTCTACTCTCAAGGCCCATACAAGAGGCCGCCCAGGAACTGTACCACAACAACATAATATGTGGAGGCCAACAAACCAACAATTAGCCTAGGGTGACCTGCAATGCCTGTGGCAAGCCAAGGCACTACGCCGGGGAGTATTGTATAGTTAAGAGGTGCTACTGTTGTGGGAGCCCTCGATACTAGGTACGGGATTGCCCACATTCCCTACCTCCTACCAATTACGGTTATGGGGAACAGCAGCCCCAGTAGTACTACTAGAATAAGGATGAGCAGGTAGTCAACCCGAACCATCAAACTCAAGCACCTCAGCAGAACCAAGTGAGATCCCCTAATCAACCACTGTGAAATACTGGGGTAAGAATTTACATTATGCATAGGGAGGAAGCAAAGGATGCCGTAAACGTGGCGACTGATACATTCTCTATCCAAGCTCAACCGATACATGTATTGTTTGATTCTGGTGCATTGCTTTATTTCTGTCATGCTAGTTGAGACATTAGGGCTAGTTCTAACTCATAGACGCCCTCTACTATCTGTGACTCTCCCTGATGGGAAGACCCTGAAGTGTGATGATCTGTATGAGGACTACCCCATTCAGGTGTATGAACACGAGTCTCTGGCATATCTATATAAGTTTGAGTTGACTGATTTTAGTGTAATTTTGGGGATGAACTGGTTAGCGAAGCATTAAGCCCAAATAAATTGTCCAAAATAAAGAATCACCCTAAGGGGGCCCAACGGAGAGAGAATGGTTCATAAGGGGAAGGTCTCAAAGAGTGGAGTAAGGCTTATCACTGTGATAAAAGCACACAAACTGCTAGGACGAGGATGTGAAGGATTCTTATGCAATGCAGTAGAAATTGAAGCCGCTGAGCCATTCCTCCAGCACATTCTAGTAGTTTGCAAATTCCCAGATGTTTTTCCGGAGGAGATTCTTGGCATGCCACCCCTTAGAGAGATGGAATTTTGCATTGATTTAGTACTAGGGGCAACCCCTATCTCTAAAGCATCTTATCAGATGGCACCAGCAGAACTTAAAGAGTTAAAGACTCAACTTGATGTGCTGTTAGAGAAGGGTTATATCCAGCCCAGTACATCCCCATGAGAAGCCCCGATATTGTTTGTAAAAAAGAAGGATGGATCCCTGAGACTGTGCGTAGATTATAAAGAGTTAAACAAAATAATAGTCAAGAACTACTGCCCTTTGCCCAGAATAGATGATCTTTTTGACCAACATAGAGGTGTGGGCACCTTCTCCAAGATAGACCTTCATTCAGAGTATCACCAACTCTGGACCAAGGAAGAGTTCATACCCAAGACTGCATTCCGCACCCGATACGGACATTATGAATTTGTAGAAATGTCTTTTGGGGTTACAAATGCCCCAGCGGCATTTATGGATCTCATGAATAGGGTCTTTAAACCTTACTTGGATCAGTTTATAGTAGTGTTCATAGATGATATATTGATCTATTCGAGGACCCTAGAAGAACATGCCCACCATTTGAGCACCGTCTTGGAAGTCCTAAAGGAGAATGAGTTGTATGTAAAGCTTAAAAAGTGTGAGTTATTGGTTAGGTCAGGTGGTATTTTTGGGATATGCAGTGTCTAATAAGGGAGCATCTATGGATCCCCAGAAGATGGAGGCCATAGCAAAGTGGCCAAGACCTAAGAATGCGACGAAGGTAAGAAGCTTCTTGGGTTTGGTCGCGTACTAGCATAGATTCATTTTGAGCTTCTCGAAGATCGCCATTCCCTGCACTAATTTGACACAGAAGGATTCCAAGTATGAGAAGACAGATCGGTACAAGGAACCTTTCCAAGAACTTAAGAAGAGGTTAACCAGTGCGCCTATATTGGCCTTACCCATAAACGACAGGAACTTCGTGGTATACACTGACGCGCCTAAAAATGGATTAAGGGTGTGTGCTGATGCAGGATGACTGTGTCATAGCCTATGGCCCGCAACAACTAAAGAATCATGAGCGAGACTATCCGACTCACGACTTAGAGCTAGTAGCAGTAGTGTTCGTCTTAAAAATTTGGAGACACTACTTATATGGGGCGCACTACGAGATCTTCACTGACCAGAGTCTGAAATATTTGTTCTCGCAAAAGGACCTGGACCTGAGACAGAGGAGGTGGTTCGAATTCCTTAAGGACTATGATATAAACTTCCAATACCACCTGGGAAAGGCAAGTATAGTAGTGGATGCATTAAATCATAGGCCACACCTAGCTCTTAATAGCTTGTTAGCACTACCTAGGGATTTATACGAGGATTTTAAGAAACTGGACATCAATGTGGTGACAAGAGAAACTAGATCTATGCTATATACCATAGAGGTAGAACCTACACTCATTGAGGAAATTCGAGCCGTTTAGAGCACGGACCCGCATTTGGATATGATCAAGACGGAGGTGTCAGCAAGAAAGGCACCTAGGTTCATGAGTCACGAAGATGGGATGATAAGGTTCTAGAACTGAGTATGCGTTCCTGCCATAGAGGAACTCAAGAGGAAAATCCTAGATGAGGGACACAACACCCTACACACTGTTCACTCTGGTGGGAATAAGTTATACAAAGACTTAAAACAAGCTTTCTAGTGGAGCAATATGAAACAAGAGGTGGCGAACTATGTGTCAAAATGTCTGATGTGTCAGCGACTAAAAGCGGAGCACCAAAGGCTTGCAGGACTATTGCAACCCTTGGAAATCCCCGAGTGCAAGTGGGACTCAGCCTTCATGGACTTTGTAGTAGGCTTACCACCCACCAAGAGGAAGAACAATGCGATTTGGGTCATCGTCGATGGACTCATGAAGACGGATCCCTAACCAAGAGAAACACATGGACCTTAGACCAATTGGCCCGAGCCTATCTAGAGGAGATAATACGATTGCATGGTGTGCTGAGCTCTATAGTGTCAGGATGGGACAATAATTCCAATTAGGATTATGGCAGAAATTGCAGAACGTGTTTGGGACACTGTTGTATTTCAATATAGCCTTTTATCTAGCCACAGATGGGCAAACTGAGAGACCAATTCAAACCTTGGAAGATATGCTTCGAGCATATGCATTGGACTTCAAACAAGCTTGGGATGAGCAGTTAGTGTTAATCGACTTCTCCTACAACAATTGCTATCATGCCAGCATCGGGATGGCCTCGTACCAAGCGCTTTATGGTCAACGGTGCAGAACCCCATTGTTTTAGCAGGAGATTGACGATGCACTGACCATTGGACCAGAACTAACCCAAGCAATTACCCAAAAGGTTAGGATAAATCAAGAGCGAATGAAAGCAGAGTCGGCAAAAGAGTTATGTAGACCAAAGGCGTAGACCTTTAGAGTTTGAGGTAGGAGATCGAATATTCCTCTGTGTCTCTCTAACTAAAGGCATCATGAGATTTAGCTTGACGGGCAAGCTTAGCCCTAGATATATTAGGCTGTACCCCATCATTTAATGAGTTAGGGAGGTAGCTTATCATTTGGAACTATCACCTGAGCTACCCGGAGTACGCAACATCTTCCATGTGTCATAGCCACGCAAGTATATCCCTGACCCACCCCATGTTATCAGGCCAGATCCCATACAATTGAGGGAAGATTTCCACATGAGGAACAATTAGTTTGCATTCTAGATCGAACCTAGGAAGATTGTGGCCCTGGTAAAGTTCTGTAGGCAAATCCCGAGATATTAGAGGCCACATGAGAACTGGAGCAACAGATGTGATCCAAATACCCTCACTTATTCAAATGACCAAGTGCGTAACCTTCAAGGACAAAGCTTTCTTTAAGGGGGTAGAATGTGAAACCTCGGAAAAAAATTTATTTATTTATTTAGGATTATATATATATATATATATATATATATGTATATGTATACTCTTTTCCTTTATTTATAATTTTTATGAATTTGGCCAACTTAGAATGCTTGAGCTCATAGTATTTTAATTTCTAGGAAATTTAAGGGAATAGCCTGAAGGTTAGTCGAACGGTCCAAGTCAGAAGAATATTAATCCTTCAACTTTCTATTCCCCCTCCCAAAAAAACAAAGAAAATAGCAATTCAAAGAGGACAAGGGGAGAGAAAAACCCTAATGATTTAAACTCTTTTTCCTTCTTTCTTCCTCTCCCCTCTCTCTCCCCACGACATCTCTCTCTCTCTCCCTATGGCACCTCTTTCTTTCCCCCCTCCTTCCGTGAGTAGCCGCTGCCGCCGTCCATCTCTGTCCCTTTACCTTCTCTTTGTTCTCTTGGTAAGTACTTCAAGCCCTAGCCTAACATGTTGGGCTTTTCATTGTTTCTCCCTCAAAAATCCTTAAACTTGGCCATGAAAATTGATGTTTGCACTCTCTTATGATGTTTTTTTAAGATTTGAACGCTTGGTGGGAGAACTAAAACACCCTAAGGTTTTCCCTTTCGGTATTCTTCATTCTAAGATAAAATATTCATTTCTCCTCTTTTGGCTTGGATGGTTTGGTTATTTTAGCAATTAGGATTGTTGGGTAAAAAGGATTGTATGCATGATTTAGGGACATTTGGGTCAAATTGTGATGAAAGGCAGGTTAAAATTTGAGTTATTATCACTGTTGGTATGCCCGAAAATTATCTAAATTCATGGGCTTACTGGGAATAATTAGGATCCCTAAAACTTATAAAACGTTTTTTGATGGTAGGTCTGGAGGTCCTCTAACTAGTGAATTTTGAATTTTGTACATGGGAGTTAAAAAGAACAAGTTATCGCTAAAATACTGAGAGCACGCAAAACTAATGGTAACTGGGGTAGTTTAGGAATTTGTTGAAATTCAAATTGGTTAGACTCGAATTATGTTAATGGTCATATAAGGAAAGTTGTAGTTCACATATTGCTCTTTCTAGAAAGGGTTTAATCTTAAAATTGTGACATCGAGAGTGAAAGTTATGGTACTGGGAAGTTCGGGGTGAAATCTAGTAATAATCTGAAAAGCTCACAACAGCAGCATGGGTGTAGTTTTTAAATTGGTTGTTGGGGTTAAGAGGACACTTAGGAAAATTGTTTAGGTATAATGGGCTTGTAGAGAGTCGGTTTAAGAATTGGAACTAACAGAGTACTATTGTGGGAAATAGGTTTAGGCCAAACTAGTGTTCTGAACTCAAGCTTGGGCAACGTAGTCTAATAGGCAACAATCATGCCCTAACTCCCCCAAATATCCCTTGGAAACATGACCTATGAGTATGCTTAAAAGGTGTTTTAATGTGTTTTGAGTTGATGTTTAGGGGATCTTTCGTGGGTAAATGTGTGATGAGGTTTTACCATGATCTTTACCAAAGTGATTGTTCAACTGGTAACTGCATGAGTTTATTTTGAATGTTTTCATTGTGAAAAGAATAACAAAATGTCTTTATCAGATCAGAATGGGTCAGGTTGGGTTATATTTTGCTTAAAGATCGATGTTAATTGTGAATGTATAAGTAACTGAATAAATGGGTGGGACTGAGTAGTTATGCTCCTATTTTGTTTTAAGGCCATTAGCCTTCCTCGGGTAAAAGTGCATGCATGTTAGCAGCCACATGCTACCTTGTGGGTGGACATGGGCCAAGTTATCGATAACCATCCAAATTGACGGTAGGCCAAGAACCCAATGCAGGCCATGAGACCCAGTGAGGTCGCTCACCGCTTTTATCCTGAAACTGAATAAGTGGAACTTGGGTTGTTATATGTTTTATGTTAAGAATGCGTAAGTACTTTGAACTGCTCATGTTTTCCCTCACCCCTAAAATGGTTTGAAATGAATTTGTGTGCATATTTTAACAGTTAGGGGTGGTTGATATTGAGTTTATCCCACTTTTCCAAACATTTTGTTTTCAGGTGAAGTGCATGAGCATGGGGATAGGAACCCGATGTAGAGCAAGGTCTTGTTGCCTAAGATTTAGTTGCGATGAGTTAACTTTCAGAATAAACTTATTTTAGTATTTGTTGATTAGATTGGATATTGATGTAGTTGTCACCAGGATATGAACTTATGCTTTGATTTGAGAATAAACTTGAATTAGTTGCTTTGGTTGACACTCAGCCTGGTATTTCCAAAATGAAAATACGGTAGTAACACCCCACTTAAGTTTTCCACTGCCACGTAGGTTAATACTAGTAAACAAAAAGGGATTAGAAAATCGAGGCGTTATAGTTCTTCTTCCAGTTGAGGTGACTTTGGATCTCAACAAAGGTCCTCAAGTGCTTAGAATAGATCAAAATGAGCTTCACATTTTTTTCAATGTTCAGGCTCTTCAAGAAGAGCCCAAATGACATTTAGGACTGGTTCTTCCTCAAAGATCTCACACCCCACTACCTTAAGATCTTGTACCTTGGCAAC